>NW_004624733.1:15135046-15155346 GCF_000247695.1 Heterocephalus glaber | reverse complement strand
TGCTGCTATGAACATGGGTGCACATATATCGTTGTGGTATGATTCTTTTAATTCTTTGGGGAAGATACCCAGTAGGGGAATAACTGGGTCAAATGGGACCTCTAGTCCTAGTTCTTTGAGGTATCTCCATACTGACTTCCATAGTGGTTGCACCAGTTTACACTCCCACCAACAATGCAGAAGGGTTCCTTTTTCTCCACACCCCCGCCAGCATTTGTTATTGGTTGATTTCTTGGTAACAGCCATTCTTTGTAGGGTGAGGTGGAATCTCAGTGTTCTTTTCATCTGCGTCTCTCGAATGACCAGTGATGTTGAACATTTTTTTATATATTTATTTGCTGCTTTTATTTCTTTGTCTGAGAAATGTCTGTTCATTTTGGATGCTCATTTTTGAATTGTGACCCACAAGTTTGGACTTACATCTTTTTTTTGGTACAGTTTTGTATGTATATCTTGTTATAGAGCCTAGATGTATTTTTTTACAGTATACCTTTATATATTACTCCAATTTTTGTTTTTTGTTCTCTACAGTACAGTACTATAGTTTTATGTTCTGTTTAACATTATAGTACTGGGCATAAGAGTTATTCAAATAAAAGCAGCCATCAAGCTGGAGTTTCTTAGGTCATTTCTTTGATCTGACTATTGTACATATTAAGTACAATTCCTCATTTAGCAACCAGTTCTTCTAATGATCTGGTCACAAAAATGGAATGTTTGTTTTCCACTGTGTACGTATGGATATATATATATATATATATATCTGTGGAGAGCAATGCTACATAATTTTAGGGAAAAATTATTTGATTAGGCCTGGCTCTCCTGCCTATAGGCCAGCTATGGCATTTGGAGACATGATTCCATTTTGGCCTCCAGTCACAACTGAGACCTCAATGACCCCGTGATGCTGTGATGTTCCAGGGCATGGCCACACCTGCGGGAGACAACCTGGGAGGAACTAAATCTTCCTCTGCATAGTTCCTCATTGATCTAGGAATTCTGCCACTCCCCAGTCATCTGTTACATCTGTTTCTCCAGATGTACTAAATAAAAGGTGCAGCAAGCTCCGGGGGTTCTGTCTTTGCTGCCCAGAGCAGCACTGATCAGGCCCAAAGCTCAGCTTCTTTTCCAAGTCTCATTTTTTCTACCTTTCCTGTATAATAAGTTAATTCGTCTTGTGCTGCCATGACTCGCAGGAGACTAGGACTTACTGCAGAGGTTCTAGTAACATCATCTTTCCCTGTTCCCTACATATATATATATATATATATATACACACATACATACATTTTTTTCTTTATCTCTTCATCTGTTAACAAGCATCTAGGTTGTTTTCAGAGATTAGCTATTGTAGCTTGAGCTGCTGACTGCTAGGAAGCGGCACTATTCCTAGTTTTATGTGAAGGTTGGGAATTTTTAAATTTGTTACTCCTGCTGATTCATTTCATTTCCAGTCTTTGGTACTTTTCTTTCACATATGAAAATACTTAGTTAAGAAGTGGAGAGGATTACTCTGCCGACCTCTGGAGCTTTTTCTCAGTTATCCATCTCCTCTCTGCCACACAAAAACTTGCTGTCTTGCCTTCCTTCACTCTGCACTTTCTCCTTTCAAGTAATCAAATTCACCAGACTTTCTCTGAGTTTTCTTTCCAATGATGTATCTGGAAACTCCTTCTTTACAGTGTGTTGCACCAATCTTGGTACTTATCATGTTTCCCTTTCTTCAACAATCACCATTCTGTGCTCCACATAGCCCACTACCTGAAAATTTATATATATTCTTTATTTATTTTTCTCTTTGTTTAAGGTAGGAGCACATATTCTGCCTCTGCTATCCCATCATAGACACAAGCAGATTGCATTATCTATTTCATTTTCAAAATACTTTTTTTCCAGAAACAGAATTCTAGGCTGACATTTCTTTTTTTGGCCACTTTAAAATATCATTCCATTGTCTCTGGTTGGGTAGTTTCCAATTAACCTTTGTTATAATCATTATCTCTGATACTCTGTACATAGTGTTTCTACCTCTTCCCAGCTGCCTTTAAGATTTTCTTTTGATCTCTGGTTTTTCTGCGGTTTGAATATGTGTCTAAATGGTGGGTATTGGGGGTAGAGGCAAGAAGAATGAGAAGGAAATTTATCCCGTTTTGTTTTTAAAGATTTTTGGATATACAGTTTGATATCTTTTATCAATTCTGAAAAAGTCTTAATCATATTTTCAAATGTTTTTCTACTCTATTTTCTTTCCCTTTTTCTGAGATTCCAGTTACCCATAGAATTATCAAGGAATACTTGAATGAGAAATTCCTTAGAAAGGGATCCAAGAAAGAAATTCCACTCCTAAAATGTGCTACTATATTTACAGAAAAAAAAAAATAAGCAGGAAATGTCCATGTGATCTTGTAACAATAGAACTGTCCTTGTGGAGAAGATGACCCTTCTTGGCTCAGTGGTTGGAATTATCCTGTTCTTTTGTTGAGCCAACTCAAACTTGCTAGGTCAATAGCCTTACTATGCTACTGAAGGAGGAAGCAAATGCATGCCCTATGTTTTCTGAGTTCGTGTCTTTTCTTGTACTATTGTACCATTTTTGCAATTTATATGTCCCAGAGAACGTTCCATATTAATTCATATAAAATTATCCCATTATCCATCAATGTTATACTACGTGTTGTTGAATGCGTGATGTCAGGTAAAAAGGCAGAAAACCAAGACCAGACCAGACCACAACAAGCCTTTATTAGGGGAACAGATCTGCCGGGCTGTCTCTGAACAAAGGAGAGACAAAGGCAATATGGCTGGGGCAGGGAGAGTCTTTTATAGAGACTGGGGTGGGGTTTGTAGGGGCTGAGGTGGGGTTGAGTGAGGTAGTGACTAGGGAATGGAGGAGCCTGTGACGTCACTAGTTGGCAGGAGGTGAGAGAGGATTAGGTTACTTTCTAGGCAGGAACAAGGGCATGCTGGGAAGAAAGGTTTCTTCTTTGGTGGAAGCAACCATCTTGGCATGACGTCACACGGGGAGGGGGCAAGGCACAACAGGAAGAGAGCAGCTACTATACATAATAGCCACTGAGGTAGTGGGAGACCTATCAGGTGATTATTTAATTTAAAATATTAATGGACATTATAAACTTTGATGGGCATTTAAAGTGTTTCTAATTTATTGCTCTTACAACAAATACCTCAGTTGACATTTGGATTCTGTATACTTGTATATTCTGTATATTTGGATTCAAGAATACTTGAGGACTTTTGTTATTATTTTAATTTTTTCATTGTAGACCCTAGTTTTACCAGAACAAGTCACTCATGCACCTTAATTCATAGTAAGCATAGTTATTATCCATGTAATGCCTTTCTTTACTGTTTCATTGTCACTATTATTACCAGAACCATCCACTCTCAGGTATGTGTAAGCGATATAGGAGATAGGGCCCCCAAAGCTGGCTGGAGAAATGGGCGGGGCTTGTCAATTTCAAGATCCCAGGGTGGCACCAGATGATTTTTAGGACCTCCTATGTAAAACTTCTCATGGGCTCCCGCAAGATGTGAGTGGCATAAAGGAGACTAGACACCAGCAGAAGTCCAGTGTCCTAAAAAATGGTAGAACACCCAGGATGCACTTTTATTTTTGTTTTTGTCCCTTTTTTTTGTTCTTCCCTTACCCCTTCACCCCTTAACCTTTGAAATAAACTCTTGGTACTGTTGTTGGCTTGTCTCATCCAATTGTTTGTTCGAGACAAGAAACACCTGGAATGCTTTCGTTTGGCAAGCCATTTTCAAAGAAACTACCTGACAACGTAAGTGTGCCCTATCCCCTTTTCATTGTTTATTTCCCTTATATGTACAAACATATAATATTGGAGTAGTTTAACATTTATATTAACTCAATCATACTATAAATTGTTTTTTCAAAAGATTTTTTTCATGTACATTTTATTTTTGAAGTCATTTCATGTTGCTCCATACAGATCCACCTCATTTACTTTGACCATTCCAAAGAATTCAAATGCATGTGAGAACAGCAGTAGGAACGTTTCTGCATTTCAAAGGCTGGATTAAAGAACAATGCAGTTACAATTTGGATAGATTATGCCAAAATATGTTCAAAATTATTATACTTATTCACAATCACAGCATCATCATTTCCTCTACATCTTTTCTAAAAGTGAAGATTATGAAATGTTTTGCTGTGTAAAAATCCTATTTTGTTGTCTTTTCAACTTGCCTTTACTTATCAATATCATGAGCATATTTTTCTGTTTTCCAATCATTTGCCTTAGTTTTTTATTGTAACTTTCTTCTTCCATTATATATCCTGCCAATTTTCTCAACTTGGCAGTCATTTTAGAATTTCAAACTTGAAACCTGAGTGATGATAAAATTTCAGATGATCAATGGGTATTATTGATTTATCTGTTTTATATAAGTTTGCAATGACATCGCGCAAATAAAAGCTTATGTGCATAATTGTTCTTGGAGATAATAAAATAATTTTTGGATGTTTGTATTACAGAATTGCAGGCTATGGGCATGAAATTAAGTTAACCAACATGTTGGACCAAAAGTCATTGAGGGACCCTTTTAGGGTTATTGTGACACAGTCTGGCACTCTTCCTAGTTTCAAAACTCACCACCATGCCCACTTCCTATTCATCAGGCACATTTAATTTGTCTCAGAGCTTTGTGGAAAACTAGACACATGGCTTGTCAAGACACATCTGGTACATTAGAAGGATTTTTCTTTGCTTCTCCACCCCTCCTGTCATCCCAGACTGCTCCCCTTTATTGGGGAAAGAATCTCTCCTCTTATGGAAAAAGCTTCAGGCCTCTCTCCCTTTTGTCAATCTTTGTTGATTAGTCTTAATGTTCCATTAAGGCTCTGTTAAACTCTGCCTCCTCTGCTGACAACTTGGCATTTCCCTGCTGGGACAACCTCAAGAGTCCTTAAGACAGGAGAGGGAGGTGAAAGAGAGGGCAGTGTTGCAGAGGAGGACAAGGAGGCCCATCAGCATCTCACAGCATCTGTCGTGAAGAGACTGAATCAGACCTTAGTCCTTGATGGACACTTGTGTCCTGTCCTTCCAGCCTCTTGGGGCTGCATGGGGCCTGCTCCTGGTGCAGAAACACTGGACCCTGGAGCCAACCTAACACTACCTAGTGCTACCCAGCACGTTGGCCATTGGTAGGGTACCAGGAGTGAGCTCTGGCCCATATCAGCTGTGCCACAGGAGGGCTCTCATTTGGCAGAATATAGGGATGGATTTAGATTTGGGTGTGCAATGTCGGGAGGAACTCCGAATCCAAAACAGACAGGGAGTCATAAATCTGGAGCCTTAGGGGAAGGCAGAGGAGAAAATGTTGTGTGGTGCTATGACTGGAAAGGATCTTTTTGGAAGAGAATGTGTAACAGAAGATTAAGATTGGCAGTCATATGTTAGGCAAAGCAAATCTCTTTCTCTCTTCTTCAGCTAACCCTAGGTAAAGTCTCAATGCATAAATGTGTGTGTGCTTGGCAGGGTAGGGGTGCTGTGAGAGGAACAATAATGATCATAATAATTTTTTCTTGGTGTACCTAGTACAGCGTGTGCCGGGAACTGTGTATTGCATGGATAATCCCACTCAATCTACATAACGTTTCCATTAGATATTTTTATCCTCAATTCACTTCATGATCATGTCTTATGGAGTTTTGCATCACTTAACCCTGGAGATATATTTAGAGAAATGTGTCATTAGGCAGTTTAATCATTGTGCAAACATTGTAGAGTGCACTTACCCAAGCTAAGACAGCTGCAGTGTCACTAAGTGATATAATCGTATGGGACCACTATCACATTTGTGGCCTGATGTCGACTGAAGCATTGCTATGAAGCACATGACTCTATTGTGACATTGTCATTCTTGCAATACCCCTCACAATACATTATTGTTCCCTCTGCTTTAGTTGGGTCTTTCATTTTGCAAATGTCTAATTTATTTTGCAAAGATTGAGTTGAGTCTCATGGTAAGAGGGAAATCAGTGGACCACATCTTTTTCTCTCCATTCATGGGTGGTGTGGCTGCCCTGCTAACCTGTTCTCTGCTCTGCCTTTCACTGAAGATGAGTTTCCACTGCCAGCTCTCCCGGGGGGCACATTACTAAATTCCAGTCCTGAGTTCCAGGTTGGCAGCTGCAGGCTTCCCAATCTCACTGGAGATTTTCTGTCTCCTAGTTCCTGCTCTTATAGGAGAGAATCTAACTGGCTCATCAAAGGTCACATGCCCCCATCTCGTCCAATCCTCTGAAGCCAGGAGGGAGAGCTCTTGAGTGGGCATAGCTTCAGTGGGAGCTGAGGAGGCACAGCCCTAATGTGTCTGGCCATTTGACAGATGGTAAACTGAGGTTCAGAGATGAAAATGCTCTGACTTCAAGGAGTAATTAACCAAGGACTCTGGTGGTGGGAGATAATGATTGGATGGAAGACACTTTATGCAATTATATTATCTAGCTGTCCACTACATTTTCAGAGGTTCCCCTTGAGTGGTGTTATGGATCTTATTTACTAGAAATAAATAATCCTAGAATTTCAGAATTATTCATCAAGAGTAGTTTATTTAGAAATGACTCAACCCAGCTCAAAACAGATTAAGCCTTAATGTTCCTATAACTAAATGACACAGACGTCCCTCTGGAGCAGCACAATTCAGGGCCTCAGGCCAAGGGACCCAGCTTTAGCTTTATTCATTTTAGTGGTTCTGTTTTCCTTATTACCTTCTTTGCCTTCTGTGTTCTCTCATGGTCCTTTGCTTAAACTTACTTTCTTCGCCTGGCAAACTCCTACTCACCCTTCCAAACTCAGATCAAGTTCTATCATTATTTTGCTGACTGGAGATGGGGCTTAATGCAAAACTGTTTCCTTTTATGGATTTTCTAAACCATTGCTCATATTCATCTACATTAGTCATATGTATATGTGTGTATACATATATATTTACATATCTTATGTGACAGGGGACTTCAAACCCATGCATTTCTTCTTTATCCTGGTCACATGCTCTGGCCATATTTCCCAGCCTGCTTTCAGCTGGACAAGGCTGTGTAACTGAGTTTTTGAACAACCTAGTTATGGGTCATTTTCAGACCTGCTGGTCCCCCTTCCATCTGTCCTCTCCACTGTCCCTGTCTTTTATGTGTGGCTGGGTATAGAGCCTCCAGAGGTCCAAGGGCCTAGAAGATGACACCCACTGTATGGAAGGACGCTGAGTCCCTGCAGGCTGCACGGAGCAGAGCACTCCCTCTTCTCAGTCAGTCAACACTGAATTGCATTGTGAGTGAGAAATAAACGTTTACTACATCAAGACATTTTGTCTATTATTACATAACAGGTCAACTCAAATCTTAGTGACTTAAACAGCTGCCATTTTGACTACTCCTTTCTGCACCCGGGCTTAGACAGCAGAGTCCTCCTGTGGTCTGGCTCATTGGCTGGTGTGTCACCTGGAGGCTGGACACATTGAGGATACTGGAATCCCTTCTTTGTCTCTTGTCTCTGTCTGTCTGCCTCTCATAGTTCACTCTTTTCCAACTTAGAGTTTGGGGACATGGATCCTGTATTCATAGCAACATTTCCACAGGGGTCTGATTCCAATGTTTCCCACTCTGTGGAGTTCTCCAGAAAACATCATATCTTTGCTCATGGATTTCTGCTTCTCACTTTCCCTCTCTCTCCCCTCTCATTCCTTTTCAAGACAAAGGGCCTACCTTTCCTAGGCCTTTCTTGAGTGTTCAGAGGAAAGCCAAAACTCAGAACATACTTATCTGAGGCTTTCTGGTGGATGAAGCAGTCAATGTCTCTGTACTCTTAACACTGCAGAAATAGAAATGGCTCAATTAGAATGTTCTAGAAAGGAGACCCCTGACACTGGACAACCAGTGGGGATATTTTGTAAGTAGGAGGGTGTTGTCTTAGTTCATTTTCCATTTCTATAATAAAATACTAGAGGCCAGGCAATTTATTTTTTAAAAAGTTTATTTTCTGGAGGCTTAGAAGTCCAAGGATGCTGGCATCTGGTGGGCGCTACTTGTTGCCTCATAACATGGTGGAAGGAATCACATGGCAAAATAGAGCAAGTGTAGTACTTCAGCTTTCTCTCCCTGTTCTTTTAAAATTACTAATACCATCATGGGGCCTCCACCCTTCTGACCTCAACTAATTTTAATTACATCCCAAAAGTCCCACCTCCATATACCATCAACATGAATTTGAGGATTTACTTTTCAACACATGAACTTTGGGAGAAATCATACCAGGTATCATTGAACAGTTTGTCCCTGTTTCTGATTCCAAAGGGAATCTAATTTGATTTCTAAACTCCAACTTAGAGGAACATTAAAGTCTGGCTGGGAAAGGTAGCAAAGAAATTCCCCTCACAAAAAGCTTATCACTGGGGTCTTGTGGTCATGGCTCTGTGGTGGTACTGACACCAAAATAAATAAAGCCTTATCCTTTAAGCGGTGCTGCCCACAGATGAGCCCCAGGGGATCGAACCCTGACTAAAGCTGTAGCTGGTTTCTCCACTTGCAGGAGCCGGGCAGGCTGGGGGTACAGCACGGCCCCATTGCTCATGGTCCTGCAATTGGGGTCAAGCAGCTTCACCTCTGGGTCCTTACAACAGCCGGGTGAGGCTGATTTGAAGTGTCACCTGCTCTGAGTGCTGGAATGCAGCAATTCTCAACCTTTATGTGGCTTCAGAATCCTCTACTCTTGGTACAAACGCAGATTTCTTGCCCCGAGAATGCGTACGTTAAAAGATGCCGTGGCTGGCGCCAACAGTGGTCCCAGTCCAGCCGTGAACAAATCCGTGTCTAACACAACGGTTTGTCCTTGGAGGTTTGAAACTTTCGCTAGCCGGGCTGTGAACTAGAGACTGGAACGAAGAGATAAAAAGAGGAAATGAGCAAGCTCTCCGTTAGTAGTGAAGCCTTACCCGAAGGAGGCTTTTCCCTTGGTCTCAAAGCGCCCTACCTGGATGGATGCCACCGTGAGTCTGTGAGGTGCGGGTGCCCTCTAGTGGTCTCATGGGAGACCACTGGCAAAGCCGTCTGGGAACCTTCATTTCTGGGTCGCTTAAAATACCACCTGTGGTCACTAGGTTCACTTCCCATTGGTAGGGAATGAATTTGTGCTACTGTTACCAGATGAGGGAATCTCAGGGAAGTTGTGTCTAGGTTCTTGGCATCTTTAACAAAGAATTGAGCAGGTTACTCAAAAAAGTAACAATAAGATTTATTAAAAGCAAAAAGAGTGAAGATACACTCCACAGGGTGGAAGACGGCCAGTGAGAAGAGATCATGGCCACAGTAGGGGCAAATACTAGGTCTGTTAAGGTCCTGGGATTATTGGAGGATCTATTGCTGGGGATTGGCTGAAGCCGTGGCCCAATCAGTTACCTGACTCAGCCCACCTGTCAAGAGAGGGAGTTTTTGAGACTACAAGGTTTTTAGAAGAAGTGTCATTGTCCAAAACCCACCCTTTGGTGGTGGGTGGGGAGGGTGGGGAACAGGGAAAATGAGATTGGATGCAGACTAGGGCCGTGCACTTTCAGTTTCGCAGGTGTCTGGGGTACTGGGGGGACGCAGTGACCTTTACCTGTTGGTTTCCTGCTATTCTGACACAGTCATCCTTGCCCTGTCTGGTTTCTCAAGTCTTTGCCCCATGGCTTTCTTTCTGTTGTGCATTTGTCCTTGCTCTTTCTCCTGCCTCACAACCTCTTGATGCAGTAGGTAAGTGAGGTGGAAATCTCAGGGACCCTGGAGGAGAAGAGACCTGTGTTCTCTTTACCAGCACTAGCTGCCTGACCTTGTACAGGCCATTTCACTTTTCTGATTCTTGTTTTTCTGGTCTTCAAAATGGGGATACGGAAGGGGAATATTCCACCACTGGGACATCTTGACAGCATTTGGCATTCTCCCTCCTGTGTCTTTCCCCCACTAGTTAGAGACCACCCTTTACCATGATAATGGCCCTCTCCAGATGACTGAGAGGACTGGGTGTTTCAGTGAGAGCAATGGACAATGCTCCCTCAAACAGAGACTGAATTCTCTGGGGCCTCGATCTGACCTCCATAAGGCACTACCCTTGTCCAAGGATCAGTTCTCAGACTCAGCCTCTCACTCAGCTGTCATCTTCCTGTGCTTCTTCCTTCCTCCAGCCCACACAGTGTCTTCTGTGGTCTGAGCAGTTGCAAAAGTTGATTTCCAGGTGTGCACCATCATTGTCCTGCTTTGTACTAACCACTGGCTTTGAACATAAAAGACACACATATAGGACTCCAGTTTTCAGATTCCCTAGTGACCACCACCCCTGAGGCAATGGTGACTTGCTTAGAGCTGTCAGGCTGACAGCAGACAGCACAGGCCCCAAGGCCCACTCAGAATCTCTCACTGAGTGTGGAGATATGACAAAGCACATCAACACACAGCATGAAGAATCATTGCTGGTGGACACTACCTCATAGAAGCATCCTGAGGGTGAGTGGGGCTCTGGGAGGGAAGTGGCTGGCACAGGATGGACACTGTACTCCTCTTCTTTAAAAAATAGCCCATTGGGCACATACTTTATGTTTCACTTCACATGGAAATTCCTTCTGTTGTTTTCTCTTTCAGTAAGCACACAGAGCCATGAAATTACAATGCAAGTTGTTAGCAAACTGTAAACATTGTTTTTTCTGCAGTGGGCCAGGCATTCTTTCCAGGAGTCATGGGAACAGTGGGGGAAATGAATCCCTGCCACTTGGAGCTCTTATAATAGGTGCAGGAGAGGGCAGCACACACCTCCTCCAATAAACAGGTGGAACATCAGATGAGAAGTGTTGTGAAGGAAAGTGAAAGGGGCTGAGGAGGAAGGGAGGGGCAGCAGTTCTGATAAGGCAAACCTCAGGGTAAGTCAGGAGTTCAGCATCTGTTGCTTTCCAGAGCATTCTACGTCTGTGTCCATGCTGTTGTCGCCATCCCAGTGCTCAACACTTTAATTTGGTGACTAGTGCCTGGGATGTTGATATGCTCACTTGGACATAGCTGTCCTCTTCAACCACCTGGCAAGAAATCTAATCACTGAGCAACACTTTCTGTAAGGTTCCAAGGACTATGAGTGTGGTTTCATCCAACATCATGAGGACCTCTACCATTCTTGTCCTTCCTCAATGAGCAAAAAGCATTGGAAACACAAAAGTCCAAACCCAAGGCAATGGAGCTCTGTCACCTGTGTGGCAGAATTGCTCCTGAGATGCAGTGGAATACCTGGTGGAACCTCACAGTGGACAGATCTGAGCACCTGTCACTTTTTCCTGCATTGAGAACAGCATGTCTGATTCCTCTGCCTGCAATTCTCTTCCCCTGAGCTTTCCATACTGGGCTCTTTGCATTCTTCAGATCTTAACTCAGATGTCATAGCCTGTTCCCCTGAGATGTAGGACAGTTCCAAGAGAACTTAATAGAAAAGGGGTGTTGAGCAGGGGTTTGAAGAAGAAGCAGAAGGTCACCAGAGGAAAAAGAGACACAACAGCTCTCTGCAAGTGTGTAGGGACTCAGTACACAAATGAGGGTCTGGGAACTGCAACAGTTTCCCTTTGTGTGACCATGGCTCCTGCGTAAGTGGTCCTTGGGAGGTGACAGTGGTGAAGGAGGCAGGGCCAAGGTCATGAGTACTCTCAGTGTTGTGGGGCTTGACTATTGCTCTAATGAGTATAACACATTATTGGGGGGATTAGAATAGGAAAGTAACCATACAGGTTAAGTTATTTTTGTAATGGTTTGGCCATAGAGAGAAGCAGATTTTTATAAGGACATGAAATGCAAAAATGACCAGACCAAGAAAGTTACAGGGGAATGGAGCAGAGGCTAACAGCATTAGGAGATAGAATCAGTAGGACCTCATGGTTTATCAAAAATTTTAATGCAGGTAGGCTCCAGAGTGATTCCAGAATATTGCTTTGTGGACAGTAGCCTCATGCTCCCAGATCAGCACCCAGATCAGAACTGGCTTTTAGGAAAGGTCATTATGTTTAGAAAGAGACATACAAAGACAGCCCAAGTTGGGATGGAGTTCAGGAGAGTGGCTTGAGCAGGGCATAGGTGGTCTTGAGAGTCACTAGATTAGAGAGGGTTTGGGGAGCCGCAAACATTTTCAAGGCAAAATCTACATATGAGGGAACCTTGGAGGATTTGAGCATCTGAGATGAAACTTAGGCCTGGTTTAACACACTTGCCAATTTCCATGGTGTAAATATGTCCTTCTTGATGACCTGCAAGCTGTCAATGTGAAGTAACCGAGCAGAGTTGGGAAGTGATGCACAGCTTTGGTATTGTGATGTAGTCTGAGCCAACTGGACACACAGCAGTGAGCACACCTCCAAATGTGGTAGAATCCTCTCCTCTGATGGCAGTCTTTCAGAATTTTCCCCCAATGATCTCACATAAATTTTGCATGTCTCATTTGTATTAAGCATGCAATATTACCATGCAATACCAACAAACAGATGGAGACCTCATTTTGCCTGTACAAGTACAGAGAGCTTACAGATCTTCCTCTTCCTTCCTATTCAGTGCCCCCAGAGGATCCCCTGCTGCACCAGAGGCAAGAATCCCAGGGACAACTGCCAGAAGATACTTCTGTTGAAACCCCGAGTACTGTCTCAAGCTTCAGGAATTTTCCAGGTGGTGCTGACCCAATTTCAAGTTCTCCCACATCTTCCTCAGCATGAGGAAAAGTACTGTGTTTTGATGTTGCTGAAGAAAAGGTTGAAGCTATTAGCACAATTTTAAAGTCATAGCAGTACAGTGTTACTATTCCTTGGAATTTGATCTCTTTTGAGCAAATCGTGTTGACTTTAGTCCTTTTTCTGGGCTTTTCATTGTCACTTTGTCAAGCCTTCCTGTCTTCTGTGCTATTCTGTTCTTTTGAGAATGACAATTCTTCCAACACCCACTCAGCCTTCATCTGCCTTTGGAAGGCAAGGTGTCTGGGGATCGCAGTAAAGAGGGACTGCTGGGACAGGGAAGAAGCTGAGATGGTGGGCTGCAAGGACATGAGGGAATGACCTCAGGACAGGGAGAATCAGGAGAGGGCAGCTGGCTGTCCAGGAAGAGGCTGGAGCATGCAATAGGGGGAAGAAATATAGGCTGGGAGATTAAAAAGATCTGGGATCAGTCACTATTTCTGAGGTCTTAAGCAATTTGCTTCATTTCTTTGAGCCTCAGTTTTTCTATTTGTAAAACTGAATATAGTCATGCACCCCATAATGACACTGTAGTCAAAGTTGGTGGCTCCATGAGGTCATAGAGGCTGAACAGTTGCTTTCATCTAGTGACTTTGTAGCTGTCATAGTGCCGAACTGCAATACATTTCTCACATACTTGTGGTGGTGCTGGTGTAAACAAACCTACAGCCCTGCCTGTCATATGAAAGCAGAGCACAATTACATACAAGTATAGCATATAAACATTGATAACAATAATAAATGACTATGTTACCAGTTTGTATTATACTACACTTGTATTGTATTGTATTGTACACTTGCATTGTACCACATAGCCTAGGTATGCATTAGGCTACACCCCCCAGGGGCAAACTGTGATATCTGCAGGGCAAAGTCGCCCACTGATGTGTCTCTGAGTACTTTCCCTAGGGTAAACAAAGCATGGCTGTGTTTCACAGGGATGCTCTGAGAATGAGAAGCAAGTGTGCACAGCTTTAAACTATAGTTGGTCATGGTTGTGTGCTTTCACTGAGTTAAACTGATGTTTACAAGAAGAGTTGTACAAGCTGATGGTAGCAGGGGTTAAGTCTGAGAAGGCATATGGAACAGTAGAGCGAGGGAGAGTCACGGTGAGCAGTGGTCTTAGCTCTTGGGGACCCTTCTGTGTAGCAGGACCCAAATCACCACCTGGTGGGTGTGGGGAGGTGGTGGGAGCCAGCCCTCAGGTAAGCCCAGTTTTTAGTACTTTTTAATGAAAACAACAGTGGTAGCCCCTGGGGAATCGAAACCGCTATTGTTTTTGAAATATTTTGTGTTTGCTTTCCCATCTATA
This sequence comes from Heterocephalus glaber, assembly GCF_000247695.1. The sequence goes on along the minus strand of NW_004624733.1, from coordinate 15,141,272 downwards.
AAAGCAAAGTATGCTCAGGGGTCAAAATCATGCCAGATACTAAAAAGAATAAAGGAGGAAAATGGCATTTAATCCCAAAACAAAGAGAAAACCACCATTTAGGCTTTTAAAATTCAACACACATGTATATTTTTAGAACTATGTATTTGGTTACATACAACACACATAGCTGTAGTTCCTGACTGTTATACTTAACATTACATAATGGCAACTCACTCATGTCATTATACAGTTGTTCTTAGAAATGTTTTTAACATTACTTTAAAAGCATAGACAGTATTCTTTCTGATTACTCTGGGTTTTTTTTTTACTACTATTATTGGTTGTTTTCCTGTTTTCCCACATTTAAAAACAACACTTGGAGGAGCATTAATGTATCTGAGCTTTTCTTCTTAGTAGGGATTATTTCCTTAAGCTGTACAGTTGGCCCTCCCTTGCTATAGGTCTGCATCTTTGGAATTCAACCGATCTCAGGTTAAAAATATTGGAAAAAATTCTATCTCTACTGAACATGTTCAGACATTTTTCCTTGTTATCATTCCCTAAAGAATACAGAATAACAATGAGCCAAACAATATTTATATTGTATCAGAGATTATAAGTCATCTAGCCATGATTTAAAGTATAGAGGAGGATGTATGTAGTTCATATGCAAATGCTATGCCATTTTATATAAGGGACTTGAGCAACTGCAGATTTTGGTGTCTCTGGAAGTCCTGAAACTAAGTTCCCTACAGATAAGAGGGATGATTATGGATCTATGTATACAGCATGTCTATGATGCCCACTACACCTGAGGTCTTTGAAGTCAGAGGCCATGCTGGAGCTACACAGTCCAAGTTATGCTTTGTGTAATTTTTTGATATCCACTGTTTATTCAGTACCAGGTACAGATTACTTTTAAATGTATCAGCAATCAATTTCTATTCTGCAAACGAGCATATCAAGTCTTAAGGAGGTTAGGGAACTTCCTAAGTTCACACGACTGGAAAATGTTAAAGGCCAGATAAAAAACCTTCATTTGTCTGATTCCAGACTCCTCTTATTCTGTGCTACCTCTGGGTCTGACTTATCTGGAGGTCCCCAGTGTCTGTCCCACGGCCAAGTGCATAGTAGGTTGTTCTAAATATTTGATGAATGAATGAAATAATAGATGAATACACAAGTGAGTGAGCAAGTCCAGGAACTATTGGAAGTGAAAAACATTTTGTGGGGAATGTGTGCCAGAAAAAGCATGATTTTATTATTTCTCCCTTGCATTCTAATCAGTTTACAAAACTGGGCATCTGGGCTGAAAAGTAGTGGATCCCTCACATTTCATTGTTGATTAAAATGATTTAAAATGTTCTATGAATAAGCAAACAGAACAAGTGTAAGAAACAGCAGAAAATGGAACACAGAAATGAAGGTAAGATAAACAGGATCTGAAATACCTGGGACCTTTGAACAAGAAATCAAAGATCAGGGCTGTTTGCTTTTGCTTTGTTTAGGAAGCAAATTAAAAAGGCAAAGAATCCAAATGCATGTGTGGATTACTAACAAATTATATATGGTATTTTAAGTAGTCCTTTCATCTGAAGATATCAAAGTATTTAACAGATTTTTTGGTCTAATTAGAAAAGGGGAGATTCTTTCACCTCTTGCTGAACTGATGCCAGATACAGGAAAACAGCAAAACCACTTCAATCCACCAAGTTACCCTTGGAGGTGGAGGGAGTGGAGGCTGCAACATTCAGTGACAGGGATGGAAGCTGGGATTTAGACAGGTGAGAAAGTGCGTGAAATTTTTAAATAATACCCAAGCCATTTGTTCATGTGCTGCTCCTTTATTCAACATAAGCGAGTGTGTGCAAAGGAACTGACCTTGGGCAATGGGGAGACCTGGGCATGAGCCCTGGCTCTGGCACTCAGTACCTGTCCAACTTGAAGCACAGGCTAGCATTTTTGGTGTCACTTTCTTTCTGTCTCCTGTAAAATGAGGAAAACTATACCATCATGATTGATGTCATTAGTCTTTATTATAGACAAAAAAATGAGTCTCAGCAAAGTTAAGTGGCCTGCCCTAGGTAGCAGAAATAAGAAGTGATATGATAGAATCCAAATCTGGACATGTCTGACTTTGAATCCTGTATCATTCTCCAGCTCCTTGTTCTTGTGGCATTCTTCTACATATTGTCATGACCTAACACTGAAGTGGTTCCCAGATCTACAGAAGACCATAAAGATGGAAGGAGATGGCTAATTAGTGTCTCTCACGATCATACAATACAACTCACAATGTAGCAAATAAAGCAAAGGTAGAGTGTTTGCATATATTTTTAAAATTGCAAAACATGGCCGTTTAATCGTCAATTTTGTTTCCAAAATTGTACATGTTCAGTATTTATACTTAGACTTACTATTTGGTACAAATAGACACTGTTCACAAGCCCTAAAGTCAACACCCAAGTCATTGTCCTGTGTAAATCATTAGCATTTAGAAGATGAAAATTTTGTAAGTCTTATTTTTCTAAAGGAATATATTTCCATTTTAAGTAACACTTGCTAGCAAGATGTGAAAACTGAGGATTAAAAGGCCATAGTGGAGATTTAAGCTGCTGGAAGGGCTCTCTCAAAACAATCACCCTGAGTCCCCTAACAGGGATTTTGCTAGGTGGCTCTCTAGTCCCTTGCAGAATACACACTGTGCCCACTAGGTGGGGGAATTGTAAAGCCTAAAACCCAGCCACAGACAGGTGCAAAGAAGCTAGAATATCCTTGTTAGATGAAGAGAAATCCCAGCCAAGCTTGCCTTCTTACAGCTTTGAAGACTGAAAGCAGAGAGACGTTTTCCATCTCTAAAATCATTCCTTTATGACAATTGAGGCTCACCTTTGATAAAAATCTAACAGTTTTATTCTATGAGTAAATACCTTTGCTCTTTACCTATCCATCTCCCCTTCCTTCCTTCCTTCCTTCCCTCCCTCCTTCCTTCCTTCCTTCCATTCATGCACCAAATATTTATGGACATTTACCATGTACTAGGTGCTGTTCTAGGCACTGAGGGCACAGCAGTGAGCCATAATATCCAGAATTTTCTCTCATGGAAAAGCATTCATTCTAATGGGAGAGATTAGCATTAAGCAGTAACTAAACAAAAAATAGATCATTTCAACCTGGAGTTTGAATTGTGAGAGGGAAGACTTCCAGTACCTTGAGAGTATATCACTGACAGAGACCTGATTTTTTTCCATGAGTGCATTAATGTGGTGAGGTGGAATTCCAAACTGAAAGAAGAGGCTATTTAACAACCCCCCATAAACGGAGCATGGTAGGTTCAAAGTATACCGGCAGTTGGGTGGAGAGCAGTGAGAAAGGAGGCTAGGGAGAGAGGCAGGGGCTGGATCACATAGGGTATTGCAGAGCAGAGTATGGGGATTGAGTCTATGTGCAATGGGGAGTCTTGGGGGTCTTCACCATCCCCCTTACAGCCTCATCCCCTTTGTGAATACTAAGCTGCAGCCAAGTAGAACCTTCTGTGAGTTCCTTCATAACTCAGACCTTTCCACATGATATTTTTCTTCTTTGAATCTTTTGTACTGCTTGTCTCTGGGTCATATATTCCAATTCTTCCTTCATCTGATTGCTTGGATCCTATTCAAAGCTGCCCCTCAACCTGTTGGTGGGGAGAAGGTCAGACTTGTGAAAGCATCACATTGGCTTTGTGTAGGAAGGCTTTACTTGGGACAGCAGCAAATTGGAGATAGGGCAGAGAGAGGACAGAGCTATATGTGAAAGTTGAATTTGGAGCAAGGTAGAGGAGGTGGGGTTAAGGAGAGGTATTGGGGGGGGCATTTTTCTGGAATGTGCCCTAGGAATTCTGGTTGTTTTCTATGTACCTATTTGACACATTGATTTGATGAATAAACTGAAAACAAATGATTAATGTATACAAATGTACACAACACCAAAAATTAAAAGCATATCAAATAGGACTCTTACATGTAGATCAGACTCTCTTGGACACTGCAAAGTGTTCTTGGAGCATTATTCCCAGACAGGGAATGATGTACGAGCTGCAGAGTAGAGGTCTTCTCTAGCTTCAGAGCCAGGATCCATCATAGTGTAGCCTCTGGTGCACTGAGAGTAATTGTGGCAGCCCCTCTGTCTTTCCCACCCTCATGTTTTTGTGTTAGATGAGGGTTGTCATAAACTCTGACTTAGCAAGGCTGCTGTGTGGCCAGAATGCCATATTACAGGTGAAGAGGCTTTGGGAACCTTGTTTCCAATTTAAACATCAAGACTGTGTTTCCAAAGTTATTTCACTTATTTTGCCCTTGTTCTTTTCACTTTATTCTCCAATAACTCAGAAGGTTTGGTTCAAGGTGAGAGGCTGATGAGGGCTACAGGAAGGTTAGTGTCCTTGTATTGATTTGGTGGAGGATTTCAAGTCTACAGACCTGGGATGGTTGGAGGATTAAAAAGGGCATAGATAAAGGAACAGAGTGTTCAGAAGAAAGACGAATTGATGTCTTTATCTTCTGCTTTCTTCCAGAATTTTTTTTTTTTCAACAGCTAAATGGAAGCAGTTGGATAGGAAGTCACGGGTGGGGAGGTAAAGGTATCCAGCATTCTCTAAACTAAGCTCTTCTCTACTGTTGAGAGAGGGAGAAAAGGCTGAAAAGGGGAGCAGAGAGGAGATCATTTGTCAGCTGAGACAGAATCAGGTGTAATCTCCAGAACTGTCATTATCAAGCCCCATAATCTGTGATCAGAAAATCTCACCTCTGTCAAACTCCAAATCAGGATGATACTTCTGACCTTGCTGAGTCCTGCAAGAACAGTGTGAAGTTACTTCTACAGACCGCTGAGCACAGTTACTGCTCTGATGATGACCATGGAACTGATTCCCAGCCATCCCAGCTTGTCCCACCCAGACCATAATTGTGTATATGTCTAATAAATTATAGGTTGAGACAACATGACCCTAAGTCCATCAGTACACTGCCCATCAATACATATGGGAAAACAGCCTCACACTGGGAGGTGCTTGCCCAAGGCTATGGCCTTTTTGTGACTCAGAATTTCCTCCCAGTAGCACCACATAGGGCTCAGGCTCAGGGCTAAAGAATGTTGCTCCAGGTGAGAGCCGTCCTAGGCCACATTGGCAGAAATAGTGACCAGAGCTATGGAGAATTCACCATCTGCTGGGCACTGCCTAGAGCACTCTGCAAAAGGAATTTCATTCTGTTTCTTCCCATTCATATGTGGAAACTGAAAAAGTTTATTTCATGGAAGTAATGAGTAGAATAGTACTTAGCAAAGCTAGAAAGGGGAGGGGGAAATAGGAACTAAGAAGAGTTTGATTATTGGGTACAAAAATACGATTGGATGGAGGAACAAGTTTTAATATGCTATATAAAAGTATGGTGACTCTAACAATAATTTATTTTTTTAATTTTTAATTTTTTTAAAATTTTTAAATTAATTTTATTGGTACATTTTAGGTATACAATATATTGACATACATCACTGAAAATTTGCACCTTTACATAATCTCTCTTGCTTCTTATTTTTCCCCATTCCCCTGCCCTCCCTTCAACCGCTCCATCCCTCCCTATTTACAAAGAGTTTGTTTCCATTTTTTCATTTCCTCATATTAATGCCATTCCCTTCTTTCCTTTTTCCTACCTCTCCCACTTCCCCTTCCCCTTTGCACCTTTCCTTCCTATTTCACGTTATCTATTATACCTTTTAGTCCTTATTGACACTCTCAGTTTCTCACACTAGAGAAACTATTCAGTGTTTACACGTGTGTCCTATTTATTTCACTTAAGAGTATTGCCACAGTGTGCATCTATTTAGCTACAAATGTCTCTAATTTCTCATTTTTTATGGCTGAGTAGTACTCCATTTTATTAAAAAAACCATATATATTTTTTTTGTGTGCCTAGGATCGAACTTGGGTCCTTGAGCTTGCTAGGTAGGCAGCAAAACCATTGAGCTAAAAAAAACCATATTTTCTTTATCCAGTCTCCAGTCGATTGGCAGTTGGGCTGCTTCCAAGTTTTATCTATTACAAACTGTGCCGCTACGAACATGGGTGCACATATATCACTGTGGTATGATTGTTTTAATTCTTTTGGGAAGATACCCAGCAGGGGAATAGCTGGGTCAAATGGGACTTCCAGTCTTAGTTCTTTGAGGTATCTCCACACTGATTTCCACAGTGGTTGCACCAGTCTAC
>NW_004624733.1:15057838-15068942 GCF_000247695.1 Heterocephalus glaber | reverse complement strand
GACACTTTCTTTTTCCCTGATTCCTGGAATTATACTCAGAACCTTGCACTTCCAAGGCAGGCGCAGTGCCACTGAGCTAAATCCCCAGACTTCAAGTGACACTTTATTTGTTCCTTTCATTTTTCTTCTAGAGCTCCAACCTTAGAGAAGCAGAAGCCTATATTGGTGAGACTGGGAGGTAGGAGGGAAACACATGGCAGGAGAAGGAAAAGAAACCCCTAATATCCACTGGAGTGGCTTCCTTGCCAAGAGAGGAGGATAAATGATGATTGTGGGACTAAACAGTTTAACTACTGCAATAAGATGGTTTTCAGAACCAGAGTAAAGAAATGTTATCCTCTGAGCATGACTAGAAAAAAATTTGGAGCCTGTCCTAAATTTTCTCCAGGGGCTAGAAATGAGCATGCCTCAAAGGATAAAACACAGACAAAAGTGAATTCTCAGTCTGTCGCTATCTTCTGAGTCTTGCATGCTCCATAAATTGGTAACTATTATTAATCGTGACCATGTGTCTGCTATAGTGAGATACCATCAAGTGATTTACGTTTGTTATCTCAGTTCATCCTCAGCCTGCTCTGTGAAATGTATGTTTTGCAGATAAGCATCTCAAGGTTCAGAGACGTTAAGGACCATGTCCAGTTAACATTTTCCAGAGTTAAGATTTAAATTCAGATCATACTGACTGTACTTTTGAGATTATTCCCTTTCATTGAAACATCTTTTCTCCCCCCGCCTTCCCCTCACCGCTCAGCTTGAGAAGAGTACATTCCTACAAATGCTCAAGTGTTTTCTCTTCTTTCAACCACTAGAGAGGGCAGTGCATCCTTTTCTGTTTCAGTGTTGTTTGGCGGTTTGTGTAACTTCTATTATACTTATGTTTTTGAAAAAACTGTTTCTTGCCTGTCATATGATGGACCACTCAGAAGACTTTTGTGACTTGAAAAGATATGGGAGTTTCTCCTTGCCAGCCCGGAAATAATTCTGCAATGGATACCAGCAGTGTGTCCTTTAATTCAGTTCTGCACTGTCTTCCTGGAGGAGTCAGATCCCACATGTTGAGGGATCAGTCCCCAACACTGTTCCTCGATTCAGACCCAGTGGCAAGTCTAGGCCTCCAGAAGTTCTGGCTCACTGGCTAAAGTTTGGGGTCCCTCCCCATGATCCCTCCCCAAATTTTATTAATTTTCTAGAGTGGCTCAGAAACTCAGAGAAACATTATGCTTACATTTATTGGCTTATTATGAAGGACAGTTTAATGAATTCAAATAAATAGCCACATAAGAGCTACATAAGGTGAAGTCTGTAAGAGTCTGGGGCTCAGGAGCTTCCATCCCCATGAAGTTGGGGTGTGCCACCCTCTCAGCATGTGGGCAGGTTCCCCTTCACTCTCCTGTGAGCCTCCACATGTTCACTTATCCAGAAGAACCTCTGAGCCTTGTCCCTTTGAGGTTTTATGGGGACAATTGCACAGGAATGATTGAAGCATGGAGAGCCTTGTGGAAATGTGATTGGACAGAGAGTCCAACCTAATGCTCATGGACTGGGAGAGAAAAGCCACCAAAGCCTTCATTCTTCTTGGCCTCCCTTGTACAGCCTTCTTTCCTCCTGGGTATGGGGCAGGACAGGACTCCTGCAGACTGAGGAGTGTCTTATGACCTAATACCAGATGAAAGTATGTCAGGGAATTTCTTTATGGGTAGCTCCAAGATAGAAAGGTGGGTTAAGATTAGAGTTTCTGTGATCTCCCTTGGGGGAAATAATTCTATTTCTGCTATGAGGAGGGAGTTACAAACAAGGAGCCATGGGTAAAAACTAAAAAACATATACCCTTCTATTATAATATTATCACTATATATGTCTTCATCATATACAGTGAGAACAGCAAAAGCAAAACTGTGGATGGGGAGTCAAAAGGGTAAGAAAAGACAGAGAAGAATAGAGTACAAAGGGCAGAAAGAGGTATGTTTTGGGAAATGTGAGTGATAGAAACCAGAAACAGATGTGAGACCAGAGAGGGATCTTTAAAAGGTGCTATTTCATGGAGCCAAAGAAACTCAAGTAAAGTGTGCTATACTGAAAAATAATTTGGGTTGTGGATTGTGTCAGTTGGACTGAAAGCTTACAGTGAGGCCAAACACTTGGCTCACCACTTTCTACACTTTTTATTAGCAAAAGTGAGACAATGTGGCCAGTCCCTTCACAACTGAGTAGAACATTGTACCTTGCTCATAAATTAACACATATGTCTTCTATTCCTTATTCAAATGGGTAAGATAAATAATGTTTTCCTCATTTTGTTGGTTAATGCTGTGTTATTTAAGAAATTCTGTGGAAAATTAAACATCCTCCAAAATAAGAAAACATTCACTCCAAGAAAAGAACAAAACAATAGGTAGGTTTTTTCTGCAATGTGATGGGAGGAATTTTTTTTCTCTAGAATAATGTTACAAATAAGTGCTATTATTTACGGAGCTGTACTAAGTCTGGTGCATGCCTTAAGGAGATATTGCTCCTTGTCCCAGATGAGAGAATTATAACTCCCAAGTGGTAAGTATATTAGTTTCCTGGCACTGCCATAACAAAGCACCATTAACTAGGTAGCCTTAACCATGGAAATTTATTGTTCCACAGTTCTGGAAGCTAGAAATAAAAAATCAGCCAGTTGGCAGAGTTGCTTCCTTTTAAGAACTATGAGGGAGGATATGTTTCATGCCTTTCCCCTAGTCTCTTGTAGCCTCAAGCATTTCTTGGCTTGAACATAGCCATCTTTTCTGGATGTTCACAGACTTGCCTCTGTCTGTGTTTGCAATTTCTTTTTATAAGGACAACAGTCACAGTGGATTAGGACCCACCCTAATGACTTCATATTGATCATTTGCAGAACTATTTCCAAGTAAGCTCAGAATCACAAGTACTCAGGGTTAGAACCTCAGTATCTTTTGGAGGGAACCAATTTAGTCCATAACGGCTAACTCAAGGTATCAAGACAATATGTCAAATTGGGAATGTACAGGATTAGATTTAACACAATATGTTGGTTCACAAAACACATTGGTTGTGACTTTTTGTAACTTACTTCATCTGTCTGTTTCTGCCTCAGTTCCATCTTTTAAGTGCAAATAATGATAATGTCTACCTATAGGGTTGCTACCAGAATCAAGTGAGAATCAAGAGTATAAGGTATCTGCCAAAATATTAATATAAGAAAGACTTTCTGGTTATTGTAGTGTGAAAACCTTACAAAACATGTGCAAATGTCTCTTCACACCACAAACTGTGTTTTGCACTTCAGGGGTAAGGTCTGATGACATGTAAAAGATGATTGTTTAATAAAATAATTATAAATGAAAAAAAAGAAAGACTAATAATTTCCTCTCTAAGCTCTAGTTTTTCACTTGGAAATCTCTGGGCTGTGAAGTGCCTCAACCTCCCTCCATCAAAGGCAAGAGAAGGAAGAGAAAGATCAGCCAGCTAGTTGTGGGAGAAACTCACTTTTCATAGTCTCATCCCATTACTGATTCTCCTGCAGTGCTGATTCTTGCTCAATTTTACAAGGGACTAAAATTGCTAAGCTAATTACTGTATTGACTCGTGAAATAAAATGAGAACTTTGGAGAAGTGAAGAAGGTGACTTAATAATAACCATCAAGTGCATGAGCAGTAATTTTATGCAGGCAGGAGGCCAAACCTTTTCCACTTTTATTGGGGGTAAGATAAAGAGAAAAGGGTCTCGTATTTCTGCAGGAGAAATTTAAATAAGACAGGCTCTATTTATAAGATGTATATAAGGGTTGGTCTTGAGTGACCCTGAGAATGAAAAGAAATTGGTTATTGGTGTCATTTCACTTCCTCTCCAGATATTGCCAGGGACCCGCTGTCTTCAGCCTTCTCCATAGCATTGCCAACCTTGAGCAGAGTGAAATACATAATCTCTTATGGGTAGCATTCATTCACAAATATTTACTCAGCAACCACTGTAATAGGGTAGGCTAGCGCCTTATAGCAAATAATTCCAAAAGCTCAGTGGTGTAACCCAGTAGAAGTTTATTTCTTTTTCAACCCATATCCAGCATGAGTGTTCTCGGTGAAGGTGTTTTCCAGACCAGCTCTCCTCCAAGTAACAAACTCGGAGTCCTGCAGGTTCTGAGCCTCCTGTAGATTCACTCTGCCAGAAGATGAGAAGTTACAGGGCCTGCAGGTCGTGATATTCTTTTGGACCACATTCTGTAGACCAGAAGTCAATTGTGTACCCTCTCTCTCCTGCAAAAAAGGCTGAGTAATCTGCTCTGCATGGTAAGAAAAATAAAAGAAAATAGTCTCTGTGGGAACGGTGTTGTGGGAAATAATAGTTCTTCTCTGTACTGTTTTCCCTGTAGTGCTATGTGCATTTACTTAACAAATGCTTATTCATACATAGACTAGTCATGTGCTAGGCTCCGAGGCTAATGCAAGATGCTTCTTATATCCTGAGCTCTGTCGCTGACTGCTATGGGAAACTTAATCCTCAATGTAACAGTACTGGGAGGTAGGGTCTATTAAGGGATGATCAGATCAGGAGGATTCTGCCCCCCTGAATGGATTCATTTCTTTAATGGGTTAGCTGTAGCAAGAATAGGATTGGTATAAAGCTGAATTTAAGTCCCTCTTCTTCATTTACTCTCCATGCTCTCTTGCCTTTCTGACTTTTGCCATGGGGTGATATCTTAGTTACTTTTCTCATTGCTGACACAAAATACATGGCTTGCAAAGTTAAAGGGGGATATATTTATTTTGACTCACAGTTTTTAGAGGTTCCAGTCCATAGGTGGCTGGCTCCAAGGCAGAGTGGCATGACAGAGGGACATCACAGAGAAGAAACAGGCCATGGTAGGCAGAAAGCAGCAAAGAGCAAAGTAACAAAGAACCAGCAGCAGCTCTCTTTCTGTCCCTTATAATTCATCCAAATTACCCCCCTCAGGGTGGATAGAATTCACACCAAGGGTGGGGAACCCTTAATCCCAGCAATGCATATTTAATCTCAGTAACACAATTTAATCCTGGAATCACACACCCTAGAACCAGTCACCTCTGAAAACCCCCACCTATGAACACATGAGGCTTTGAGGGGATGTCTAGATATAAACCATAACATTCCACTCCTGCCCCCCACCAAAGATTAATGTACAGCCCTTTATGCAACAGGAATTTAGTCCATCTCTAAGAGTTTCCAAAATCCTGACAGTTTCAGCATTGCTGAAAAGTCCAATTCCAAGTCTCCTCTGAGATTTCAGGCCAAACTCTTAGCTGTGAGTCCTTGTAAAAATGAAAGTTAAATACTTCCAACATACAATGGTAGAAGATAAACATTGTCATTCCAAAAGGTACAGATAGGGGCATAGAAAGGAACAGGACCAAAGCAAGACCAAAATCCAACAAGGCAAGCATTAAGTCCTGTAGTTCCATGTCCAGAATCTGGTACACTCTGTGGCAAGATGTGAACTTCAAAGGGCTTGGGTGGACACTGCTGGAGGTTGTACCTCCAGTGGGTTCTCTCTTGGGCAAGCTCTGCTCCCTCCTTGTAGTTTTTCTTAAAATGATCCACTTTCTGGCTTCTCCAAACTTCTGGAGTCGCCACTGCACCTTCGGCTTCACACTCACAGATTCACAAACTGCCCTCTCTGGGGCACACTGCCTGGCCTCCCAGGCCTTCTTCTGAAATCTGGGTGGAAGCCTTCCTGACTCCACAACTCTTGCATTCTTCATGTGCCTAAAACCAGCACCACATGGATGATACCAATGTCTTCCACCAGCTGGAGCAGTAGCCAGGCTTCCTTCTCTCATGGCTGTGGTCCTTGGGTGCCTGGACTGCCATGCACTAGGAACCAAATCCTGAGGAAAAACTTCCCCAGGCTGCCACCATTCTGAAACATGGTGCTCTAGGGCTCTCTTCTCAGAGCAAAGTCTTTCATCTTTGCAATTTTGAGGCTGCAAAGGATGGAGTCCTACCTTTAGGGCATGTTACACTCACACCATGGTGGGGCACCCTTAATCCCAGTATCACACAATTTAATCCCAGCAGCACACACTCTAGAACTAGCCACCTCAGAAAAGCCCAATCTGTAATAGGTGACATAATAAGAAGGTGCTCATCAGGGGCTGAGCAGACCTTGGTACCATGCTGTCGGGTTTCCTGGTATCCAGAACTATGGGCCAAACACATTTCTTTTCTTTATAAATTACTCAGTCCGTGATATTCTGTTGTAAATATACACTAACACACTAAATTGTCACATTAGTCTGTACTTACTTTCGGATGCACTTGTAGCAGGTACTTTAGGAGTCACATGAGCCTGCATCCCACTGTCCCTTTATCCTTTCAGTACACATCTTCTAGGTACTTAGAACTTTCTCTTGCTACTAGAGCTCTAGAAACTAATGCCCTCTCAGATTATCCCTCAACCAGGGCCCGATGGGAGTTGCTGTATAAATGCCTCTGCTCCCCTACCCTTCTGCTTTGTAATTCTACACTGTGTCTACATGACTTCCTAGAGTTTCCCTGGTTTCAAAATCTCCAGTAACCACTAGCATGCCCCAGCTTAATAGTGAACTCTTTAGTTGGCTGCCTTCCTTTTCTCACTTCCTTTCTCCTCTAGCAGTATTCTCTTCAGAATATATTGCTGGTACTCAAATCCCTATCTCAGAACCTATATGTGGAGAATCCAGAATAAGACACTGCCTTTGCCTTCCTTCAGGAAGGGGCTCTCCCTTATTTACCCGTTTTGACAGAGCCCAGAGTAGGTGTCATTCATTCATCCTACAAGTGCACAGTGAACATCATATCTGAGTCAAGTTTAGATTCCTATATTTTGAATTTGAAATCCCGAGAATTGAATTTGATTTTGATAAAGTGTCTCCAAATTAACTTTTTAACTAAATTTAGCTTCATTTAAATGAAGTAGCTACTTTATACTTAAAAACAAAAGTCACCTACATTTCTTTTTTTTTTCTAAGTCCTTTTATTGGTACATTTTAGGTATGCAATTCATTTACATTTATCATTGGGTGCTTGTACCTGTACATGATGCATCTTGGTTCTTATTTTTTCCCCATTACCTGTGCGGCCTTCACCCCCTCCTCCCTTCCCTATTTACACACACATCATTTCCATTTTTATTTTTCGTCTTTTCTCATAGTTTTTCCTTTCCCTCCTTTCCTTTCTCCTTCCCCTCCCTTCACCCCTTCGTCTTTGGGCCTTTTTTCCTATTTCAAATTATTAATGATTCATTTTAATCATTTTAACCCTTCTTTACACTAACAGTTTCTCACCCTAGTGAAACTATTTGGTATTTACACATGTGTGTCCTATTTATTTCACTTAAGAGTATGGCCTCTATATGCATCCATTTAGCTATAAATGACTCTAGTTTTTTGTTCTTTATCACCTACATTTCTTGCAAAGACCTTAAACTCTAAATTGTTATTAATCCTCTCCTCTCTCCTCTTTCAGTTTTAATTTGGACACCACTTTCTCAGTCCAGTTTCCCAGGGAGACTTTCACCAAAGACTATTTTTATAGTTGCCACTTTTGCTTCAAACTTTCCTCTTCTTCTTTCCTGAGTAGCAATTTTTACCATCTAATAAATTATGTATTTAATTGAAATGTGATATTTGTCTGCCTCTTGCCACTAGAATTTAGCCAGTGCTTTTCATGTTTTTCGTTCACTACTTATGGTCAACATCTAAAACAGTGACTGCTGCATAAAAGGCTCTCATAAAATCACTTGTTAAGCCATTGAATGAATTTGTTTAATAAATGAAGTGAATATTTTCAATGAACATTAGAAATATGAGGTCAGAACTTGGAAGGGAGTTTCTAGCCAAGCAGTGTGGTAGCATGTTATGAGATTTATTGTACCCCTCCCAAATTCATAAGCTCAGGCCATTCCTCCAGTATCTCAAAATATAACCATCTTTGGAGATAAGGTCTCTTATCTGTTTCATTAAGATATAATTCACAAATAAAATTTATCTATATTTTCAATGTACAATGTGATATTTTGATGTATGATAGTGAAATGATTAAATTAATCTAATTAGCATACTTATAACCTCATGTAGTTATCTTTTTTTTTTCCATTAAGTTTATTGGTACATTTTAGGTATAAAATACAGTTACATTCATCATTAGGATCTTCTACCTTTACATGATGTATCTTGGTTCTTATTTGTTCCCTTTCCCCTGCCCTCCCTTCACTCCCTCCACCCTTCCCTATTTGCAAAGACTTTTATGTTTTCTTTTCCCTTCTTTCCTTTCCCCTACCCCTCCCACTTCCCCTACTCCTTTAGACCTTTTCTTCCTATTACACAATATCATTTATACATTTGTAAAATTACAATATCAAGATCTAGAAGACATTACCACAGATTTTACAGAATTTAAAAGGATATAAAAAGCATATTACAAAAAATCTTTTTTTTAAAATAAATTTGACAACTTCTAAGAAGTATCTTGGAAGACAAATTAATGAAACTAACTCTGGAGGAATATAAAATTTGAATAGGACTTATTAAAAAAGTATATTCCTACCTTGAAAACCTACCTATATGACAACAACAGTCTCATATACATTTTAACTGATAAATTATATCAAACATTTAAAGCAGAAAAAAGAAGGAACACTTCTCCCCTCATTTTAGGAAATCAACATTGTGCTAATCCTAAAACTGGATAAAGATAATAGAGGAAAAAGGTATGAACATAGATAGAAATTTGTTTAACAAAACAAACTATTAGAAGTCAGATCTGGCAGTATGTACAAAGTGGTTTTGTTATAGGGATGGCAGTGTTGGTTCAGCATTGGAAGATCCACCCCCAAAAGTCATCATTTAAACAGAGGAAAGGAAAAAGGCATATGACCCTGTCACTAGTTGGAGAAAGAGTATTAGACTAAATTCTACAGCTGTTCATGGTAAAAGCTATCAGGAGACTAGAAGTAGAACAGAATCTTCTCAACAGATCAAAGACATGTACTCCATACTTCCAGTGAGAACGCCTTATATGAATGGAGAAGATACAATGCTTTCTCCCTAAGGTGGGGAACAACAGCAGATATGCTTACTCTTTATCTGTCCATTAAACTTTGAAATCTAGTCCCCAGCAAAATAGTCTGGCAATAAAATGACACAACTAGGATAAGATTGGCACTGCAGAAGCAAAATCTTTATATGTAGATGAAATGATCATCTACAGAGAAAATACTAAGAAATCTCTAGGAGCCTCTAGAACTTGTATTTGAATTTAGCAGGATTAGAAAACACAAGGTATATATAAAAATTCAGGTCTATGTATACTTGCTATAAATGAAGAATTGGATATTGAAATTTAAAAGTTATGTAGGAGTACAAAGGACCTAGAAAAGTAAGAAGAAAAAAAATCAGTGTTGGAAGACATTTAGTATCTAATTTTAAGACTTTCTCTAAAGCTACAGTGATCAAGGCAGTGTTGGTACAAGGAAGGACATGTAGATCATTGGAATAAAACAGAGAACCTAGAAATAGAATTACACATATATAGTGCACTGAGTTTTGAAAGATTATTTAACAGTAACATTTTATAGAACATAAACTCAATTCAAGAGCAGAGGAAAAGATAGTGTTTTCAGCAAATGACACTAGAACACCTGGTATCCATATATAAAAAAATAAACTCAACCCTTTATTTCCATACATAAAAATAACTTGAAAGGAACTACGAACCTAAATATGAAAGATTAAAACCATAAAACTTTAAGAAGAAATCATAGGGAAAAATGTTTATGAATTTAGGGTAGGCAAGAACTTCCCAGGAGATGCAAAACATGATGTATAAAAGAAAGAAATTGATAAATGAGATTCCATCAAAATTTAGAACTTTAAATTACACCACTAGGAAAATGAAAGGTAGTCCTTAAACAGACCATATT
Organism: Heterocephalus glaber; assembly: GCF_000247695.1. Next base: position 15,059,001 of record NW_004624733.1, on the reverse strand, counting down.
TATAAGGCATATAACCTATGACCATAAAGAACTCTTACAGCTCATTAATAGACAACCCAATTAAAAAGTAGACACAAAAAGATGATAAATAGCCAGTACAGAACAAGGAAAGGTGTGCAACACTAGAATCAGAAAAATACTAATCAGTACAATAACAAGATTGTATTATACACTCATTAGGGAGATGAAGTAAAAAGTTTTAAAAGAACAAATGCAGCTTAGGTGTGAACCAGTTAGAACTTTCTAATACTGCTAATGTGAATGTAAAATGACAAAACCATTTTGGAAAACAATATAGAAATTTCTTGTATTACTGTTAAGAACCAACAGTCCTGTTCTTGAGTTTTTACTTGAGAGGAATGAAAACACAGGTTCACAATAGATTTGTACATACAAGTTGAGTATCCCTTATCTGAAATTCTTGGGACCAGAGTGTTTCAGATTTTGGTTTGAAATTCACTTGATCTGCAAAGAGGATAGCTACTCCTGTTTTTCTTTCGGGGTTCCTGTCACATAGAGTATTGTTCTCCAGCCTTTAACTTTCAGACTATGAGTTTCTTTTTGAATTAAATGTGTTTCTTGAATGCAGGATATGGTTAGATCTTTCTTCTTGACCCATTCTACCAGTCTATTTCTTTTGATTGGTGAGTTGAGACCATTAACATTGACAGTTATAACTCAGATATATTGATTTATCATTGTCATAACTTTTTCTGTTTGTTGGATTCTCCCCCTTTGCTTTTAATATCTTGTCATGCCTGACGGATTCATTATGCTGGGCTTCCTGGGGTTGTGATCCTAGTCTTTTCCTAGGATATTGTCTAAAAGTTTTTGGAGTGCTGATTTGGTATTCATGAAGTGCTTAAGGTGCTCTTTGTCATGAAAGTATCTTATTTCTCCTTCAATTTTGAAAGATAGTTTTGTAGGATGTATCAATCTGGGTTGGAGGTGGTTTTCCTTTAGAACCTGAAATACATTACTCCAAGCTCTTCTTGCCTTGAGGGTTTGCATTGAGAAGTCTGTTGTGATTCTGATGGGCTTTCCTTTGTATATGATTTGTTTCTTTTCTCTCACTGCTTATAGAATTTTGTTCTTCTATTGGGTTTCTAGAATCTTAACTATTATATGTCTATGTGTAGATTTTTTTTTGATCACAGATACTT
>NW_004624733.1:15039355-15057503 GCF_000247695.1 Heterocephalus glaber | reverse complement strand
TTGGGATTCCATCATGTTCCTCAGCTCCTTTATTTTTTAATCTGTGTCCTCTCTAGATTTATTAATCATGTCTTGCACTATGGCCACAATCTCTGTTGTTATCTGAGAAATTATTTCTGATTTCAGTTTTGCCAGATCCTCTTTTGTTGCCAGTTTAGGGAATCCAGGTGGTTGAGTATCACAGTGCTGCAACTCATTTCCCTTTGGGGTTGTTTTAGGTGATCTGGAAGTCTGGTTTTGAAACTTGTTTATGTTTCTTCTCATTTCACAGGGAGGGGGGTGCTGTTGGCACCTGTACATGGCTCACCTCCTCTTTGGTCACAGGGGGAGGGGGGTGGTACGGTGACCAAGAAACCTCTTCTTGTGCACTAGGAGTAGTTCACCTCCTCTGTGCTCGCAGGGGGCTAATTATCATTTTTTTGTAATGTGAGCATTCATCATCTACTTTTATAGCAATTTTTACATATACAATGCATTATTATTAAATATGATCACGGTGGTGTATCAGAGTTCCAAGGATACATTCATCCTAATTGAAGAGTAATGCTCTTTTTTATCTTTATTTATTTTAATTAATTGATTTATTTGGTTTTTGTTGTTGTTGTTGTTGTTGTTGTTGCTGTTGTGGTTTTGGTACCAGGGATCCAACTCTGGTCCTTGCACTTGCTGGGCAGGCACCAGAACCACTGAACTCAATCCCCAGTCGTGATTTATTTGTTTTTGCTGGCTGTTGCAGTAGTGAGGATTGACCCCAAGGCCTTTGCACTAAGATACATCTCTAGCCCTTTTAAAAAAATGTTTTATTTTGAGACAAGATCTTACTAAGTCATTAAATCATCCAGGCTGGGCTCAAACTTGATATTCTCTTCACTCATTCTCCTAGAGTGCTGGGATTACAGAGGTGTGCTCTTTGTACTGAACTGTTATATTTGTTGACCAACATCTCTTTAATATCCCCATCACCCAGATGCTTAATGAAATGCATAAGTTAAAATGAAGCTGTTAGACTGGTCCCTTTTTGTAGGGCTGGGGTCCTTATAAAAAGACACCAGGTGCACATATGTATAGAGTAAGGCTATGTGAGGACCAGAGAAAGTGGCCACCTGCAAGCCAAGGAGAGAGGGTCAGCAAAAATCAACCTGCTGGCATCCTGGTCTCAGGCTTCAGCTTCCAAAACTGTAGAAAAGAAATTTCGATTGTTTAAGCCACTCAGTCTGTGGTATTGTCATGTGTTGTGTAATGACAATTTGGTCAAAGGTAGCATATACAATGATGACCCTATAAGACTATAATGGAGCTGAAACAATTTCTATCACCTAGTGACATTGTAGCTCTCATACTGTAGCACAATGCATTCCCTGTGTGTGTGGTGATGCTAGCTGAATGAATGTATGGCGCAGGCAGGTATGCACAGAACATGATACATGATCATGATTAGGAACATCTGCATTACTTGATTACATATTAGTGTATTTTACCATTTGTTGTATTTTAGAATGTATTCCTACAACTGTATGGTTTCTCTCATTTGAGTAATCCAAATACAAAGAGCAAAATAAGACTGATAAGAGAAAACAGCGAGATAGATCTTTTGCAAATGAGAAAGTAATCAAGTGACTGAGGGTAGAGGAGGAGAGGAGAAGGGGATGTAAAAAGATTTAATATGGTCATGTACATGTACCAAATGCAAACAAATTTAAAAAATAATAATAATGAAAATGGGAAAAGGGGATCTAGAGATGGAGGGAAGAAGAGAAGGAGGTGGGAAGAAGAAGGTGAATAAAAATAATGAAGATACACTAAGTTCATGCACCTACTCCCTAAAATAAATGTAAACTCCACGTACTGCAAACATGTACTAATAAAATAAAAAAGTTTATTGTTAAATAGTATGTTGGCCTACCCCAGGAACAGCCTCAATCCTCTTGTGTTTGCTCAAATACTATCTAGGTTTTTGTAAGTATACTCTATGATACCACCTAACAATGCATTTCTCTGAATGTTTGCATCATCATCATCAAGTGGTGCATGACTGTATTTTGTTATGCAGCCTTAGGATACTGATACCTGTCCTATACATGGAAATAGAATCGGGAAAAAGGTCAGTGACAAGGGTCTCTGCAAAGAAGAAAGGGTAGAGAAAAGAGCAGCAGTTAGGATGGAACTCCTAAATTCCCTTTGGTGGGGCAGGTGGTGGAGAAAAGAGAGTTTGGAGGAGGAGGCAATGATCAGAGAAGGAAGATGGTCCAGATCTGCACACAATTACACAGGGTGTAGGGAGAAATATGCTCAGGGCCTTTCTTGTTTTTTATTTTTTCATTTCCCTCTTACTTATGAATAACCTTTACTTATACACCCCCTTTAAATGAAATACTCTATAGAGATTATTTAGCTTTGTTCTTTCAAATGATGAAACCTCTAGAAATATTTATGTACAATTTGTTTAAAAATTAGATTAAACTCCATAAAATTATCTTGCATCTGGAAACATAATAAAACTAGTATTTATGCTAGAACTCATTCCTCTTTTCTACAGCAGAAATGAGCAATCAACATGTGTTCTGCCAACTTGTGAATTTCCACTTTGCTCTTATGTAATCTTTTCTATTTTTCCTTTTCTAAAAATGGGCACATGTTTCTGAAAAAAGCTACAATAGTCATCTTCTGCAATTATAAAAATTTGCCCAGATTAAGACATTTGCTTCCACATCTGGCAAAAGAAAACTACAAAAAGTCACAAGTGCACTGAATCCTTGTTATACCCAGTGTCATTGCTGTATTTTCTGAAAGGATTTCCAAGGGCCCCTTTGGTAGAAACACACTGGTATTTTGGAGTTTCATGTTTATCTTAATGACATGTGATCTGCAGGACCATTTTTGAGTATTTGACTATATGTGATACTGGAATATGGAGCTTCCAAAACAGTAGCTACTAAACAAAGGCATTGTTCTTTGATGTCAAAATATATTGTATAATATTTCAGAAGTTTTTTTGTGTCATTGTAGAATTTTTAGAATTGGAGAAAATTGCTAATGTTCACCAGCTCCTATATTTGGATTAATTGATTTATTTTTAGAGCTAATTCAGCAAGATGGTTAAAAGCGTTCATTAGGTATTAATGTTGGTTCTGCCACTGAGGAGCTGTATGCTCTTAGACAAGGCATTCAAGCTCTGAGCTTTCTGATGTATAAATGGGACTATGGAAAGCCTGTATGTCAGGGTTATTGTATGGATAAAGTGTGATAATGCACAAAGCAGAGTTTCCAGGATCCAGTGTGTGTTGAGAAAAGTTCAGCTGTTGCCATTATGAACAATCTGTGCTTCTAGGGCAGTCAGTTACTGCTAGTAAATGTAGTAATAATCATCTTGTTCTAGTGACAAGGACATTTACATGATCATTTCTCTTCCTGGTAATCATAAAAGGAGAAGTCAAGCCACTGGCCCAGAAATGGGGAGAAGATGTGTTTTATTTATTTATTTTTATTTATTTGTGGCACCTGGGATTGAACCCAGGGCCTTATCCATACTAGCTAAGTGCTCTAGCTAGGCAAGCTACATTCCCAGCCTGAGAAAGAGTTGTACATTAGGATTATTCATATGACCAACAGCTTAAATTCAAGTGCTTCCTCTAAACCATGCGGAGTTTATAGGAGAAATGCAGAAACTGGGCGTTTTCTTCATAAACAAATATTCTAGAATGTATCACAAGGAGAAGAGGAAGCTACTGCAATCTTTCCCTAGGTCTCTTCCCCAGGCATAATCTCTTTGGTGCTGGGGAATACAAACCCTTGATCTATCCACAAAAGCTGGCAGAGATGTATTTAGTAGCCATCCAAAAACCAATCTTTTTTTTTTTGTGGTACCGGGGATCGAACTCAGGACCTTGTGCTTGCGAGGCAGGCGGTGGAGCCACTGAGCTAAATCCCTGGCCCCCTAAAAACCAATCTTTATTACAAGGAGTGCAGGAGAATGACAATGTTCCATGAAATGTGGGAAAAAATGAAAGGCCTGACCCTTTCAGCTGATAGCTTTGCTCACCATTGTCAGGTGATAGCTTTGCTCACCATTGTAAAGAAATTCTCTTTATATTTTAAAGCTACTGGCTTTAATTAAAAACTTTATTAGTTTAAATCTAGTTTTGATATTGAGATCTGCTATAGTTTGTTCATGGTTTAAGTTTGGCCTCTAAAGGTTTACGTGCTGGAAAATTGATCTCCAGTGTGGCAATGTTGGGAAGTGGAAGAGCAATAAGACATGGAGACTACTGGAAGATCACTAGGCATGTCTTTTCAGGAGGGCTTAATGCTTGGTTTTGTGGAGTGAGTGACTCCTGAATCTCTCTGGCTTGCTGTCTCACTAGGTCTCACACACCTGCCATGATGCTATCTGGACTGTGGTACTGTAGCCAAGGGAGTCTTCACCAAAAAGGACTGATGAGTTCTGTCTTGGATTTTCAGGCTCTAAATCTATGAGCTAAATGAATCTCTTTTCTTTATAAAGTACCAAGCCTCAGGTGTAGCAAAAGAAAATGGGCTAGAACAAGGTTTCATCTATCAAGGGGTATACTGTGTGAAAACAATTTTTTTCAAAAAAATATTTTGAGCATGTACTGTGTCTTCAATAAGTATTTATATTTATCATTTATAAATTATATTCTTGTGCTTCTAATGTATTATAAAATATGTATAAAAATGCAAGGTTTTTGTTTGCTTTTTTTGGTACCAGAGATCAAACTCAGGACCTTATGCTTGCGAGGCAGATGACAGCACCACTGAGCCAAATCCCTGGTTCCAAAAATGCAAGTTTTAAGGCGTACTTTAGAAGTAAAGTTTTAATACTTTCTCCCTATACCTGATTTCTTTTGCATACAGCCAGGAGTCTATGTATACTCCCAATTTTGAAGAGGAGACAAGACTGAAAGCAAGTGATTGCATACATTATGGTAAATGCAATCAATGTAGAGAGGCATCAATAGTTCTTCTAAGGAAGATGGGCATAAATAACAAACTGGAGGTGATCACTGAGTTGAGTCTTAAGAAATGAACAGTTTCCCAGATGGTCAATAAGAAGCAGAGTAATTATAGGCAGAAAAATGGAGGAAATAAAAATGTGCAGAGGCATAGAAGAACATCATATGAAGGCATCTGGGAGAGGATGAGTGGCCCCAGTACATCTAGATCACAGGGCATAGTGGGAGAGACAATGGAATATGATCTTCAGGAAGAAACATGGTGCCATCCTAGGGAGAGTCTTGAATGTCAAGCCAAGGAGTGGGAATGTTATCTGGCGGGTGAGAGAAGATAAAGGCCATTCTGTGGGCAATGTAGAAGAAGGTGGGTTGCAGAAGAGAATACCAAAGGGATATTGGGACTCTTATGATAATTCAAGGAGATGATAGGAATAGAGACAAAGGAGAAAGGTAGCAGGAATGGAGGAGAGAAGATAGTATTACAAGTTTAAAATGAAAGAGTTAGGAAGATTCTGTGACTGTGAATTTAGGGTGAAGGGAAAGCTTAGAATGATAGAGAAGAGTAAGATATATTACAAAGCCACATTCACGCCTTTACAAAACTAGTTTTGGTGCTGTGGAGGACTCTTGAATGACTATGTCAAATGCTGGTTTAAAAACTTACATTAACTTTCCATTAATGCTGTATGAATGGCCCCAATTCTTTACCTCTCTATATATCCCCACCTTTGGCTAAGTGACTTCTCAGTTTATTCAGTAAGAGCCAATTTATCCTCCTATCCCTTGAACCTGAGCTTGAGCATACGAATCACTATTTGGGTTAAGCAAATGAGAGGCAAGTGAAAGTGCAGCCTGGCGTACCTCTGCTGCCCATTTATGCCCCTACCATTGTCAAAGTGGACTTGCTTAGCCTGGTGCACTGGCCTCAGATGATGAGATCTGAGCTTTTCCAGCCAACATGCTGCAGCCAGGCCCATTCTAGAGAAAAGCCCCCAGCCGACTTTCAGACAGGTGACAGAGAATATTCAAGATGAACTAAGTGAAGCCAAGGTCAACTGAGCACAGATAAACTCAACTGAGCACAGGTAAGAAAGGCCAATTAAACACAGATAAGATCAAGTTAAGAACAGTCTAGATCCACTGAGCACAGTCAAGATCAACTGAACACAACCCAGCCATTCTCAGCTCACTCATTAAACATGTGATTTGTAATTGATTTAGACACTGAAATGTGGGACAATTATTATGCAACAATAGCCAACAAATATTTCATTGCATCTTGGGTGAAACATTTATCTCCTTAACATACAATACTCAGATGACCTGCCTCTCCTTGAGCTTTCTCCTTATTTTTCTAAGCTCCTGCCACACTGACATTCTTTTAGCTTTCCAACACACTGTGCAGCACTCCTTACCCTTGCCCATGTCCCTTTTTAGGAATCCCCTGCATTTCCTAGTACACAAATCTGATGCATACAGTTCATTTCTATGCATTGTTCAAAATTCAGCTCAAAATTTGTTTTCCCAGGGGTGTTCTCTGATCCTCACATCAAAGTTAACTTCTCCTCTTACCTTTTTCCTTTAATATCCTATACTTTTTATTCACACCCTGTATTATAACTGCAACTTAATGATTATCTAATTAATTTTAATCTGTGTAATTGTAAGGTCTATGTCCATTTTTTTCTTCCTAACACAGTGGTTGGTGCTCAAAAAACAAAAAAGATAAATAAGTGAATTAATGAATGTTATAATGGATGGGGGATTTTTGAAGTTCTGGTCTATGATCTATGAACCCAAGTATCTATCTGTAAAATCCCTAGAATGACAAATTTAGAGACACATTCAGTTAAGTTTTCTAGCATCTGCCACAGAGGAAATGAGACAGGAAATCTGCAGCAGTGGATATACTCACCAAAGAAACATCGCAGCTGTCCTAGTGTTTTCCACCATCAAAGCAGGGACCAAAAGAAGCCCAAGGGAAGGGAGCCAGTGCCAACTCCTAGGGGAATTTTCAGGACCAAATTTGGCAAAAGATTCTTACAAGTTTCTCTGCTTGCACCTGCAGTTGCTTGTGGGCATAAGATGTTTTACTCAAATGATTCCACCCACAATTAACCAAATGAGTACTTTGGGCACTGTGCTGAATTTAACTTCAAGTCTAGCAAATCCTATTTTCTCTATGACTTCTCTTTCTCTCAGAATTATTGCTGTGAGGATATCAATTTGAATGAAGACACTTCTGCAGTTTCAGGGGGCCTGCAGAAGTCTTTCAACAGTTGGGTAACTATTTTGCCACCTTCTGTGCCAGCAGTGGGAAAAGGAGAGAGCTCTAGGCTGATTTTTTCAGTTTATTCTCTCCTTTCTTCATTTATTCTTTCATTCACTGTCTTGACAAATTGATCAAGAACCTAATTTGAACTAGGAACTACCTAAAGTGGAAATAGATATACTCAACTCTCAGGATTTTGTGAAAAGAAGTTGAAATTAGACATTTGAAAGCTCCCAGCACATCTGAGGTATTCAAAATTCCTCTCCATGGTCACAAAGCTCTAAAATTTCTGGCTTCTTCCTGTCTGTCAGATCTGGTTTTCTACCATTCTTTCTCCAACATCTATATTTAAAACACCTTGGACTCTTTTCTGATGCTTAAATGTACTATTTGTGCAAATTCTGTTTTATTTTGCCTGAACAGTCTCTCCAGATCCAAAAGTCTTTGACAACCGGTTGCTCAACTCAAATCCACCTACCCCAGAAAGGCCTCTTCTGAGTGCCTGCATACCCCACAACTACCTTCTACTTTAACTCATATTTTATTCCTTCATTCTATTTGTCACTGTTGAATAGTCTGTCCATTGGTATGAGCCTAATGGTTCATACAGGGGCTGGGACATGATGGATCTCAATAAATGTCTGCAGAGCAAGTTTCACTCTCATATGAATAGATGGGTATGAAAGCTACCCAGATTAGCCTGGTTTTGATGGAGGTAGCTTGGGTGTTACTTATTCAGCTTCTTCTAAGTGTGAAAACTAAGCTGAAGTGATTTGCAGGAGACCAGCCTGCTAGGAATGACTAACCATGGGGGGAAATGGGGATTAAAGACACAGACACAGAGATAATTTAGAATGAGGGAATGGGGCTCTTGCCTCTAGTGGACAAAGAGCCCTGAGCATTTGGCTCACTTCACTTTTATTCACTCAGATAAAGGAGCAAGCAATTAGGTTAACGGAAGATTCATCTTCCTCTTGTTATCTATAGCTTGTACCCAGGTAATCCAGATCTCAGCTGTATTGACTCTTCTATGGAACTTGCAATGTGCCAGCATGCCTGCATGTTGCCAAAGGAAGAACATCTTGTTGTTTTTCTCTTTTATGATCTCAGAGAAGGCCAATTAGGCCTCAATTCTCATTATCTGGTCTCTTATAATGATTTTATCAGTCACATGTACAGAATGATTGTATGTCTAATAAATACATCTTAATAAATTCAATCTCTCTAGTCAAGAAAGATAAGATTTTAATGTTAATTGTGGCCTGCTAAGTAGGCAAATATATGAATGATACAAACCCACTCAGACCTCCTGGTGAGAGTGAATTGACTCAGAATATCTGGATATGTGTTATCAGAGACCCCTGCAGCAGAACCCGGTCTGTTTGATGCTATGACACATGACAAGAAAAAAGACTCAGAGACAGAATTAAAGAGACAGAGATGGGAAACTGGAATGACCAGTGCTTGGGCAAGCAAAGGCCCTGAACAGCCAGAAGCATTGATATTTGTTGATGACATAATCATTTTTGAGATGGGGTAAAGGGGATATGTGAAGGGGCCATGTGTACTTGCTAGAGATATGTTGCTGATTCAGGCAAGGTTTGTAAAAGAAGAGACAAGCCATTCTTGTGTTAGGATGGGAATGGAATTTGGGTATGACCTTGCAGTATGTTATCTCATAAATTTGGTCAGACTCACTTCTTAAAATAAGCCAATTTTAAGCCAAGACTGCTTACAGCCTGCTTTGGGCACGATCAATGAGGTTGTCCCCCACAATGTTTCAAGAGTTTAATAATGTTTTCTTTATTAAATTTGCAGTTCCTCTTGGTTGTGGTGAGCAGAGCTGAAGGAAGACATACCATTCTGCATCATCACTGTCCTCTTGTATTTTAATTTGTGTCCTAAGTTGTCTTTTGCCCTTGTCTGTAGCAGGCTCTGTGCTGGGCACTGGAAATGCTGGAGTCTAGGGTGCGTGCTGGCTTCAAGTGCTCCTGGAAGACTTGCAAATGATTCTGGAGAATGAAGAGACTCTTACAAGGTCCCGTGCTCAGAGCTGGGACAGGGTGGGTAGAAAGTTCTGTGAGTACAGAGAGGGGGCCCTCAGTTAACCTGGAGGATAGAGAAGGCTTCTGGTGGAGGGAGCCTATGGGAAGATGGAAATGAGCAAGAGAAAAGGTCTTGAGAGAGTGTCACAGGAAAAATAGATGTGAAGCTCCAGGAGCAAGACACTCATGGCTTGCCCAAGGAACTAAAAATAGTGCTGTGTTGTTGGAATCAAGAATATGATCTGGGAGCGGCAGGGCCAGGATTAGGATGACGTCCTGTGACCCAGCAATGCAGGTCTTAGGAGCTGTGGTTAGGACTTGGACTTTCTCCTAAGAGCAACAATAAGCTTTGAAAGGGACTGCTTCTGGGACATCCAAAGAGAGATGATTTTTGAAAAGGTAGTCTGAAACTCAGGAGAGAACTAGGATAGAAATGTCAACCTCAGAGTCATCAGCATAAATTTTTGAAGCCATTGAAATATGCAAAATGGAGCAGAGAGAAATGTTAAATCCACCCTGAAGAACAGCCCATCAGAACCATTATAAACCTTAATGCTTAAGGAGAGATAAAATGAGCCCTCCTGAAAAATGAGATGGAGCAGCCAGAGGACTAGAAGGAGAATGTTTAGGCATGGAAGGCAAGAAAGGAAGGATTTCCAAGTCATCAGGGTTCATGGCATAAAAGTCAAGAATAAGAGAGCAGAGGAGCTTTGATTGTTGCTAGAAGTCTTGTTCTTGCCCTCAGTGTGATCTGCTTTTTCTGGGAGATGGGTGCAGATGTGGGCTGCAGTGGGCTGAGGAAGGCAAGGCTATGGGAGTATGAGGGTTGGCATTCAGGTACTTCATTGTGCAAGGTGGCTCAGCAATAGCTGGCAGGACGTGGAGAGTTGAGAGGCAATTTGGTTATCGATCAGAGAGACTTTCAAGGTTTAATCCAGATACTAGAGAATCAATAAGTAAGAGAGAGTCAAGGGTATGAGAGAAATCATTAGGTGAGATTCTGAAAAATGTAGGAGATGAAGAAACTGAGAGCATGGGGATGGAGAAGGCATCCTTTTCACTATCACACCAGAAAAGAATGATGGATATAGATGCAACTAACTGCAGATTTAGATCTGGTATCAAGAACTGCAGAAGTTTCCGTTTAAAGTATTTATGTTTTTTTGCCTGTGCAGTATGAAGTGAGGTTATTTGCCTAGAGTGAGTGGGAGCTAGTGGGGTAAAAGATTTGAGAAGTGTGGAGAAATTTGAAATAGATGTTCTAGAGAGTGGGAGAGAGCACACCCAGGAAGTTTCTGAAATCACAGAGGCCTGAGATGAGGCTGAAGGTCTTGACTTTTTATGGCCCCTATCTAGAAGGTGGTGAAATTTTCTCACCCAGGCTTAATAGCCAGGGCATGAGCATGGGGAGACCAGATGTCAGTGTGGATGAAAGGCTGGAACTTGGTTGGCCAGTGTGATGGGAGCAGAGAGTGTTTTATGAGTAGAAGCATGGCAAGAGGGATGAAAAAGTGATGAGTGTTAAAGTCCAAGTTGGTGAGGATAGACATGGAGCCAGAAAAAGAAGCCAAGAAGTCAAGGGACTTGACCTCTCTTTATTTTGAAGATCACATTTTATGGAAGAAAACCCAAGAGTCTTTAAAAAGATAAGAGATAGTATTCAGAAAGTAACATACTTGGCTTTATTATTTCTCCATTGGAAGAGTTCTTGAGCATGTATATTCCAGAGAGTAACTGTGCTGGTGAGTGGATGAAGAGGAGAGGAGGTAAATAGTATGAAAAAGAGGCTATCAGAGATGACACTGAGATGTCAGATAAGTAGGTGTCCATAGGGATACCGAAGTCATCCTAATACCAGCAGACTGGGAGGGAGGAGAAATGGGAAACATGAACCAGAATCTTTTGTTGGTGAGGTATGGATGAATAAGATCAATAGTGAGGGTGGATTAAAGGGTGAGAAACATAGCTGTGTGAGGTCAAAGAAGCAGGAGCTTCATGTGGGCTGAATAGTGAAGACAAGAGGAAAAGGTGAGAAGATGCCCACATGTGAGATAAGCATAGAGAGAATGAGCAGGCTTTGTTCACAAGGCTGCAGAGAAAGTGCTGGTGGCTTCAGGAAAGAGCCAAGTCTCTACTAAAGAGTCAGTGAAGCAGCTGAGGGTGTAAGAGGGTTACCTGCTCTGAAAAGAGAATCTGAGAAATATTTCAAAAGAATTAGGGAAATAAGGCAGCAGTTGGAGTTTGGCTCTGGAAAGAAAAAACATAGCAAAGAATGGAATGATAACAATAACAACTCCATCACTAACAAAACAACCATAGCATCTAATATTCATTTGTTTTTGTTTGGTACCCGGGATTGAACTCAGGACCTTGCACTTTCTAGGCAGGAGGCAGCACCACTGAGCTAAATCTCCGGCCCTAGTATTCATTTGTTAAGGGTCATTTAGTGCTACAATTTGGATCTCAAATGTCTCTCAAAGGTGCATGTATGAAAGGTTTGGTCCCTAGAGAAGCACTTCGGGAAGTAGTCGAACCCTTAGGAGGTGCAGTGTAGTGAGAGGTCTTTAAGTCACTGAAGATGGGGCTTCAAAAGGGATTGGGGTACCCCAGGCTCTTCTTATTTTTCTTCCTGGCCATGAAGTGAGAAGTTTCCTTCACCTCACACTCCTTCCTTTTTCCATCCAGCACTCCCATTAGAAGCCTAAAAGCAATGGGTCTGCTTGAGGAGGGACTTGAACCTTGTTATAGTTTATATCTAAATGTCCCTCAAGAACCTCATGTGCTCATAGGTGGGGCTTTAGGAAGGTGATTGGATTATGTGAGCATTACCTCTTATTAGGAGGTAAGGGTCTGGTTGGAAGAAGTGGATCACAATGAGCACCATGAAGAAGGTTGTATCTCCTTTCCCAGCTCTTTCCTTGATTTTCTCCCTCTGCTTCCCTGCCACCATGCCTTGAGCAGCTCTCCTCTGCCACGCTTCTCTACCATGCTGTTCTATCTCAGAGCCAGTTGACTATGGACTGGAACATGAGCCAAAATAAACCTCTCCTCCGGTAAGTTGCTGGTGTCACAGATGATGTCTTCATGCGAGAAACTGATTAAGACAAACCTATAAAACCATCAACCAAAATCAACCTTCTATAAAGTTAATTATCTCAAGGAATTTTTTATAGTGACCAAAAGCTGACTAACACACTTACAGGTGTTATTAAAGCACCTGTTACCTTGGCTCTGAGCTTACTGTGGCTAACAGGATACTCTCACCTTCTTGAATCTTACTTTTCACTAAGGCAGAAAAACAATAAATAGACCCACAAACCTGTATGCACATGTAAAAACTACTGTGAAATGAAAGAAAAACAAATCCATTTAAAAATAAGTGTGCAAAGAATGCTGATGCTTTAAATATGAGAAGGTTTTTAGAAAAGACTCTTGAGGAGTTGTCATTTGAGCATAGACCTAGGCAAAGGAGAGAAGAGAAAAGGAAATATCAAGAATAGTGGATCCTTGGCAGTGCAAACAGCAAGTGTAAAATCCTTGAGACAATAAATGTTTGCCAAGATCATGGAAGAACAAGGAGACTGGTTGGGATAGAGAATAATATCAAAAGATGTGGTAGGTAAAAGGGAGTAAGATGATGAAAGCTGAAAAAGTGCTATCACCACCTATTCAGAAGACAAAGAACAGATGCCACCTCAGCAGTCTTCGTAGTGTCTCATATGGATAAAGGTCATATCAGGATATGTGAGATTTTTGGCGTCTGACCTAGGGTAAATTTTTCAGTGAGGGAACTTGGTTAGGACTGAGTGAAGTTCATGATGCAACAATTGAGGATCCAGGGACGCTGAAAGGTGATTTTCACTGGGGTTGGCCAGATAATTCTTCTGTTGATTTGCCTGGGCATAGTTCTGCTTTGCAGACCCAGGAAGCCTTGCTTCTGGGTGTTTGTTGGGCAACAACATCAACTGGGCCTCACACTTCTGCTGCTTGCTAGGACTCGTTCATATGGAGCCTGAAGTTTCAAAGAATAGGGCATCCCAGTGCTCAAGGACTTCCTATTCCTCCTGCTGATCCATGTAGTTCTCTAATAGCAGAGCTCCAGGGTGGTGTAGAGGTACAGATTGCTAAGTGATTTCTAGCACCTTTCTTCTGGAGAACTTGCTTCCGGCAGTGCTGGTCTCCTTTCTGTGTAGTTGACCACTTGTCTCAACTACACAAACAGCAGCCTGTCATCTCTATAAGCTCTGTGTGTGCGTGAAGCATCTGAATGGTGGCTGAACCGCATAGAACCTATCAGGCTGGATATAGTAACATAGCTTTCAGACTATCAAATCCTGTCTTCATTTGGTTTTGAGACCCTAATTGCGCAATACCAGACTGGGTAAGTGCTAAGGAAAAGAGATTTATTTATTTGGCTCATGCTTCTGGAGGGGTAAGTTTGGTACTGAGTGATGGCCTTGCCTGCAGAGTCTTGAGGTGGTGTGGGAGTTCGCATGGTAAGAAACAAAGGAGAAGAGAGCACCTCTGTGTGTGTGCATGCGCATACATGCATGCACATGCACGCCTCCTGTCTGACCTCTCCTTATAAGGACACCAGGACTCAATCATGAAGTTCTACTCTGATGACCTTATCTAATCCTAATCACCTCTCAAAGGCCCCACCTCTAAACACCATAGTCAGATTAAATTTATACAGTGGAGATAAATTTCAACACACAAACCCACGGGAGACACTCAAACCATATCCAAACCATAGCACCTTTTTAAATAGGGGATTATGTCCATACTCCAACCTCCTCCTTTACTGGGGTTTGCCACATGAGGACAATGCACTCCTGCTCCAATTGCTCCAGAGCTAGGTACTAGACAAGGGATAGCCCCAATGTCCCAAAGCCCACTGATATTGCTCAAACAAGCCAACCCTAAGCCAACCCATCCAAGCCATCTCTCCTTGCCTTCCCAAGGAAATCACAGTCAAAGTGCTGGTCCACAGCCCTCTCACTCCCTCTGCCTGTAACCAGCTCTGCCACTCCCCCTGAGTGGCCTTGTACAGCAATCTGTACCCTCCCTAGGGGACTGTGAGTAACACACTGTGAACCACTTCCTGTTTTCTCTCTCAATCTGTGTCTGATCTCACTACACCTTGCTCATGCACTTACTGCCCAGGTCCTCTAAATGTATGTGTTAGTTAAGAGACTGGTCATTGCTTTGACCAATTAGGCCCAGTCCTTGAAGTTTGACACAGTAGATATTTATTTGTGGTCAGCTGTGCCTAGTAGGCAGGAAGCTCCCCTCTCTTCTCAGGGACCCAATCTTCTTCCCTCTTGTCACACTGCATTCTCCAGGACTTTGGACTTCTCTGCTGCCTCCTTTGGGTGAGGCTGCCCTGAACTCAGACACATGGTCACACCTAAGTGTCAAGGTAGTCTAGCTGAGTGCCAAGGAAGAAAAGGAAGAAGCACTGTGAGTATTTGTGAATTCATTAATGTATTGTATGATTCAACCCTTGTATGTCTTGGACTAAATACTCTTATTATTTATCTGCATTTTGTCACTAGAAAACCAGAAATGCAGACAGGATAAGTCATTTTCCCACACATTTCTCAGAAGGAAAGCTTGGATTTGACTTCACGTAGGCTGATTATAGACCCTCACTTTTACTAATTAAATAATATTGATGAATTGATTGAGTTAAAATTCCATTCTCCTTGGTGAGAATTAAATTGCAGTACAAAGCCTACATATATAAATTCTACTGGAAACTAGAGGAACACCTGAACATAAGGAAACAATAAGAAGATGAAAATGCTGATTATCTGGTCATTACAAACTTACATATGTACTGAATTAGCCCATTGTACCTCTTAAACATGTAAAGTTATTTTGTATCAGTTAAAATTTTTTAAGAAAACCCTGCATTTTGTCTTCTAAGCGGGGTCACAGCCCTTCCCAAAACTCTTAAGTAGGGGAGGTATTTACACTGCAGTTTATATGAATTATGTACAGCCTGTGCAGTCTTACATAGCAGTCCTGCTCCTATGTGCCAGATGAGTTTAATAAACATTTCTAATACAGCTACTACAGGTATTTGCCAAAACCAGGCTAGACATATTCCTGCATTTCATAGCAGGGACTTCCTCAATATGGGTTTGATTAATTGGCTATATATCAAGCAGAATTCCTCATGGAATTTTCTGGTCAGCCACATTCCACCCCAGTGGAAAAGAGCTTTGCTTTTTTAAAAATTTGCCATCTCTTGGAGAATTCAGTGCCCATATCCATATTCTTGCTTCTACTGCGGGCTGAAATAAAGACAGATTCACTCCACATCTCCATCTTACTGAGCATGCTCTGCACAAAAGAGGTTGACAATGCCACTTTGCTACTTTTCCCTCTTCTGTTTGGTTAATTGCATTGTCAAGAATTACTTATCATACATTTAACACTTAATACCTATTTATTATGAGTTCATGTAACTGCTATTTAAAGAATAATCCCTGCTAACTCCCTTCTACCCCATTTGATGCCACTCTGATTCTGTAATTGCTGGTTTCTGCGATATTATGCCACAAAACTTGAAAGCATAATTGCTTGTTTCATTCCAGACAATACGTTTTCATGATTCTTAAAGCTTAACTGGCAGGTTTGAAGCCCAAGCTGAGGCAGTGAGGCAAGCTTGCAAAGGAACGCAGGGCAGCCTTGCAGAGTAATGAATGCAGGCAGCACACAAGACTGCACAGGGTGAAGCTGTCTCCAAAAAATTAAAAGGGGTGAGCACAATTCTTCTCTGCAAGGGCTTTGTTTTACATTTTCATGGATGGCAGTGCTTTTTGCTGGAGCAAATCACCCCCACATACAGGTCGGAAAAGCAGTCATGTGAAAAATGTTGTACTTCTCAGCCAAAGAGAGGGGGGTCTCAGAACATGAGAGAGGCTCTGTGGGTCCTGGGGGTGCCCCTTGGAGAATGAAAGGGAGAATCTGCTAGTTGGTCCTTGCAAATCTGTCTCACCCAGCCTGGTTTTTAGCTGTCTGAAGTTTCCAATCTGGAAGTTTCCTCAGGCTCATTTACTCCATAATTCCTATTCTTTCTTTTCATCAGTTCAGCATTATTCTTTTTAAAACCAAAAGGTTGGAGCCAAATATGCATGCTGCCTTGAAACTCACTCAATTCTTTCTCTCCTGCTGTTTTCTCTCCTTCCTTCCTGCCCTCTTTCCTTTCCTCTCCTCTCTCTCTCCTTTCTCCCCTTCTTTCTCCCTCCTTTCTCCTCCTTCTCTTCCCTCTAGCCTTCTGTTTCTTCCCTCCTCCCTCCCTCTTTATTCCTCCTTCCCTTCCTCCCTTTCCTTCTTTCCTTTCTTCCCCTCTTGCCTTTCTTTTCTATGTCAAACCACATAGTCATTGTCTCCTCAAGAGAATAGAGAGCTAGAGAAGGAACATTACAATGGAGCAAGATAAAACCTATGGTAGAGGGAGACTGGGTACCAGCAGCTCTGGCCCCAGGACCCCAACACTGCTGTGTGGCCCAGCTGCCTCCAGTCTTGGCATCTGTTTAACCAATGCCATTGCCATCTGAGAACCTACTGCCTATCGGCAGGGCCCTGACTCTGTCAGGGTCTTGCTCCAGATCCCAATTCACTCTCCTGGGCAAGTGTTATGATTTCCTTTGGGAGATGAGAGTTTTTTTCTCCTTGTCAGTTAATTGATAGATCAGAAACTATACAATGAATTTCTGTTTCAGGCAGCCAGTGCTAAGAGTGGCACAAAAAATCACAAAGGGTCTTATTGTCCTAGAGCTCATGTCCTGGAGGCAGATAAAAATGTGCATCATAGTATTCTCTTTTGCAAAATGGAGAATAAGGATGCTTCTCCTTCATAGATAGATTAAATAAGCTAGAACGTGATGAGCTACAGGATGTTCTAGAGGAGGAGAAATCCCTGGCCTTATTTTGTTAAGATTTCATGCACAAGAGCAAATCATGGCCAGCAAGGGGCTCAGGGTGAGTGTTCATAAGCCCAGAGCCACCTGTGAGGCTGACATTCAGAAGCTTAGCCTAACCCTCTGGGTAAGAGATCCCTCCACTAGCAGCCAGCAACCAGCTGAACAAAGCAGGGAGATGAGCATCCAGAATCTTCAGGCATGGCTCGGAGGTGGGAAGGCTGGCAAAGAGCTAAAACTGGCCGCCAGTAGGAAGAATTTGAGAAAGTGAGAGAATGAAAGGCTGAGGCTCTCTGCAAACCACTTTTGTAAATATTAAGCCTAACAAGAATTGTCTTTCTCTTTTCAAGTTACATGGGATAGAAATAGAATGTTAAACGGTCTCCACCAAACCGAAGGATTTTTCCCCCTTTCTTGTTTTCTTTAAATCCTTCTAGTTTAAAATAAATGAGATAGAAACACAAAAACAAAAGTTTAGGTCAAGGCTGATAAATATTTATTTATTTATTTATTTATTTATTTATTTATTTTGAGACAGGGTCTCAGTTTGTAGTGCAAGCTGGCCTTGAACTCACTGTGTAGCCCAGGCTGGCCTTGAACTCTCAGTCACCCTCCTGCCTCAGGTTCCCAAGTGCTGAGATAACAGGCATGCGCCACCATGCCCAGCTAAGGCTAATAAATAAATAGGTTAAGATGCAATAAAGAAAAGGAGAAGGAAAGACTCCATCTAGAAATGTAGGCTGAATAAAGTATAAAATATAAATCTGAGTTCCCTGGCAGACAAAGAGAAGAGGGAAACATACTGGATGACATAGTTGATATTTTTTTTTTGCACTTTATTAAATTCTTTTATTGGTACATTGTAGGTATACAACACAATTACATTTCTCATTGGGAATTGTACCTTTACATAATGCATCTTGGTTC
>NW_004624733.1:15025099-15036579 GCF_000247695.1 Heterocephalus glaber | reverse complement strand
AATAGTTTCTCTGGTGTGAGAAACTGAAAGTGTAAATAAGGACTAAAATGTATACTAGGTCATATGAAATAAGAAGAAAAGAGGCAAAGGGGAAGGAAGTGGGAGGGCTAGGGGAAAGGAAAGAAGGGAATGGGATTAATATGAGAAAATGAAAAAATAAGAATAACCAAGAGAGACATAGTTCATATTGATTAGTGGCAGGCCGGGTCCAGCTGGGTGTTTTGAAGTAACAAAGGGTAGAGAACAGGGCCCAGGACACTTATTAGAGATCACAGAGGGAAGTCATCCTATGGAACCATGCTCCAGGGTGGTGAACTAGCCAGCATAGGGGAGAGTTGTGAGGGGAGCCCACAGGCTGGCTCTGGGCATGCACCTTTCTATAAGCATGGCCTCTGGGCCCTGCCCATGGCGACCAGCTCGTTCTGAAAGAGGCAGAATTCAGTTGAAAGAGAACTTCAGTGCAGCAGCAGAAATAAGCTTTTCCTGGCCCTCGTCTCTGAGACAAATATTTTAGGAAGCCTTTCTATAAGTCACCCCAAGTAACAGAATGGGTAGGAGGCTCACTCACCCACTCATTCATTCATTCATTCATTCATTCTCTGAAGGGTCATTTATGACACCCCGGCTCAGTGGGCTCAATCTTGCCCTGGCAATTTCCCAGAAAGCATGAATGGCCTTGGCAGGCTGCTGTTCTTCCATTGTCTTGTGGGGTGATGGAAAATGTTCAGCATCCTGGCTCCTCGTTCATTAAACAGTCACCAGGATGATGCCATAGTGCCTTAAAATGCAGCAGTAGGGTGGGTGAAGTGTTGTTACCCTTGTTAGAAAGCCCTGAGAGGGGACAGGAATCTAGGGAGTGGGGCCCAAAGAAAGGAGGAATGAGTGCTTCTTCCTAGGAGCAGCAGGCAGACACCAGTGGGCAGACACCAGTGAGCCAGGCTGGTCCCTGGGGTGAGCACAAGCTTCCAGCAACAGGAGGGACCTGCCTGAGAACAGCAGGAGCAAAGCCAGGCAGGCCGCCTGGGGAAACAGGTGCAGGAGTTGGACCCAATGCTGTCCTCACACTGACCAAGCTGCTTAGAAACTGAGAAGCACATTTTCCCCTTACACTAGAAGAAGGTTAATTCTGTGGTGTCCAGGAGACTCTAGGGACTCTAGGAATGAAGTTTTCCTATCTCTTTTGCATGCACACCACCCCTACTCTGCTTCCTAGGCCCCCAGGGTAGGTTCCAAGCATCCCCTCTACTTGTATCCATGGTAGCCCAGGGCAGGATGAAATGTGGACGGTTCTTTTTTATTTTAACTGACAAATAACATAATTTATTTTTGTCATATGCACCATAATGTCTTGAAGTATATATACATTGTGGAATAATTAAATCTAGCTAAATAGCAGAGGCACTACTTCACATAGTGACTATTTTTGTGGTGAGAACATTCAATGTCTTTATATTTTTCAAGGGGACAATGTTTCCTTTATTAAACAGTTGCCTTGCAATTCAATAGATCTCTTGAACCTTAGTTCTCCTATATAATTATCATATCCTTGAAGGTATTTTTTGTTTTGCTTTGCTTTTTGCCATATTGGAGACTGAGACCAGGACCTTTGAAGAGTCTTGCTAAGATGCCTAAGTGAGGGGGTCAAACTTTCGATCTTCCTGCCTCAGTCTCACAGAGTCCTAGGTTTACAGGCTTGCACCACCATGCCCAACTGACGGGGTTCTTCAACAGGAAGACACAGCCTTTAAATCTCATCAGAGTTCAAGACCTAAAGCATTTAGAGATTTCTTTCCATCAAATAAAAAGAATATATACAAAGGATGTGAAATCAGTATGTCAAAGCCACATCCGCACTCCCATGTTCATTGCAACACTGTTCACAATAGGTCAGATATGGAGCCAACCCAAGTGTCCATCAATGAATGAATGGATAAAGACAATGTGGTATGTGCATACAGTGGACTACTATTCAGTCTGTAAAAGAAGAAGATCCTGCCATTTGAACAACACAGATGAACCTGGAGCACATTCTGTTAAGTGAACTAGGCCAGGCATGGATGGACATGCATTGCTCGTCATTTCACTTATATATGGTATCTAAAAGTTGAACTTACAGAAACTGATATAAACAGAGGGTGGAGTGACGGCTACCAAAGACTAAGGTGCTGTGGGAGGGATTGGGAAGATATTGGTCAAAAGACACAAAATTTCAGTTAGATGGAAGTGATAAATTCAAGCAATTTCTTGTACTTCCTGGTGACTATTGTTAGTAGCAATGTATTGTATACTTGAAAACTGCTAAGGGTAGATTTTAAATCTTCTCACCATCAAAAAATAAGTATGTGAGAAAATGTACTTGTTAGGTAGCTCAATTTAGCCATTTCCATAATGTCTGTATATTTCAAAACATCATACACATAATCAATACATACAATATTTATCAGTTAAAATATATTTAGAAAATTATTGATGACCCCAAAAAACAGAAGAGAAAAATTCCCTAAAGAGCCCTTGTTTCACACTTATTAGCAGCTCTGAAACTGACAACTCACAGAGCAACAATGAAGACAGGGAGGTGTCTGTGGACTGCTTGATTTGAAACATGGAAACTATCAGAGGGAAATTAGTCAGCTCTCCAACACAAAAGGTTTCACCTCTAGGCACATCAAGGCAAAAAGGAATTATGATTGTTTGAGTTTTAGCCTCTTCTTAAAAATGCTTCCCACAGCCTTAACTTCTGGGTGAGTGAATGTATTAGACCTAGAACTGTCACTTTCTGAGTGCATCCTGATATGCAGAACTTTTTTGGCAGCTCCCAACATTCAAGTACTTTTTGTCTTTGGTGTTTTCATTTGTGTTTATGCCTCACACAAATGTGAGGGTCCCTCACAGGTGCTGTGAGACTCCACAGTAAGGCCATTGCCTATGTCCTCTGCACTTTTAGGAGGCTCCAACACCCAATGGACCATCAGCCCCAAAGGGCTTATTGATCTTGAAAACCCACTTGTCACTTTTGGAATCCACGGAGACCTAGTTGGTGATGGGTCTCTTAGACTGAGCTTTTTCTATGTAAAGCAATTGTGTATTGTGGATTTACTATGGGCCAATGTCAACCTAAATGACAACGAGGGGGGGGGAGATTCTACAAAGGATGATATTTACTTGGGAATAGCAGAGCATTGCAATGGCAATACATGTACCTTAGTAAGTTATGGGCATATTCAAAGAGGTTGAGGCAAGGAGAAGTTTCTGGAGGGCTTCTTGCTCCAGAACAGGTGATTTATTTGTGGAAATGGAAGGTCTTCTTGTGTTCATCTGGAAATCTGTGATCTGCAGAAGCACAACCATGCACCACAGACACCCTAAATAATAGGAAGAGAATAACAGGTCAAGTAATCCATGTGCCACTTTCCCTGATGTCTCCAAGGGTTGTGTTTACAGTTCAAGTGTTCTGCGTTGCACAAGAGCCCAAGAGGCTGTGGGGTTCAGCTGGTTCCTGCGCTGTCTCAATATTCTGTATCCCAGGAATGATTTTGCAGATTGAAATGGAAAAGGAATGAAATGACTTCCACAGAGCAGTGTGCAGCCAGCATCCCTGACACCATTACAAAACCAGTGACCTTGTTCTTTGGAATTTTCACTTAAAAAGAACTATTTCCCAACTCTGCTCTCCCATCCTGCAGAACTGAAGGCCATTCTGTTTGGTGTCAAGTGGTGTCAGTTGGTGGATTGTAAGAAAATTATAGTGCATTAATACAGCTGTCAAAATATTGCTAAAAATAGTGTCATTTTTTCTCTTGGTACTGTTGTAGAGCTTTTGGTTGCTAGAAGCTTGTAATTAACACCCTAGGCAGGCTGAAATGGCTTTCTTGCACATATGCATCTCTGGGCTTAAATACTTTTCAGTATGACTCTCAAGCATTTGCTGATAAAATATTTAGTATTCACTGGGGGAAGATCTCCTACATTCACCTGTAACTGATGATGTGTCAGTATGCATGTACTTAACTGCTCCATGCAGAGTGCTATGCTAGCTCTGGGGAGACTGTGGTCATAACCTGGCAAAGCTATTGGAGATAATAGTGCAGGTTAGCTGTCTCCTGTTCTAAACACTTGGGACCAGAAATATTTCAGATTTTGGACTTTTTTGGAATTTGCAATTTTTGCATATACATAATGAGAAACTTTAGGGATAAGACTCAAATCTAAACATGAAATTCATTCAGGTTTCACATGTACCTTAGACACCATCTGAAGGAAATTTGTGTAGTATTTTTAATGCATCTTCATTTTGACTGCAAACAGCCACATGAGGTTAGAGGTGGAGTTTTCCACTGGTGGCCTCATGTCATCATTAAAAAATTTCCGATTTTAGAGCATTTTGGATTTCAGATTCTCAGATGCTCAACCTGTATAATATTGACCCCTAGAGGTGCTATTCTAAGGGTTTTTTGTGTTTCAACTGGTAGAATTTCCACAGCTAAGACTCAAAAGGTTGGGAAACTTAGTCACTCAGACAGTAAGGGGCAGAGCGGGAACTATATTGAATTCAGTCTGTCTACACAGACTATAGGCACTGAGCACCTCACCAGGATGCTTGCAGATAATCCCAAGGCATTTAATATACACAGGTGTGGAACAGTGATCAGTTTTCTGGAGTCTCCTAGTATTCTTCCAGTGCTGGTGGAATATTTTGTGCCATACACTATTAGGTAAACAAAAAGCAAAAAAGCACTTCCTACATTGTATATTTTTAACTTATACATCACTTGTACCACATGCTGATATATTTTATACTTTAAAACTCACGCATACAAAATAGAACAAACAATATAAGATAAAAATTAATTAACATTATAGTAATTATGGAAAACAAAATAGCACTTCCTCAACTAGTAATAGAGTTGGCATAGGATCAGTAATCCTATTACTTGGTATACAGGTATTCCCCATTTAGGGTAGATTTGCTTAATGATTTTTCTATTTCACCATCATACAGATGTGTGTATTTACATTTCCTTTTTTGCTTTCAATACGGTATTTAATAAATTACATGATATTCAACATTTGTTATAAAATAGGCTTTGTGTTAGGTGATTTTGCTGAACATTGGCTAATATAAGAAGCATTCTGAGCATGTTTAAGGTAGGTTGGACAAACCTATGATGTTTGATAGGTTAGGTATATTAAAGGCATTTTTGACTTAAAATCGTTTGTCAGATGTGACTCCACTGTAAAGTGAGAAGCATCTGTATATCCAAGGCTATGAAGCCAGTATGTCAACAGTATATTTGCAGTCCTATGTTCATGACAGCACTATTAATAGTCAAGTATGAAACCAAACAAAGTATCCATCACTAGAGGACTGGCTATAAATATATGGTACTTATACTCAATAGAATACTCTACAGCCTCAGAAAAGAAGGAATCTCTGTTATTTGTAGCAACAAGGATGAACCTGGAGTACGTTAAGTAAAATAAGGCAGACACAGAAAAATAAGTTCTTCACGATATCACTTACACATGGAATCTGAAAAAAGCAAAACTAAAAAAAGCAAAATGCCTCTGCCTCTTTGAGCCTTGGCCTCCACACCTGAAAAATAGATACAAAATCCCCATTTTACAAGTAATCTTGTGAAATTTAATCCCATGGTATTTTCAAAGAACTTTACAAATTGTCTGGAACATTTTTTTCAGGCCCTGGAAATTGTCAGGACTCATCCTTGTATGAGTTAAAACTATTAAATTTTATTATATCAAGGCACCTAGAGCTCAGGCCATAGTCTGTCTCTTTCTATCCTCCATCCCAGTGCCCAGCACTGCCCGGCTCTCTTGCATGCTGCCCTGGCTTCATCCTGAAGGGTTTCAAGGGAGTGCAGGGCTAGGGTCCTGACACTGGGACATCTTATTGCCCGTGGGAAGTGGGTTTCAGAGGGGTGGTAGATGGTGCCACAAACAGCAGGTGTGGATCCTGGTGGAGCTTGGTGAGGGGCACTGTGGACCTTTTGGAGCAGGATAATCTCTGGTTTCTTACAGACACATTAAAACAAGTTCACCTGAGTCTGACCACTGGTGTCTGAAGCAGAGTTTTAACAGGCTGGAGTCACTGGCTTTGTGGTTTATTCTTTTACTGATTTGTGATAATTATACATCTTATTGCAGTACAGTGCAATATTTCAATACAATCTGCAAAGATCAGGTCAGGGTGATTAGCATCCATTACAGAAAACTTTGTTATGGGGTGTGTGTGTGTGTGTGTGTGTGTGTGTGTGTGTGTGTGTGTGTGATGGGAACACTCAAGATCCTCTCTTCTAGCTACACTGGAGTAGATTACACACTTTAAAAACTCTATAATCATTCTTTGTGCAGAACACCAATGATTACTCCTCCTGTATAGTTGCAACTTTGTATCCTGTAAGCCACTGTGTTTGATGTAGATTCCAAGACTGAATTCTGGGAAATGGCCCATTGATATCCAAATGCTAAACACATAAGTCTTAGTCAATTGCATCTTCTCCCTTGACTCCTTGCTGTGACATCCACAGGTGCAGAATTCATGTTTATCATTCCCTGGGAGAAACTGAGATTAGAAAGCCGGCAGAAGGTAACATAATCAATGTAACCTGCTGGCCTCCTGACTTCTCTCTTGGTTGTACTGGGTTTCTATTTCTGAGCATGTCACTTCCTCTCTGTTTATCTGCCTTGTTTTTCTCCCTCTACATACAGATCCCTGTGAATGCATTTGGTGTCTCCAACTCTCAGTAGGAGTTCACATATGACCCTTTGTGGTCCACTGTCTCTTTTTACCATCACCTGGCAGCATTGGTGACCCTGAGGTCTCCCTTTTTTAGGGGTCTCAGAATGTAAAGGGAATTGGTTCCAAGGTCCTTATAGACACTAAAATCTGTGTATGCTCAAGTTACTTTTGTAAGATGATGTAACTTATTCACAGCTTCCTATATACTTTAAACCATCTATAGATTATTCGTAATACTTAATACAGTGTAAATACTATGTCAATAGTTGTTACAGTATGCTTTTTAGGGAAGGCAAGTAAAAAGAGTCTGTACAAATTCACTACGAATGCAAATTTTCTCGAAATCTTTCCAAGCCTCAGTGACTGAATCCATAAATTCATCTCAGGAATATGCAGGAGTGACCGCACTTGGCTCAGTGGGGCAGGCTGGGCATGAGTTGACTCCATCAACAGAGAAGACTGAATATAAAGTTTGGGATGCTGGTTTCTTGATGAAAAGAATGAAAGAGAATAAATATGTGCTCTCTCCCCAGAATTTAGTAAGAACCTCAAAATAGATATAATTCTCATACCTGAGTCTGTGCTCTTTCTCAGGGCTTTACCAAAAAGCATGTGTTAGGGTTTGAGCAGATTGAAGATATTCACTCTTCTAATTGCTATAAACATTAATTTGAACCAAATAAAACTCTTGATTACAGCAAACAATCCAAATTTGCTAAACTAAGAACAAAAGTCAAATATAAGTTAGTGTTGATTTGCAGAATGTAAAGAAAATATATTATTTTATGGAAATGACTATGAAAATGAAGAAAGCTTACAATTTCAGAGATGCTTAAACTGCAGTAAAATGGGAATTTCAAAGGTGTATGTGGATGGAATTAGGGAGAAAGTGGCAAAGCATGTGATTACATTTCTCAGAAATTTCCCTTTGTCTAGTTTAGGGGTCAAAAGAGGCAGGAGAAATTAGCAAACTTGATTTGGTACATCTAAATCCACAGCTGAGAGCTGAAGTTGGAAATTCATTAAATGATGTTAATGAATCATTTTGAAGAAAGTTATCTGCTTTAAATAAGTATTCCTCTGACATATTTAAGACCTATCAATTTGAAAAAAATTATTCACTTTAAATCTCATCACATTGCAAATTAGGAAAAAAGCAAAGGAAGCAGAGGCAGCTCTGGCTTAAACCTTGGCTAAGAACCAGACAAACCAACATGGATTTAAACCTAAATCGCATCATTTCCTCAGCTGCTTCACTTGCAGCTGGGGAAATCTGAGACACCATTTTGGAGTAAGTCCCCAAGGCTTTATGGGTGCCCATTAGACACAAAGTGGACATCAGTAAGTCCCCTGAGGTCTCTGTTGCCTGAGAGCAAGGCTGTGCAGGATAAAGTCAAAGATGGTCCAGAAGAGGTCTGCTCAGGCTCACTTCTTTTGCAGCCCATTGGAAAAATCACACTCAGGGTACCTAAGAACCTGCAGCAATGTTCAAGTTTTAGGGCAGAGTTGAAATCACTGCTTAATTTCACAGGCATGTGATACCTTTCTCCTTCTAGGCTGGGGGCTGATTATTTCCACAAAGATATCAAAAGAACAAATGTTTCCATGTCCTTCCATCCCCCTCTTCCTGTATCCTGTCAGTGAGAAGAACCTTTAACGTTATAGTGAGGAGACACCTGGGCATTTAAAGCTTTTTTAAAATGTAAAATTATAAATTAAAGACAAAAGTGCATCACATGGACATGTATATTTTAACAACTAGCGATTAGGCAAGCTCCTACATAATCAACGCCCAGACTAAAAAATACTTTTTGAAGTCAGAACACTTGTGTTTCCCGCGCCATTACCATCCTTCTCTTCTAGAAACAAACATGATCTCAACTTTCATGGTAATAATTTTCTTGTTTTTCTTTATAGTTTTAAATTTTGCAAGTGCATTTAGAAACAACATACCATGTATTTCTCTGAGCTTAAACTTTATATAAATGGATTCACACTCTATGTGTTGTTTTGGATTTTGATCTTTTCTCAACTATATTTTTGGGATGCATGTACGCTGTTGAGAGCAGCTCTAGCCACCCCTTTTAAAGTTGTTTCTTAATTGACTCCTGTGCATAAATCCATCATTATAAAATTTTTACCCATTCTACCATTCATGAGCATTTCAGTTATTTCTAGTGTACATGCAATGTAATTAAAAATATCATTGATCTAAACATTCCTATATATTATCCTGAACCCTGTGGCAGGTATTTCTTCACTGTACACACCTAAAATTGCTAGGTTATAGGTTTCTGGCTTCCTCAACTTTATTAGGTAATGTGCACTGTTTTCCAAAGTGATGTCTCAGCTTATACTGCCAAAAGAGAGCTATGGATGTCTTCATTTCTGCAAATCTTATGGAGGTCACACCTTTAATCTGTACTGCCATGATGAACAGTGAGGTTGAACATATTTTAGTATGTTTATTGAACATTTAGATTTTCTCTTCTGTGAAGTGCTTGATGAAGCATTTTACCTATTTCCTCCATTGGGAATTCTGTTATTCTTACTGATTTCTATTGTTCTTAGTTATCTTGTATATTCAGGCTACAGGTTCATTGCTAGTTATTATCACATGTATTTTTAAAATCTCTTTATGGTATGCTTTTTGATTTTTTAAAAGAATAGTGACTTTAAATAAACAGGAGATTTTATTTAAGCTTAATTTTTCTATTTCCCATTATAATTTATTATATTTGTTTTCTATTTAGAAAATCCACCACCACCGTGAGATTGTAAAGATAGTCACTTTTATTTTGTTGCATAAGCCTCATGGTTTTGCCTTTCACATTTGAATCTTTTCTTGAAATTCATTTTGATTCATGATGTAAAGTAGAGATACAATGTTTTCTTCAAACAGACAGTTATCCTAATGTTATAAATATTATGCAAATACTATATAACCATATTAATATTTTGTCCGTTGTCCATTCATCACCTAAGGAAGCCAATCAAAATGTCCCACTATGGTTTCAGACTTGTTTATTTGACCCTTTAGTTCCATAAATATATATATATATATTTTTGGTACTGGGGGTCAAACTCAGGACCTTGCACTTCTGAGGCAGGTGGCAGCACCATTGAGCTAAATCCCTGGTCCTAGTTCCATAAATATTTGCTTTATATATTTTAAGGCTAGGCTTCTATGTCCTTAGAAATTTTAAAATTGGGGTATCTTCTTGGTGAAGCTTTAGCAGTTCATCCTCATTATTTGTGGATTTCAAATTTGCAAATTCAACTACATACTAAAACTTACCTGCAATCTCACAACCATTATTCGTGGCAGTTTCCTGGTCATTTGCAAATATGTTCAAAGCAGCTAAAATTTTAGTTGTTGGATATGTATGTTTGCACCTAAAGTCAAGCAAGGCTGTACCCTGCCTCCTCGGTTCAGCTCTCAAAGAGCAATTCCTGGAGGATGGTCATTAGAGAAATGAAAAATAAAGTAACACTGAGATTCACATTACTCTAAGAAAAGCTGACATCAATAACTCAAGAAACAACAACAACAACAAAGAACTCAAGAAACAACAAAAAGTCACAACAAAGCTACTAGAGTAAAAGAACCCTTCTACATTATTGGTGGGAATGGAAACTAGTACAACCACTACAGGAATCAGTAAGCAGATTCTTCAAAAAACTGTACAAAGAAATTTTATTTGACCCAGCAATTTCTCTTCTAGGTATCTTCCCCCAAAAGATAAAGACATCATATTACTGTGATACATGGCTATCTATATTTATAGCAGCACAACTCAAAATAGCTAACTCCTGGATGCAATCTGTATGTCTATGAACAGATGAATGACTAAAGAAAATGTGGTATATATCTACAATGGAGTACTACTCATCATAAGAAGAATGAATTTGAGTCATTTGTAGGAAAAAGATGTACCTTGAGATTATAGTGCTTAGTGAAATAAGTTAGACACAGAATCTTAAATATGGCATGGTTTCTCTTGCATGAGAAACCCAAAATATAAGTAATTCAAAGGGCAAAATAAAAGATAGATAGTAGGAAAAGGGAAGTAGCCCTTTTACAAAGGGGAAGGGGACCCAGAGATGGAGGGAAGGGAGAGGAGGGGAGAAGAAGGAGAATTAAAAAAGATTAAGTTGATCAGCCCACTGCAGACAGGCAGGTCTGCGGAAGCCCTACTGAGGCTGTGAGTCTCGTGGAACATGTTGGGTGAGCCTGCTGCAGACAGGCAGACATCTGGTTCCACATTACAAAGACACAGAGGACACCAGACCACCAGATCACGGTACTGGATCCCGCTGCTCCCGGCCCAGCAGTAGGGGCTTCTGAGCTGCCATCCCACTGCTCCTGGTCGAGAGGAAGGGACTTCCTGGCCACCATCCCTCCCGCTGCTCCCAGGCCAGAGGAAAGGGCTTTTGGGCCACCTTCTGTCCTGCTGCTCCCTGCCCAGAGGAAGGGGCTTCTGGGCCACCATCCCTACCACTGCTCCCAACCCCTGTCCCACCTCTCCCAACTCAGAGGAGGTGATCCTCACAGGCACCAAGAGCACCCCCCACCCGCCACCCAATCAAAATGAGAAAACACGTAAATAAGTCGCAAAACCAGACTTCCAGATCACTTACAGCAACCCCAAAGGGAAATGAGATGGAACACTCTGATACTCAACCACCTGGACCCACTGAACTGGCAACAAAAGGGGATCTG
>NW_004624733.1:14995059-15016131 GCF_000247695.1 Heterocephalus glaber | reverse complement strand
TCACCCTTTTCATTCCTAATTGCATGGATTTGGGCCTTTTCTTTCCTTTTTCTGATAAGGTTGGCTAAGGGTTTGTCAATTTTGTCGATTCTTTCAAAGAACCAACTCTTGACTTCATTGATTTTTTTTTATCATTCGCTTTATCTCCATTGCATTGATTTCTGCTCTGATCTTTATAATTTCCTCCCTTGTATGAGGTTTGGGTTTGTCCTGCTCTTCTTTTTCTAGAAGCTTGAGGTTCAGCATCAGGTTGTGTAATTGGGCTCTTTGTGTTTTCCTAATATGCATATTCACAGGTATGAATTTCCCTCATAAGACTGCTTTCATTGTGTTCCATAGATTCTAATATGTTGTACTGTCATTGTCATTTAATTGAAGGAATTGTCTGATTTCTCTTTAATTTCCTCTATCACTCATTGGTTATTCAGAAGTGTGTTGTTCAATTTCCATGTGTTAAGGAAATTTTTCCAGTTTCTTTTGCTATGCATCTCCAATTTCATCACACTGTGGTTTGATAATATACAGGGGATAACTTCAGTTCCTTTGCACTTCCTTTAACATGTTCTATGCATAAGTACGTAGTCTGTTTTGGGGAATGGCCCATGTGCAGCTGAGAAGAATGTGTATTCTGATTTTGTGGGGTGGAAGACTCTGTAAACATCTGTTAAGTTCATTTGTTCAAGAGTTCCATTGAGTTCTAGTATTTCATTCCTTATTTTTTGTCTAGTTGATCTATCTATTTGTGATAGTGGGGTATTGAGGTGCCCCACTACAGTTGTATTAATGTATATATAACTTTTCATGTCTCTTAGTATTTGTTTAATATAGTTGGGTGCACTAGTGTTTGGTGCATAGATATTTATGATTCTCATCACTTCCTGTTGGATTGTTCCCTTTACAAGGATATAGTGTCCATCTTTGTCTCTCTTAATCAGGGTTGATTTGAAATCTACTTGATCTGCCAAGAGGATAGCTACTCCTGCTTTTTTTCCAATTCTTGTCTCATGGAGTATTGTTTTCCACTTTTAACTTTCAATCTATGAGTTTCCTTTTGAATTAAGTGTGTTTTTTGTATGTAGCATATTGTTGGATTTTGCTTCTTGACCCATTCTTCCAGTCTATTTCTTTTGATTGGTGAATTGAGACCGTTAACATTAATGATTATAACTGAAACATACTGACTTCTCATTGTCATGACTTTTTCTTTTTGTTGGGTTCTCCCCCTTTACATTGAATTTCTTGTCACACCAGATGGGTTCATTCTGCTTTGCTTCCTGGGGTTGTGATCCTCATTGTCTGTTCCTAGGATATTTTCTAAAATTTTTTGGAGTGCTGATTTGGTATTCATGACTTTCCTAAGGTATTCTTTGTCATGAAAGTATCTTATTTCTCCATCCATTTTTAAAGATAGTTTTGCAGGGTATCTCAATCTGGGTTGGAGGCTGGTTTTTTTAGGGCTTGGAATACATCACTCCAAGCTCTTCTTGCCTTGATGGTTTGTGTTGAGAAGTCTTCTGTGATTCTGATGGGCTTTCTTTTGTATGTGATTTGTTTCTTTTCTCTGAGTGCTTGTAGAACTTTGTTCTTCTGTTGAGTTTGTGGAATCTTAACAATTATATGCCTATGTGTAGATTTTTGTTTTGATCAAGGCTATTTGGAGTCCTATATGCCTCACTTATCTGTATGTCTAGTTCTTTTCCCCTGCTTGGGAAGCTTTCTGCCATTGCTTCTGCAAAAAGTTTTTTTATGTCATCTGCACTCTCTCTGCTGTTTCTTAATTGACTCTGATCAGTCTTACATTATTCTTTTTTGCATCCTCTAGCAGCTGCTGGGTGGATT
Source organism: Heterocephalus glaber (assembly GCF_000247695.1). The sequence goes on along the minus strand of NW_004624733.1, from coordinate 15,014,292 downwards.
TCTCATGTTCCCTTACAATTTTGAAACAATTTTTCTTTTCCTGGTCACTAATTGCAATCTTATCTTCTATATCTGAAATTCTGTTCACATTGGCTCATTCTCCTGTGTGGACTTTTAATGGAGTTTTTCATGTCCTGGAAATCTGTTTGCATCTGTTTTATGGATTCCATTTGTTTCCTATGTTGGGATTCCATCATGTTCCTCAGCCCCTCTTTAGATTTATTAATCATGTCTTGCACTAGGAGCACAATCTCTGCTGCTATCTGAGAAATTATTTCTGATTTCATTTTTTCTGGATCCCCTTTTGTTGCCAGTTCAGTGGGTCCAGGTGGTTAAGTATCAGAGTGTTCCATCTCATTTCCCTTTGAGGTTCCTGTAGGTGATCTGGAAGTCTGGTTTTGAGACTTATTTATGTGTCTTCTCATTTTGACCCAAGGAGGGGTGCTGTTGGTGCCCATGCAACTCACCTCCTCTGAGCTGGGAGAGGTGGGATAGTGGCTCAGAAGCCCCTTCTTCTGGTCCGGAATCGATGGTAAGGACAGTGGCCCAGAAGCCCCTACCTCTGGGCCAGGAGCAGTGGGAAGACGGCTCAGAAGCCCCTTCCTCTGAGCTGGCAGTGGCAGGATGGTGGCTCAGAAGCCCCTACCTCTGGGCCCAGAGTGGCAGGATGGATGGGGACCCAGAAGCCACTTCCTCCTCTTATGAAAATCTAATGGCACTGTTAATCTGACAGGAGACAGAGCTCAGGCAGCAATGCAAACAATGGGGAGTGGATGTAAATACAGATGAAACTTGGCTGCCTGCTTGTCCCTCACCACTTACTGTTGTTTGGCCTGGTTCCTAATGAGACTGTGACTGGTACTGTTCCCTTGGTCCAGGTGTTAGGGATCCCAGTATTAGACATTACATGAAATTGCTAACTAAAGTGTCAAAGGTGCTCAAGAAAAGTTTCATTCAGTCTGAAGGAAAGTCTGAAAACTTAACTTTTCCATTCATGTTTCATGCTAAAAGGCATTCACTTTGGAGTTAATAAATAATGAATTGCCACGTGGTTGAGGGAATCATTAGAAATACTCCCACTCCTTAGCCATCAGGGCATATCAATCACAGAGGATCAGGGTGGGCCTCCTGAGCTCTACTAGAATGGCAGGCCCAGAGGGAAAGTCAAGCTTAAGTGCTTAGGGGATTAAAATAAATAAAATGCTTCACTAGAGATTAGGACTCAAGTATCAGTTTGATTTAATGATTACAGAAGGTTAATGCATGTCCCAGGCAGGCAGCCAGCTGCACTCAGCTGGTTTAAAGCCAGCAGGATTGTGGTGAGGGGTAACAGTGTCTTTCAGACATTCTGGCACATTGGAGAGACTGATAGAAGTCAGAGTGGATGGAGAGCAGTAGGGAGGGGCCTGCACCTGCTGAGGTGAGAGCCGGCAGGGAGAACCCAGATCATAGATGGCATTGCCGAGGGCAAGAAGGGCATCTGAGCTTGATTCTAGCATAATGGGAAAGTGGAAATCTTTGGAGCACTAAATGAATGTTTGATTGAGGACATTATGTTAAGTTAAATAAATAAGCCAATCACAGGAAGAAAATGCCACATGATCTCACTCATTTGCAGAATGTAGAAAAGTTCATCTTGGGGAAACAGAAAGTGGAATGGTTATTACCAGAAGACAGGAATGGATGAAGGAGAGGGGAGGAGAGACTGGTAAATGGGTATAAAATTATAGTTCAATAGGAAAAATAACTTCTGTTATTCTATTACATAGTGGAATGACCATAGTTAACAATATTATCTTGTGTATTTAAAAAAAACCCAGAAGACAAAATTTTGAATGTTTTCATCACAAAAAATGATAATGTTTGAGGTAATAGATATCCAAAATGCCCTAATTTGGTAATTACACATTAAAATGGATTGAGACACATGCTGTATCCCATAAACTTGAGCAATTATTAGATGTCAAATATTACTGAGCACTATGGTGCACACCTGTAATTCTGGCTACAGGGGAACCTGAGGCAGGAGAATTTCAAGGTTGAGGCCAGCCTTGGAGTCTTAGTGAGACTCTATGTAGATACAAAAAATATAATGATCTAGGGAAGTCACTCAGGGATAAAACAGTTCTGGCTAACTTCCCAGTGCTAGAAAGAGAGAGGGGAAGGAAGAGAAGGAAGGGGAGGGAAGGGGAGGAGAGAGGAGAGGAGAAGAGAGGGAGGAAGGGATGTTATAAAAAGCAAGATCATCTGTGAAATGCACAGGTCTTGGTACATATTAGGAATACAAAAAACATGTTTTGATTATTTCTTTTCTCACAGAAGCACAATTTCCATCAATAGGTGACTGGATAAATAAATTGTAGGATAACAAATATCACAGCAGTAAAACAGAAAGGAATTACTGATATGCACAACCTCACAGATGAATTTAAGAAATACTGTCCTGAGTGAAAGAAGCCAGACACAAAGGAGCAAGCACATATTGTACTACCCCATGCAGTAAAGGCAAAATTTATACTATATCAGGTAAACCAGATGAAAGTTTGCCTGAGGCTGGTTTGGAAGGGGAGCCGACTGTGAAGGGGCAGAAAGAAACTTTGTGAGGTGATGGCATTGCATGATAGCTCGATGCTAGTGATGACTATGAGGGCAAACATTTGTAAAATTTACCAATCTGTACACTTAAGTGCCTGCCTTTTATTTTGTGTAAATCATACCTTAGTAAATTAGCTGTAAAAAACCATCAGCAAGTAAAACATAAATTATGTTGATTATATTCTGAACCAGAATGAGAATTCAAGGTTAAGGAGAAAAGGAATGCACTGATGTTCATGGTACAGGGGCTTGCAGTTATTAAAGTTAATTTCCAATTAGACTTTTGAGCCTCTTAACTCCAAGGGAAGTAAATATAGCTACGTGTTTGTTTCTCATATCTTTAGAAGAATAAAGAGTTTAGTGGGAGACATGTTCCTACCTTCACTTAAACATAGAGTGCTGTGCTTCAGGGAAGAAGTCAAAATTCTGTTTTTCTTTAAAGCTCCTGGACTGTCTTTGGGATGAGCATCTTCTTTCTCTGTATCCTCTCTCACATACAGAATTTTCTCTTTCTCTCTTTTGTTGTACTGTCACACTGTGAGTAACCATTGATCTGTTGGCTTCCTCCCTTAGCCAGAAGGAGGGAGCTGCTATATAGACTCACGTGTACCTGGGCACAGAATAGACCCTTGAGAGTATCTCAGGGAAGGCCTGGGACTCCCACTTCCTGTAGGATGGTGACACACCACAAATCCTCATGCCAGAGTGACATCTGTATGTGATGCAGATATGGTGGGGCACTGCTTTGTCAGGTGGACTCACTGCTCAAATATGAGGGGTGGGGCGGGGGTTGTTCCTGGCCTCTGTTCCCAAGAGACAGTGGACAGCTATGCCTGGGCTGGAACACAGAATAATTTCACTATAAATCATGCTACAGTCAGACTGAGTCACTGTAAAAATTGGGTTAAAAGAAAGAAGAGTTTTGTTTTCTCACTGCAATAAAGACAGCTAGTGGATTTAGACTTAGCATTCCTGCACCATCATAGGAAAAGTGCTCTCAGCCAGGAAGGGTCCAAGCAGACACACAGAAGATAGAAAAGCTGGGGGTTGTGCTTGGCAGAGACTAAGTTAGAAGGTCAGGGGAATCGCCTCCATCATCCTGAGAAAAGGCTTTGGAAACCTTGGAGCACTCTCATAGGTGACCCAGGGCAAGGCACTGCTGCAGACTCCATAGGAGAAAGGTCCTCCAGTCATTGGAGAGTTGCCAGGGGCCATGTTATAAGGACACAGCTGTTCTACCCTGGCTTGGTTCTGCAAGGAGGTCATATTTTGCTGTGCCCCCCCATTTGGACAGCAATTGGGACAGTGATCCCCACTGGGGTCCTCCTGGCATTCTGGGAGGGACATTCAAGTGTTTGGTTTTAGGAGCTGTACTATATATTGCAACATTTGCAATCCCCATTAAAAGTTAATGATGGCCCGTCAGTGAGACCCAACCGAAGGGAGCCGCAAAGGGCCTCTCCGCGGCTGTGACCCCAGGACTCTGCTCTGACCCCTCCTGGGAGCAGGATGCCCAGGCAGCTGGGAGGGGCGAGGAAAAGTCAGTCCGGATTAAATCCTCGCTGCACCAGGTCTGCTGTACCTGAAGAAATGAGTGGTGTCTCGGCTCCAAGTCAGAGCTCCAAGTAAGAGTATATGTGTCCAACTTGCCTTTCTCCCTGACAAACATCAACTTATACCGGATATTTTCTAAGTCTGGCAAAGTTGTAAAGGTTACTATAATGAAAAACAAAGATACGAGGAAGGGTAAAGTGTTTGCATTTATATTAGTTTTGGATAAAGACTCTGCACAAAACTACACCAGAGCCATAAACAACAAACAGTTGTTTGGTAGAGTGATAAAGGCAAGCATCGCTACTGACAATGGGAGAGCAGCTGAATTAATCTGAAGGCCAAACTACTTTGATAAATAGAAGTATTATGAATGTGGGGAAAGTGGACACTTAAATCATGCCTGCCTGAAAAACGTGCTCGGAGGACGTGAGCCTCCAAAGAAGAAAGAAAAAAAAGAAGAAAAAGAAAATTGCCGAACTGGAAGAAATTGAGGATGTAGCAGAAAGTGAAGACGAAGGGGAAGACCCCGCTCTTGACAGTCTCAGCCAAGGCATCGCCTCCCCGCAAGCCAAGATTGAAGAGCAGAACCAATAGAAACCCAGTGCAGGAGGCCCCTCAGCACTAGAGGATTCACACGGCGCCCGAGGATAAAGAAGAGCACATACTTCAGTGATGAGGAAGAATTGTGATTAGAGTTGTATAGTGTAAATGTCAGGAAGATAAAAACCAGCTGCAGTACAAATTATTTGCATAAAAGAACACTTAGAACCAAATAGTATTTTTTTTTTTTTACCATGAAACAGTGCTTAGAAGATAAAAAATAATTTCTTAAATGATCATGCTTTGAGCTAGGTGTGGTGACATACTCCTGAAATCCCAGCACTCTGGGAGGCTGAGGCAGGAGGACTGCAAGTTCAAGCCCAGCCTGGGCAACTTAGCTAGTGAGCCAGACCCTGCCACAAAATAAAAGATAATTTTAAAAGTTACGCTGAGGATATAGCTCAGTGTGAAAGCCTTGGATTCAATTCCCCATACAGAAAGAAGATCATATTTCTTCCTTGCCTTGGCAAACTATAGACTTAACATCACTAATCCAAAAATCCAGAACTCTCAAGTGGAAAATTTCACACCATGAAACTATTATTCACAGACAACATGAAAATTACTGGATCCAACTAGCTTCAGGTTATGTACGGAAGGCATTTATGAAGCGTAAGTGAAATTCATGCTTAGACTGAGGTTCCGTCCAAAACATATCACTTTCTGTATATTTACATATTCCAAAATACTTCTGGCCAATCTTTTTGTTTGTTTGGTTTGGTTATGAGACAAGGTCTTCCGATGTAGTTCAGGCTGGCCTTGAATTCGCTATGTAGTAAGCCAGGCTAGCCTCAAATTTAAGGCAATCCTCCTGCTTCAGCCTCCGAAGTGCTGGGATTAGAAGGAGAGTACCCACTGCACCTAGCTAGTCCCAAGTACTGGGGATAAGGGATACTCTGCCTGTACTAAAACTCAGGATTTGTTAGTAATAATCAAACTTGAAAAGAACTAATTTTAATAAAGACAAAACAAATACTACCATGGTAATGCTATTTTTATCCCATAAAAAGTTAAGTTTGGATTTGAAAACTTTACTGTAAATGCTTTAATCATGTCTCCCTGGTTTATAAGTACTTCTGAAATAAATTCAATCTTTAAAATGAAAACTTCATGCGGACTGAAAAAATAAGGGGTTTAATAGGACTATTAATAAACTTCAAAAAGATGTTGTCTTTAAATATGGATGCTTCATCATCTTCTTTCAACTTTCTCCCAGTCTACATGTATGTAAGTTATAAATACATAAAATAGCCAGCATGGGGGTGCACATCTGTAATCCTAGCACTGGGAGGCTGAGACAGGAGGGTGCCATGAATTCCAGGGCAGCTTGGCCTACACATAGAGTTCAAGGCCAGCCTGAATTACAAAGCAAAACCCTGGCTCAAAAAATCAAAAAAGAAAAGAGAAAAAAAAAAAAAGTATAAAGTAGCTCTAAAAGGCTTAAAGCCAAACAGGACATACCTATCTACTTTGCCTGTAATACCAAATTCTGTTTCCAGAGGCAACTACTTTCCATTGCTGTTTTATATATATGCACTGCAATAAGATGCCTAAATTTCTGTCAACTGATAAAAGGATAAAGGAGGGTTTTCGAGCCCATCATACTGCCCCCATTGCCTTACTCCACTTCCCAAATGTGGCTATGTTAAAATTTCCATTAAATCTATATTTACTGTTTCCGTTTTTTGTAAATGATCTTGTAAGTTTTTCATGTATTTTCTTTGTATTTATGAGTAAATCTTCTTGTAATTGTGTGGTTGGTTAAAAAAGAAAAGTTAATGGTACCTCTCCCTCTAATCACTGTGACAATCCAATATATCCCCTTCTCTAATATGTCCATATGCCTGCTGGGGCAGCTGAGCAGTTCTCAACTAGGGCCTCTTATTACGGTACCTACCCAAAGAAACAACTTTACAGATCAGCATGGGAGAGCATGGCGGGATGGGTGGAGTTCAAGGACCTCTCTTTTAAGTTTTCAAAGCCCAAGCACTCATTCATGGTATGACAGAAGGGTCATATGAGGCAAGACTTCAGATGCAAGTTGTGGAGGTGTCCCTGGAAAGTTTTACACAAAATAATTGCATGCACATGGTTATGTTTTAGACAGGGGCTTCAAGCAAGAGACTGGGTTGGGGGCAGAGGGACCACCAAATAGATGGATATTGTGCTCTTGGAGAAAGCAGGAAGGTCATATCAAGAACAGTGCCATGCAGATATGAAAGAGGAACTGACAAGATGTGAATCAATTGGGAGGATAAGGTCTAATAGCCTGCTGCTATGGAGAAGATGATGCTCCTGCCATTCTAGATTGTGCTACTACACTCTGAATGTTGCCCCTAAGGCAGGATTTATGTCTCAAATCGTTCTGAACGTCTGCGAAAAGGTAGTACAGGAGAAGCTACTCACACACCATAATAGGCTATGGTTGAATCAATAGAAGTGAAGCCATTTTTGTCCCGTACTTCCAAATTTACAAAGAAATTTTACATGAATGACCTGCGAGTCAGAGATCACTTATCTCTTCACCGCAAAATGAAGAAAATGAGCCTTGGTGAGGCCAGGTGTCACCTCATCAATTTGGAGAACATTGTCATTTTTCTCTTGAAACCATTTGATTTTACTTTTTCATTCACTTCTAATCCAGGTCTCTCCTTTTCCAAGCTTAAAATTTTATTCATAATAATAGAAGAAAGAGGGAGAAAAGAAGGAACAAAAAAGGAAGACAGGAAAAGGGATTATAGTTCTCGGCCTATTGAATGTGAAGATGACCTCCACTCTGCTGGGTCCATCTCCTGAGGGAGGCAGAATATCTTAAAATATAAGAATGTGGACTCTAGAATCTGAAAAACTTGGCTGTGAGCTTAATGCCCAATACTCACCTATATCTCAGACCATGGGCACATAAGTTAACCTCTTTGTACCTCAGTTTCCTCATCTGTCAGCTGGGGCTACTAGGCACTGAGATTTTTGTGAGGGTTAAATGCCATGACTCACAGGAAATGCTAAACACGTAGTAAGTGGTCATTTATTATGAGTAAATATTAGCAACTCGTATTTCATATTTACATCATTTGCATTCTGTTTACAACTTACTCTTGGCCTTAGAGGAAAGTCCTGGCCCTGGCCCAAACTAAGTTCCTGTCACCAGTGAACACTTTGTGAATAGGTGGGTGAAAGATGCAGTGGCGCCCCCTCTGCAGTAACCCTGAAACACCCACTGCCTCCCCATTTCTGGACACTGCTTTCAATGGTAGCACTTTACCCTCAACCTTTGGTCTTATGGCCTGATCCTCCCTGATCACAGATTCTTGTTTATTTCCTGTCCACATTGCCCTATTCTCAGGCCTATGGTCCCAGTCTCTGGTTTTAGTTCCTGCTTTACCCATACTTTGCCCTTGGTCCTTTTCTAAATATTGTCCAGGTGATCATAGATTAAAATTTATTCAACATTTCCATGCCATAACAAAGTCCATAGATTTTACATCAACAATAATTTAGAGGTACAGTACGTTAGAGTGGTGGTTTCAACCCTGGATGATTTTTTTTCCCATCCATACCTCCAGTCTTATTGGGACATTTGGAAATATCTGGAGGGTTTTTTTTGTTTTTTGGGGGGGGGGGCAGCACTTCCTAACAGTGTGTGGATGCTGCTCCTGGAATCTAGTAAGTACTGGTTAGTGATGCTGAAAAATATTTTTTTAATGCACAGAGGATCCTCTCACAACAAGAAATTGTCAGTAGTTCTAAAGTTGAAAAACCCATAGTTAGAGGATTGCTATGGAAGTTAAAATTCTATAACATATAGTCAGAACTCACAAATCTTAGCTACTACCACTACTGCTATTATCTCTTACATTCTCGTGCAAAATGAATCTCATTCATTCATCCATTCAACAAATACTTAACAAGTGTCTGCCATGTACCAGGCATAGTTCCGTGCACAGTGAAGAGCAAGATGGGCAAAGCTCTTGCTCTGATGGGGCTTTCCTGTGTAGACAAATTAAAACATGAATAAACAGAGAGTGAAACTCCAGATATAAATAAAAACCTTTGTGGATACCAATGGTGCCTGGGAGGTTAGACCTCTCCAAGGAAGAGACACTTATAATGAGACTGAATGTTAAGAAAGAGACAGTCCTGCAAAAACTGGGAGCAAGGCCATTCCTTGCAGAAAGGTCAGCTGGGCAGAGATGGTGCATCAATAATGACTTGGTGCTGTGTGAGAACAGAACAAGGCCGGTGTGTGGAACATAGTGGCCCAGGGGAACTGCCTCATACGTGGTGGGAGAAAGGGATTGGTAAAGACCAAGTGATGTAGGGCTGAGTAGATGTGTGAGGAGTTTGGATCTTATTTTAGGAGTGATAGGAAGCATTGGAGAGTTTTAAGAAGGAGAGTGGGATAATCCTATTTTGCTTCTATGTAGAGAGTGGTTTGAACAAGGCAAGAGTAGAAGCAAGAACGCTAGTAAGGAGCCTCTTAACAGTTGTCCAAGAGAGAGATGAAGGTCAGGGTGGCAAGGTGTCAGAGAGGGCTCAGTACATTTAGGATATGTTTTGGAGGTAGTGTTGACAGAACAGGCAGAGAGGGATTGAATGTGATATTGATGGTGAAGAAAGTGAGATCAAGGCCAACACTCTGACTTTTAACATGAGCAGTTAGTTATATGGAGAGACCTAAAAGGTGGATGGTGGACGGCTGAGGGAAAGGCATTTAAGACAATAATATGGAGAAGCCCCAAAATTGGACTAGAGTTCCACAGAGAGCCCTGAGCAAGAACAAGAGACCTCATAGCCACTGGTAGCAGGTAGCAAGTGGGATGAAGTAACAAGGGACAGCACATCCCCAGAGATAGGGCCCAGAAAAGAGCCCTATGGCATACCAAGTAATCTTTGGAAAGGGGAAGAGAAGCCAGCCAAGAAACTAAGAGCAGCCAGTGAGGTGGGAGGAACACAAGAGAATAGAGTGTTTATGGTAAATGTGTTCATAAAATAATAGCAAGTTGGAAAAGTGCTTTGTAGCACACAACTATCTGAGCTCAAATCACATGAGAGTATGAGATTGGGCCAAACCCTCAAACACACATCCTTAAAACAATGTCTCCAAGTAGAGGAAGGCAAAGGAAACCAGTATCCCTTGGGCTTTACCACTTATGATTCTCCCACAAGGTAGATAGGATTATCCCTCAAGCTACAAATGGGAACTGTTTGTCCAGAAGTTGAAGCTACACACCTCTTCTCTCTGGGTACTGGGTTGTGAGTTTTTTCTCTTTCTATATAATTTCCCTGGATGATTTCTTTCAGTTCCAAAGTTTAAAATAGCATATTAACCTGATTATCCCCCAAATGAGATCTGCCATCAGAGCCTCCTCCCTGACTTGTGGACTCTTTCCTACTGCTTACTCTCCATCTCTACCACAATGTCTACCAAACATCTGTCTAAAACTGGACTTCATATGCACTGCAACATGATTTCCTCCTTCTGTCTTTTGAAAAACAGCACTACATTTTCTCAGATGTGTTATTTTAGAGATTTTCCTCTTTTTAGTCCCCAAAACCCATCCATCACTGAAACTCATTCCTTCTGCATCCTAAATTTCTCTTGAATACATTAACCCCATCTTTATTGTCACCTTCCAGCCCATCCAAAGAGCCTTTACTCCTTTACTGGGTGACCACAGCAGCCTCCCAAGTGGTTTCCCAAATTTCACTCTCAACCTCCCATCTACAAATAGCCAGGATGATCTTTTTCTAAAAAAAAAAAAAAGTAAAGTGGACGTCATTCTTTTCTTTAAAAAATGTTACCTTCAATTTTTTTAAAGACAAAAGCTTGAAGTCTTTTTGTGGCCTGCTTGACCCATATTCTACCTGCTCATACCTGCCTTGTCTCCATTATCCTGTACTACCTACTCAATCTCCTCCCTGGCAATCTCCTCTCATCACCTTCTTTTGTTTCTTGGTCGTCCCAAACTCTTCCAGCATCCAGACTCATACCTGTGGATTGTTCTCCTGCCTGCTTATCCTATGGATGAAATCACACCCTTTAGGGCCTCTTTCAGACCTCCTCAGGGAACAAGTTTCTCTCTACTTTCCTCATGGATGGTCTTTCTGCTATGATCTAGACAGAGTTTTAGTGTCTCCCAAAGATCCATGCGTTGGAAGATTGGTCCTCAGTGTGTTGATGTTAAGAGGTGGTGGAGTCTTTAGAAGCTGGCACCTAGTTGCAGGTCACTGGTGATATTGCCCTTTGAAGGAGTTAAGGTAGATATTGTGGGATGCTGAATTCATTCTTGCAAAACTGAATTGCTATAAAAGAGTTTCTCATCTTATGATAGCCTCTTGCCTCAAGATATGGCCTCTCTCAACCACATTCACTCTTATCATTGTAATGGCATCCAACAAGAGGTCCTCCCCAGAGCCAAAGTTATGCCCTTGAACTGTGAACTAGATAACCTTCTTTTCATTATAAAGTATCCAGCCATAGGTATTTCATTATAGCAACAGAAAAAAAAGAAATGTTTTTTGTGTATGTTTCTATTAACTTATCTCATACCCTTATTTTTTTCTGTGTTGGGACCGTTATATTTTAATCTATAATTATACATTTTTCAATTTGATAACTTAGTTATTGTCAGCCTCCTTTACTACTAGACTATAAACACCATGAGAACAAAGATTTACTTTCATCTTTGTTACTCACATTTTATCTCTGGCATCTTGTACTATACCCAGCACATAGTTGATGCTCAACAGCATTAATGAATATTTACTGAATGCCAATGAGCCAGGAAGTGGCAGAGCAGAGGTGAGTGAGGTTGATTAGGATGTCCATTTGACATCTCAAAACATTCCTCTATTCTGATCCACACTCAACAGCTCCTTTGAAAAGAAATACTCCAGTATTTATAAATAACCCTTCAAGCTTGTGCAGCCTGCCCTGGGGCAAGAATTCCCTCCTGGCATTGCCTATCTGCTCAGTCTCCTCACAGAAGACCTATGTTTGATGTTCTGAGCTCTAGAATACCTTCTGGAATTTTCTGCTCAGCAAACCCATCAATTCTCATTTACTTCAGAGGAGGAAAATATATAAATTCCAAAAGGCCTTCTTGCAGATTTCTAGGGGAAGGCATGTGCTTGGCCAGGAATTCCTCTGGCCGCCTTTGCAAGGGGTGAAGGAGGATTTCCAAAGGGGTTGCTTTGTTGCACAGTTTGGCATTACACTGGCTGGCTAGGATAGCACAATAAGGGACCTGAGGAAGCTTCTGAGCCTGGCTCTGGGGACAGTAGGAATGGATGGGTGGGTGGGGGGAGCCTAGACTCCAGAACACAGCATGCAGAGATGAAATAAAGGATTCCACTTTAATTAGGCTTACAGTCTAGCAGTCATGACCTAGGAGGGAGGATGAGCCACAGTCAGTGTGGGCCAGATGTCACACCTACTTCCTGGAGGTGTGACCAGAGATAAAGGGTGTTTCTGGGACACTGGGAAACCCCAGGAGACAAATGAGAGATAAATGGGTACCAAGCTCCCGGAAAACCTGGAGGTGGAAAAGAAGATTTCTGAGATATCAGAAACATGTCTTGCATTTGGGGATTGGAAAGACCTGTGTCAGAGTCCTGATTCTTCCCCTCCCCAGATGTATGTAATTAGATATGTCATCTCTCCAAGCCTTTGTTTCCTTATCTATAAAATGGGGAGAAGCAGGCTGCCTGCAGAGGGCATAATGATGACTGGACACAATGTATGGAAACCAAAAGCACCCAGAGCGGAGGTGGGTGCTTGGAAGACTCCCAGTGTTATGGGTTATATCTAGATGTCCCGCTAAGGCCTCATGTGCTCATAGGTAGGCCTTTTGGGAGGTGGTTGGTTCGTGGGTGCATGATACTGGATTAAGGGTGTGACAACTGGATTATTCGACTGATTAATTTAGCATAGTTTTGGGTGTGGGTAATGGCACCATCCAATGGGCTTGTAGCCTGGATGGAAAAGAAAAGGCAAGATGAAGGCAGGCCTGCTTCCTACCTTTCCTGCCATGGACTGCTTCTCCTCTGCCACACCCCTCTGTCAGGCTGCCCTGTCTTGGAGCCAGCCCACTATGAAATGAATCCTCTAGAAACAGTGAGCTAAAATAAACCTCTCCTCCTTTAACCTTGTCAGGTATTTTGTCCCAGTAAAGAGAAAAGTAACTAAGACATTAAATCATTGGCAGCTACTTATCCTCCAATTTTTTTTTGAGATAGGATCTTGCTATGTAGTTCAGGGTGGTGTTGAACTCACTATGTAGCCCAGCCTAGCCTTAAAACCACAGTGATTCTCCTGCCTCAGCCTCCTGAGGGTTAGGATTATAGGCATGCCCCACCACAACCAGAAATTGACAGCTATTTATACAACAGGGTTGTGGACTGAGCCTCAGGAAGAACTGGCATTGGTAACAAGAGTCACCATTTTGTAAATAATGGTGAGGGAAGGAGTTTTTCTGAGATCATCTTGGGTGTACCAGGTCCCAGGTTTATCAGTAGTACCTTTGATAGCAGGAAGAGGAAGTCTTGGTTTCCCTGAAGATGCTGATGAACCCCTGGACTGTTTTTTTTCTCTGGACATCACCAGATTGTGTGGGGATGAGATGGCCAGGAAATATGTTGGCATGAGCCTTGGTATGTAGTGAAGACTAAAATGAGCTGAGGAGTAAGGAGTAGGGGGCCCACATTTGGAAGATTCTATTATGTTTACACTATTTATTCTATCAACAAGTGTTCAATAATTCACTTCAATATGCTGAGCCTTTTATTTGGAACTTCTTTCATTTATTCTTTCACTTATTGAGAGAAATTTGCTATGTGTCAACTTTGTGGAGGACCCTATGCAGATTCCACAAACACAGGAGTGAATGGGGCACAACTCTGGCTCTCAGCTCCTGGGGAGATCAGGATCTGGTGAGGGGTAGATGGAGTGAGAGGAAAGTGGTAGTATACTTCCCAGAGACACTCACCTGGGCTCGCAGAGACACCTGTGTAACATCGAATCATATGACCTGGGTTGTCCTCTCATGTTGTGCCCCAGTTTCCTCACAGAATTGTTGGAAGCATTGAGTGTAAAGTGCTGAAGCAATGCCTGAACAATATTAAGCTCTTGGTAAATGTAGGTGGTAGTGACATGGTGGAGGCAGTAGTGGTGGTGATGATGGCAGTGTTGACAATGATGGTAATGACGATGGTAATGATGATAGTTAAGGTGATGATGATGACAATGACGGTGGTGGTAACGGTGACGATAGTGATAATAATGATGGCTGTGATGGTGAAGGTAACGATGATGATGGTAGGCAGAGAGGAACAAAATAGAAAAGTGTGGGGGAGAGGCAGGAAGGAAAGGCATTCCAGAGAAGACTTTTCAGTCCAGTCTTTCTTAGAGGATGAATAATGAGTCACCAAAAGGACAGGCTGGGAAGGGGAAGTCCTGACAAAGAGAACCACATATGCAAAGCTATGAATGCAGGACATGTCTGTAATGACCAGCTGGGAACGACACGCCTAACTGAATCATAGCCTCTTTTTACCACACAGGAGGAAGATCAAGTTTTACATTGTGATTTTCCAGGTTAAACATCACTCACTGAGGCCTCCACAAAGGAACAGATTTCTGAGGAATTTTGCTCCCACACAGCTTTAAGCTCACCTTCTGTCCTTCTCTTGAACTGCAAAGTTGGACCAGGCTCTAGCAAATATTTATGTTGGAATATTTGGAGATGGCACAAGATTTGCAGATATTTTCATAATCTTTTTCACGGTTTACGCAGAGTACCACCTGCTTCTATCTCCTGAAATGGAAAGGCAGATTTTAAAGAAATGGGCATGGATGAAGGGAAGGAAGTCACACAGGGTATTCATCTGATGAAGGCTTGCTGCTGAGATCATGGAAGCTGAGCCATGTTGACCTGGGAAGATAAGTTCTAGGTATTCACATGACCTGTTTTCAGCCTCTTGAAAGCTTCCTCATTCACTTTCTTTCATAAACCTCACAAAAATCCAGTTAGGAGGGGATGTTTACTTCATATTGTAAATGGGAAAACAGAAGCTCAAAAAGGCTATGAATCTACTAAAGTGTACACAACCAGTACATGGCAAATGACAAGTGGCAGATTTATCTCCAAAGATGAACAAAACACAGCTTAGCAAAATTCTGGTTTTAATGCAAGGTAAACAACTTTTACAGTTTTAATATAACTTTACTAATGATTTAAATCAGCTCCTGGGCAATTGTATATGTCAGGAGGTCTGTGACCAATCTATTTTCTTATGTTACTAGGGTGGAGGCAGGGCTACCAGGCCCCACATCCCACCCTTCTGTGGGTGCTTCACATATGGAGTCAGTTTCCTTAACTCCATTTTCCTACTCCCATCTTTAGCTGTGTGATTTCAGGGAAGCCTTGAAGCTGCAAGATGGTACAGACAAGGAACAGATGAAGCCTGGCTTTCTGAGACATCTCTTGGAAGAAAATGGCTAGACCTTGGGGGACAGGTCATACACATCATGGGAAGCACAGGTGGGCTCTGAATCTGGGTTAGATTGGTTCCAAGTCTTGTTCTATGGGTCACTAAATGGAGCTGCTCTCCTTCAGATCATGAATCATGTTCTCCAGACTTCTCTGGTCCCCCCAAGGATCTCTGAGGGGCTAAGATAGAGATAGAAGAATAACCAGAACATAGCATCCATGATCAGGGTGCAGGGAAGAAATTGGTGGCTTGAATGCTTTGCTGGGAATTTGTACTTTAACCTGAAGGTAAAGAGGAAATCCTGAAGATGTTTGAATAGGACAGACTGATATAAATAGTATGCAGAGAACTTCAGAGAAAAGAGCAATTAATTTGGAGCAAGGAAGAAGGGCCTGGAAGCCAGTGGGTAATTGGGGAATGAAGGTTGAAAACATCTTGTTAGTCTCAGGAGTGAGAGTCAGAGCATTTAGCAGACATTAAAGTGAATTTCAGGGTGGGAGTGGCACAGCCTGCTTTTTGTTCTTCCCTTGAAGACTGAGCCTTCCATCCTCCACAAGCTTGTTAGATGGAGCCCCTCAGAGCAGAAGCTTGAGATCCTTTGAGGTTGCAAAAAAAAAGGGGGGGGGGAGAAATGGGAGGGACACAGTGAGAATGCACTTTCTAGCAATTTTTTAGAATTTCAGTCCTAAAGTTATTAGGGGAAAGAAAGAAATAAAAATTAAATCTTTTAGTCTCATTATCTTTATAAATATCCCTATGAAAACTCTGTTATCTGCATTTGGCTTATCTACTCCCAGAGAGAAATGTGCCTTTTATATTTACTTTAGTTTATGGGTTTTTTTGTTTGTTTGTTTTTTGCTTTAAGACAGGATTTTGCTATGTTGTCCAGGAGTTTCAAACCTCTGTGCTCAAGTAGTCTTCCTGTCTCAACTCTCCACTCCCAATAGTTGGGACTATAGGCACGCATCACTGCACCCAGCCCAGAGAGGTTTTGATGGCTGTCTTATGGCTGTCTTAGTTTCCTTTTTCATTGCTGGGACAGAATATTTGACACTTGAGAGTTAAAGGAGGGAAGATTTATTTCAGCTCAGTTTGTTGAGGTTTCAGTCCATAGTCAGCTGGCTCCAACACGGGGTGGCAAGGCAGAGGAGCAACACAGAGAAGAAACAGTCCATGGCATGGTAGGCAGAAAGCAGCAGCAGCAAGCCTCCCTTTTCCTTTTATTCCACCCAGGCTACAAACTTTTAGGATGGTGCTACCCAAATCCAGGGTGAGGCTTCTGTCATCCTAGATCCATTCAGCCACACACAGAACTAGTCTAATTCCAATCTGTGATTCTAATTTAGTACCACACACCCTTAATCTCAGTATCACATACCCTAAATCCAGCCAGCTCTGAAAAGCCTCACCTATGAGCATATAAGGTTTGGCTTAGATATTTAGATATAAACTATAACAATGGGTATAATCCAGTTACTTCCATTCAGGGAGTTGGCCTGGTGATAGCCAAGTACCTGTTGGTCTACTTGGCTTACATTATTGACTTCTATCTGTGTCTCTCTTGGGTAGGAGTAGGAGGAGAGTGAGCTGGTAGTCCTGGCAGGACTGAGTGTGGTTCATATACAGCAGGCAAAACCAGAGAACCAAAGAAGAGCTGGAATTCTGGTTTAGGAGGGCACTAAAGGGTAGACCAAGAGATGTGAAAGCAAGTGACAAATATAAGTAGGAGGACGCACCACCAAGAGGTGTCAACCACCAGATCAGAGCCAGAAAAGTTGAGCAGACATAACAGTCACAGGGAGACTGTATATCCTAAGCACAATGGGATGTCATACAGAAAGTGTCCAGTGGAAATGGATGAGGATGGGCTGACTTAAATTGTGAAAGGCAATGACTTTCAGAGGGGTGAAAGGACTGAAAGGCCACTAGACCCAGGGAGACAAGCTAGGAGACTGGTATGGTAATCCATGTGTGTTAGTGAAGACAACTTCAAAACTTCAGTGGCTTCCTAAAGAAGTCTAATTCATAGTTATGGGAGGTCAGTTTGTTCCATGAAGTCACTCGGGACCCAAGCTGATGGAGCATCTGTTGTCTCCAACTTGTTGCTTTCATGACACCATGACTGTCAACTGCAATTAATTATCTCTGTCACTGCCTTTCTGACGGGTAAATCTCCTGCTTACCCTCTTCCTACAGGGAGCACACAGCTTTCTCCTGTAAGAATGCCAGAATTCTAGAATGGTGTGATGTGCACCTCCGTCACTCAGAATTAGATATGGCTTTGTTTGGTCTCTTGTTCTGTAGTTCACACTTCAATTAATCTTTCTTATTTTCCTATTTGCAATGTATAAGAATGTGCATACTGGGTAAAGCACACTAGGTCGATGGCAATGATGAAATCTTACTGATCAGATGTTTCTTGATCCCTCTGCTTCATTAATGATAGAAATTATCTAATGTCTGAGTATGTTAGCTTGAAAGAGTCTCATGGCCCATTGTTCCTGAGACCTCTGCCTTGCCTTCTGGGATGCTCTTTCTTGTCCATTATCACCATATCTGAAATGGGTGTTAAGAAAATTGCACTTCTTGGAAACTGTGTACCTTTGCAATCTACCTCCTGGTCATGCACATAAGAGGGCCAAGCAAGCATTTTATTTTGTATTATTTTTATTTTATTTTATTGGTATATTTTAGGCATATACTATAATGACGTTCATCATTGGAAATTTTCACCTTTACATAATCTCTCTTGGTTCTTATTTTTCCCCCTTCCCCTGCCCTCCCATCAAACCCTCCATCCCTCCCTATTTACAAAGACTTTGTTTCCATTTTTTCATTTTCTCATATTACTTCCATTCCCTTCTTTTTTATCCCCTACCCTCCCACTTCCCTTCCCCTTTGCAACTTTTCTTGATATTTCACATTATCTATTATACCTTTTAGTCCTTATTTACACTTTCAGTTTCTCACACTAGAGAAACTATTCAGTATTTACACATGTGTGTCTTATTTATTTCACTTCATCAGGGTGTATGATCTTCTTGATGATCTTCTGCATTCTATTTGCCAGTGCATTAGTAAGGATTTTTGCATGTATGTTCATTACTGAGATTGGCCTATCATTCCCTTTTATGGTTGGGTCTTTCTCTGCTTTGGGGACCAAGGTGATGCTTGCTTGCAGGAATGAATTTGGGAGTATTGCTTCCCTTTCAATTTCATTAAAGGGTTTAAACAGCAATGGCAGTATTTCCTCTCTAAATGTCTTGTAGAATTCAGCAGTGAAGCCATCAGGACCTGGGTTTTTCTTAGTTGGTAAGTTTTAATTGCATTTTAAATTTCATTTGATGATATTGGGTTGTTTAGAATGTTTAGGTCTTTTTTGTTTAACTTTGGTAATTCATATGTTTCTATGAATCTGTCCATTTCTTCTGTGTTTTCCACCTTATTGGCATATAGGTTCTGCAAGTAGGTATTGATGATCCTCTGGATACAATTCTGCTGAGTCTGTTGTCATTTCACCTTTTTCATTCCTAATTGCCTGGATTTAGCCCTTTTCTTTCCTTTTTCTGATAAGGTTGGCTAAGAGTTTGTCAATTTTGTTGATTCATTCGAAGAACCAACTCTTGGATTTCAAATCAGATGCAGGTTCTCCTCCATCTTGGTGTCCTGCTTGCAATTGCTGCCCACATCTCAGTGGGGAAAAAAAGGGAGTAGGAGTACTGAGATGTGTGGATTTTTGCCATTGGACAAAGAATGAGGTTAGGAGACTGCAGCTTGGAGTCTCTTTAGGTTGTCAACTATTTCTCCACAATTTGAACACTTGATGGTTATCCCTTTTAATTTACTTGAAGTGCTATTTTTTATTTTATTTTATTTTATTTTTTAATTAAATTCTTTTATTGGGACATCATAGGTATACAACACAATTACATTTCTCATTGGGAATTGTACCTTTACATAATGCATCTTGGTTCTTATTTTTTCCCCATTCCT
>NW_004624733.1:14902181-14938697 GCF_000247695.1 Heterocephalus glaber | reverse complement strand
ATTGAGGCCATACTCTTAAGTGAAATAAATAGGACACACATGAGCAAATACCAAATAGCTTCTCTAGTGTGAGAAACTGAAAGTGTAATTAAGTATTCAAAGGATTAAAATGAATAATTGATAATTTGTAATAGGAAGAAAAGGTCCAAAGGTGTAGGGGTGGCAGGAGGGGAAGGGGAAAGGAAAGAAGAGAAAGGAAAAATTATGAGAAAAGAAAAAAAATGGAAAAGAAATCTATGTAAATAGGGAAGGTTTGAGGGGGTGAGGGGCGCACAGGGATTGGGGAAAAAGTAAGAACCAAGATGCATCAGGTACAGGTACAAGCACCAAATGATAAATGTAAAGGTATTGTGTACCTAAAATGTACCAATAAAAGAGTTTATGGAAAAAATCAAGGAACTAAGAAAATACGATAAAATCAGAGACTAAATTATGGTAGAAAAATATGTACCCAAATTTCCCTGCATCCAGAGCTGAGCTTCCTGGCAGCTGGCATTCTTACAAGAAGTACATGACAACAGAGCCACAGAAATGAATATAAAACCACTCAAGGAGCTATTGGGGCAGGTTATTGTCCATAGATATTGCTGCTGCCTAGTAGCAGAAGACAATTGCTAATCTTTCCTCTGAGGATCACCATCAAACTTTTGAGAACAGTGTTTAAGGCCCTAGTGACCCGGTCTGTGTGATTCATTCATCTCCTACTATGTGTTCCTTCATTTACAACTCCAACCAACAAGTTTGGCTCAGACATAGATCCTTACCTACAATTCCCTGTAGGTGAAGAACTCTTCCCTTTCAGCTTCTTGTCCTTCAGGGTTCACCTCCAAGGTCAACCCATCCAAGAGGCCTCTTTGCCTTCCTGGTTGGCATTTTCCCACATCCCCCTCTCTCCCTGGCACTGTACAGTTTTTCACTCTAAAACATCTATTAAAATATGAAATTACCTATCAATTGATTGATATATGTCTTCACCAGAAAAGCTCCTTTAGACTTTTGCTGTCTTTCTTTTATTTCATCCATATGGGACTGCAGTGAATAATTACTGAGTGTGTACTTTAGGAAGGTGTATGCTGGTAGTCAGAGGGATATAGCTGTGTTGCCCATTGCTGGGGATGTGATGCAGTGCAGGTTTGGGGGTAGGAGCTGGGATACAGCTGAATTCTCTAGCTTCATAATGCAAACAATAGGTTTTATTCCCCAGGAATTCTGGAGAACAGAAAAGGTAGAGGTATGCACATGTTTTTCTCCTAGTTACAGGCAAACTCTCCCTCTCTGATGTAAGAGAACATTTTCCCATGGGGTTTCTTATAGGAACTGTCTCGTGGTGAAGGTACTTTCTGACCAAACAAGCCCTGACATCCCAGGCAGAACTCTGGTGGTTACTGAGCCCGGAAGACAAAAACCAACTGGGCCCCACATTTCTGTGGGAAGACAATTTTTCATGAGTTACTTCCTCTGACTATAGTGTAAACACTATAAAATATTGAAAATCTTGTTCAGTTGTGCATTACACTCCTAAGTGAAGTGGAAGCCAAGTTTCAGGTATGACAAAACACCTGGAATCCAGCTAAATTAAGGCTTCTGCATGCTGATGTTGCTACTGTTGCTGAATTTCGAGGATGAATGCCAGAGTGCATCTCCAGGGTTCTAGTCTCCATGGAAATGGTTCTTCTACTTTATGCCTGCCCAAGAATCAAGGAGCTGCATGCGCTCACCTTGCTCTCTGATAGTCACACAAAGTCTGAGTTTTACTTTCTCAAGCAGCCCCACCTTACCACTGACTCCAACTGTAGGAAGGGAGGTCAATTTGACCCAGGATAGATTGGGCTTCAACAAGCTTCATAAACATCTGCTCACCTCACTTTTCCAGTTTTCACAGCTTTTGTCTTCTGGCTCCACCTCCTTCATTGGTGTGCTTTGTAAAGTTGAGATAAGCAGGAGCACAAAAATCAGTGCATTCTAAATAAAGACATCTAATAGGGAAATAAAAGGGAGAGACAGAAAGGGCTGATAGACACAAAATTAATTATGGTGACCTCTAGAGAGGACAGGGGTTCCGGGCATGCGTGGGGATTCTCACTTTAGTTTTTTCTGTTTATCATTTGATTTTTTTCAATGTTATCCTGTTTTACTCTTATAGTTAAGTAAAGCCCAAAGGACTTATGTTTGCTGCATGCATCCCATGTATGGATGAATGAGTGCTACCTGCTACTCATGTCTCCAGGTCAACCTCATTTCAGCTCCATCACTTGAGATCTTAAAGAAATCAGAGTTGCATACAAAGTCAAAACAGATTTTTCAAAACCTTCATTTGTTTTCAGAACCTCATTCCTCCAACTTGGCACAACTTCAAATCTACCCACACCTAACTTCTTTTAAAAGGTGTTTTTTATTTGTTTGTTTGTTTCCATGAAAGTTATAATTGTGTACTGTTTAGTAGGTCAAATAGCACCACAGGACCTATGGAATAAAAAATATACTAAAGTCAATTAGAGTAAAGTAGAAGGAAATATAAAAGGAGCAGTCTATTCATTGTTCTACTCCCTTTATCTTGGTTTTCTTTCCCAGGGGAAACAATTGTCAACAGTATTAGCTCTATCTTCTGGCGTGTAATGTCATGTTTCTAAGTAGTAGGTTTCTACTAGTATTTCTTTTCTTTTTCTCTTTTTTCCTTTCCTTTCCTTTCTTTCCCTCTCCTCCCCTCTCCTGCTCTCCCCTTTTCTGTCCTTTCCAGTCTTTTATTTCCCCCCTCCCCGTCTCAGTACTGGGGATTGAGTGTGACACATTTTAATTCCCTTTTTTTCCCTTCCTCTCCACTCCCTCTTCTCTCCCTTGACCTCTTGGTACCCATCCCTTTTGCAAAAGATTTATTTCCCTATTTCCTATTATCTTTTATTTTGCTCTTTAATTTACTTATATTTTGGGTTTCTCATATAAGAGAAATCATTCAATATTTAAGCTTGTGTGTCTGATTTATTTCACTTAACATTATGGTCTCAAGTTTCATATGTTTTTCTCCAAATGATTCAAGTTTATCCTTCCAAGATTTAGCTATTGTGAAGTGTGCTGCTATAAACATATGAAAGCATGTATAATTGTAATACGTTTTCTCTAATTCTTTTGAGATGATACCCAAAAGTAGAATAGATGGATCAAATGGAATTTCTATGTTTAATTTTTTGAGGAATCTCTATACTGATTTCCATAGTGTTTGTACTAGTTTACATTTCATCCACAATGTAGAAGGGTTCTTTTTTCCTCCACAGCCACACCAATATTTGTTATAAGATGAGATCCCAATTGTTGATTCTTTGTGCTAATTCACTTGCTACTCAGGTTTTGTTCATGAAATCTTTTCCTATGCCAATATCTTCAAGAGTTCTACCTAACCTCTCTTCCAGCTGGTTTAGTGTTTCTGTTTTAATATTTAGATCTCATCATTTGAGAACTATTGCTCTAGAACAATGTGTTCCACAAGTTATTTTAGTGTTCCTAAAAAGATAATTTGAAGGAAAGGCCAAAATTCAATAAACACTACATATCATAATCTTATCTTTGAGATTCACAAAGCCCATTAATGATAGTAAAGGCACTAGGGAATGTTTTAGAGTAACTGATTGACCTGGCTTGTCCAAGTTTTTCTTCCAGTGCTTCAAAGTTTGAGAGAAATTTTGCCTGCTAATGCCTCAAAGTTTGAGAAATGTTGCCCTAGACATTTTTCTGCAGTTTAAACCTAAGGCTGTTGGAATAATTATATGAGATACTGGATGTTCAGTGGTTATAGCCCGAGTGCCTACTTAATTATTAATTACTGTTAGCTGCTATCTGAAGTGGTCCAGTAACTATTCTCTGCTCAAACAAAAATAGCTGCCAGAACTGTTTATTTCTTTATTTCTTTTTTCACTTAATAAACAGGGAAACAGGGTTAATCACACTTAATTCATTCCCTACTCCCCCATAAAAATGTTACTCTTTTGTACAGCAGAAAACTGATCATCCCATGGCTATCATGACACTCATTCCAAATCTTTTCAAATTATCAATTTAAAAATCTGTCCATGTGTCCTATCTCTCAAAATGAATGGAGACTTTTAGTCCTCTCTACAAATCAGCGGGATTAAATGCTTATGCCCTGTTAAAGGGCCAAGAAAATCACCTACATTACTGCTAGTTGTTCCTCACTTTAGTCTTAGCCTTTTTATACTGTCTTTGTGCCTATATATGATTTACTTTTAAAAGTACACAATCTAGAAGTATCTAAAATCAAACATCTAATACTACTTTTTAGAAACTTTTTAATGTTCCAGAACCTTACATCAAGTTCATTGGTTTGACTATCTTACTACAAAATCCTTCCAGCTTTTTTTCTTCCCAATTGTAAGAAACATTACCTAAAATCCCTAATTCCCAAAGACCTCTCATAAGATCACATCACTTTTCATCTATTCCAACATCAGAAGGTATTAGCTGTCTACTTCTGAACCTGTCCATGGTATGGATTTCCCAATACTCTACTTCCTTGTACTTGGACATTTAATACTGCTAACATAAAACTGCTAAACAAATTATATTGCACTTAGTGACCTAAGAACCTAAAGCCATATTATGTAATGAAACCAGATTTATATCGAAAAATACATCAAATAGAAGTTTTATTGCCATTTTTCTTAAGGACCAGTAAGATGTGTAACCTTGGAATTTATCTTAGCCTAGTTCCACATATTCAAAATTTACGGCTTGTATTAAATTTTCTTCAGACCAAAAGTCTTCAATTCTTTGTCTGAATTTATCAATCCTACATAGACCATTTTCCTACACTTAAAACAAAATCTCAGGAATAAGGTTGTGATACAACAAGTGTGAAATTCCTGCTAAAAAAAGAACTGAAAAATTAAAAAACAAACCTTCCTCGGAAGGGATGAATAGTTGGCAAGATATATCATGTACAGGTACAAACTCCCATTGATGAATGTGATCATTATGCATATTTAAATTGTACCAATGAAAGTAATAAAAAATCTATAGAGAAACAAAAAGCTTACGTGTGTATTAGAGTATGATAGAAAAAAGCACAAGACTGAGAATCAAAGTGCTGCTTTTAGTGGCAGGATTTTTCTTTTTTTTTGAGACAGGTTCTCCCTATGTAGTCTAGGCTGGACTTGAACTTGCTGCGATCCGCCTGCCTCAGCCTACCGAGTGCTGGGATTACAAGTGTGTGCCAACATGCCTGGCTGCTCTTCCAAAAGCTGTTATTTTAGGCAAATTATAACCTCTGACCTCTCCTTATCTAAGAAACCATGGGATTGAATGGGATATTCTTGAGAATCCCTACCAAATAAAAAAAAATCTACAGTACCCCTTTGATATAAAACAATATAAAATTCCACAGAAGTGTAAAGATGTTACTACACACAATTGACCCCATGGTTTAAATCACTTTTGAATGAAATAATGAAAGGTAGATTATATATTATTTCAGAAAAACATAAAAAGATTTCGGGCTCCACTGCTTTTCTTAGTTTGCCTAATGTTTGAGCAGACACTGGTCAGCCTTCAGGCCACAAAATAAAGAATGAGCAACCAAAATAAACTTTTATGCCACAGTTTTTCTGGAGATGAGAAAAACATTTCTAAAAGAGGGCCCATAAAACATTTAAGATCCTCTTCCTCTATCTGAGAAAGATCTTTTCTAAAACATCATTGTAACATTAATATACAATTATGACTATGTTGTTGTGAATTCTCAACTATGCAGATGTGGATTATTCACTTTTTAGATTACTCTCGCAAATTTTTCATCCAATTTGGCTTCCTCCTGCTACCCAGAGTGCTTCTCAGCCACCAACTTCTACCATTAGTAAAGAATTTATCGTAATAGAACCCTAAGTAAAACACAACCAGGAAAATAAATCTACAAAAACATTACATAATGCATTCCAAGTAAAATATTTGAAACATTTAACTTTTGGGGATATTAGAAAGTAGAACTGTACAGCAAATGCTCTATTTTCATGGATAAAGTATATCTAAACTTTTATCAGACAACTGTGGATACATGGGGATAATCTACCTTGAAAGTCTTAAGATTACATAGTCTAATTAGAAAGAATTTCACAATGTACCTATCTCATCATATGAATTCTAAAACCATATATTTATGCCATCATATACATAATTTATTATTCATTTGTAAAACTAATTTTATAAGCCCATAAATTGTCAAATTTTCTGTTACAGTAAATGCTTCATAACCATTGTGAGAGACTATTTTTAAATGTTAACATGTAAGTCCTTTTTTATTTATTCTTCTCAATTTCCTAAAGCTTTGATATTGGGCAAATTTTGTCACTATATTTTAGAGGGGAAAAAGTGAACATATCCACCTCACTCTTCTCAGGATAAAATTTTTCCAAATACAATAGATTAACTAACTTGGATCATCATTTTTAAACAATTACTGATCTTTTTTATTTCAGAGCACAACCCACCATTTATGCTTCCTTTAAAAAATTGGTTTCTTGGATTAGGAAGCTAAAGATGCTGGTTCTCATGCCAAAAAATTTTAAAGTTTTTAGCGTTTCAGTTTTTACTCTAAGGAACATCAAACTATATTTATGATTCTTGCTATTGTTTTCACATTTTATTTTTTCACAATGCCAAATCCATTTGGGATTCTAGGACCAAACCTCTGAATCCACACTACATACTAAAGATTAGGGAATCTAGTATGTTTACTAAATTTCAATTAGAATTTGGACCTAAATGCAATGTTCACACCATAAAATTTCCCATATATTCTATAGATGTAGAAAACTTATTTATGTTATTCTATAAATACAAATTATGTATTTAATTTAAGCATTTAATGTTTATTTTTTTAATCCATCAACTTTATCCAAAAAAGCAAAAATGTTTTCTGGCTGGCCAGGAGGATAACATTTCAGTGTTGATAAGTCCATTGCCTGTGACAGCCCAGGAAGCGTGCTGAAGGTACAGTAGAAAAGATGCCCCTCTTTGTGTAGCTGCTTTGCCAATTCCAGCTGATGACTGTTCATCAACTTTTCGTTTATAACTACCACAAGTGGCTTGCCTTTTTCCAGAGTCTCCAAACAGCTTCCGGCACCCGTTTGACTCATAACAAGATCTGCTCTCTGAAGGTCTTCGTGCAAGGTATCCTTGTACCTGTAAACGTCCAGAGTAAAGGACTCACTGTTAAATGGTTCAGGCACCACCGTTCCTTTACTAATTTGGAGAGTAAGTCAGTTATAACCGAGGCTCTTGAAGATACAGAAACTCTCCTGTGCCTACACACGTGTTATGAGCTGTCGAAACTTGTGGTCCCTATAGTAACAAACACGCACTTCATGGCGGGGGGTTCTAACGCAGAATTGTGAGGGCCGGAAGTGACGTAGCAGGGACACTTTTCTATTAATGAATAATTTCCCACATTATTGTATTCTTTTGGTAAGAACTGGGATGAAGTGGAGAACTCAGTACCATACTAGTCTAGTAATTGTGCAGGAACCCTCATTTTCCTGTTGTTAGTGTTTATCAGGTGAGCTTCACAAATGCATAAGCCACACCTTGCTGATTCATGTTCCTAACTCCTCATAGCACTTTGCTATTATATAACCTGTTTCATTTAGGCTCTGGTTATGCACTCATGGAAGCAGCTTTAACATCATCATTGTTCTTCCAGATCCTTATCCATGGGAGGGTTACAGGCTCAGCCTCTGTTTTGAGTATGTTTTGATTCAGAATTCAAGACCTTGAGTGATGTCCGTACGAAATGTTGGCTTGTTGGTGAGTGAAGGCCTCTGCCTCTCCATGTCTGTCCCATTTCATTTTAGTAGGTTCATAACGTGATATGATCTAAACAGAAGTCTGGATTGTATCTTTCACAGCTAGTTAGAGTGGCTCAGGGAAGTGTGGGCTCCCTTCTTCTCACACTGACAATGTGTGAGCCATGCAGTTTCAAGAGCCAGAGTTTTTGAGGTCAGGCTCTGCCCACTTCTCTTACTAGTGCTGTCCTAGAGGAACTCTTAGAGGATCAGTTGACCATGTTGAAAAGAGATACAGGAAGATTTTTGAAATGAAAGGTTTTATGGGATTGATAGAATGCTCTTCAGAAGTGCAGGTAATGAGTAACAGATACATTCAACATTATCTTAGTCCATCTTCTGTTACTATAACAAAATACTTGAGACCAAGTAATTTATAGAGAATTAAATTTATTTACCTCAGGATTCTGGAGGCTTGGAAGTTTAAGAACACTGGCATCTGCACAACATTTGTTGTGGGCATTCTGGCATTCTTGCATAGCACAGGACATCACATGGTGAGACAGAAGTGTGCTAGCCGGAGTCTCTCTTTCATTTCTAATTTAAAGCCACTAATCTCATCATGGGGGGCCCCTAATGACCACATTTCATCCTTATTACCTCCAAGAAGCCCCACCTCCAAATACCATGAACATATGGTTTTGGGGGTTAAGGGTCTCATACATGAATTTTGGGGGACACATTCAAGCCATAGCACCCATCATCCTCTTTATGACTTCTATGGGTCCCATACAGACATAGTCTCATTTAATTGATATACTCTAAATGCTTGAAGATATGTGTAATTCCATCTTATAAATAAGAGAATGAAAGAAGTAGTTGTATAGCTATACAGGTAACCCGTAAATAGTTAGAAAGTGAATGAGTGAATAAATAAAGTGACTGCCCATGGTTTTACCACAGTTAAGGGCAGAGTGGGGAAATTGTTTTCTGAAGTCAATGCCTCTTTCTCATGTACCCTCCACTCTTCTGAAGCATTTTTTTTTTCATCCATCAGGTTCTGTGAATCCATCCTTAAGCCCAATACCTTTCAAAAATATCATGGCTTATTTGTAAAACATCAGTTATGTTCACTAAGTCATTATTCATTATTGCCAAGTCAGTAGTAAGTTCAACTATACCAGACCTAAAGTAAGGCAAAGAGAGGGACCTCTAGTTGAATAAGGTACAGCTCTTGTCCTCAAAGAGCCTCATCTTTGTGAAGACATATATATCCAACAGGCAAAAAAATAGTGTGATAAATCCTATAACCAGTCAGTGCACGGTATGGTGATCGACCATCCTAGTTGTCCTGGGAGAGTCCTAGTTTTACTGCTAAGAACCCTAATGTCCTGGGGGGAAAAAGCGCTGTTCCAAGAAAACCAGGATGATTGGTCTTTTTGGTACATGGATTTACCACATGGAATAAAATAAGAATGTGTCCAAGAGAAATGACTCAATGAAAACATAACCTACAGATGTGGTACTGTGCAGTGTACCAAGCACTTTCATTTCCTTCACCTTAATGTTCACAGCAATCATGTGTGTTAGGCTGTTGTGGTGTGCCATGGTAACCAAGGATTAAAGGTGTTTATTGAAATGTTCAGTGAGCAAATGTCAAGTTCATGTTACTTAGGAAGAAAGAAAAAACACTAAGGGTAAACATGGTAGAGACATGTGTGGATTTAGAGCACTGGGGTAGAGATGTCCAACTGAAGGAGCAGGAGCAGGAATGTGTTGCTTGCAGTGTCCTCTCATAAAGAGTCCAGTCCATATGGTATCATAAAAAGGCACAGGCTGTGAATTCACTCATCAGTACATCCAGCAAGGGTTTTCCTCGCTACTCCTGATCTTAAGCAAGTTAGTTATGTCTTGAACTTTGGAATTTTCTGTTATAGAAGGAGGTTAATGAGCCCCTTGAATTTTGCCAAGATTGAATGACAAAATCAATACAGTAAACAGCACAAGTGAATGTTTTTGAGAGGAACAAAAAAAATATTCATTCCCTGTATAATTTCTAGGGTTATCTTCTTTGTAACAGCAGCAGAATTCCAATTTAAACCAACTAAAACATGAAAGTATATCCATGGACAAACTCTCAACCCTGAACTATGCTTGTGTCCATGTAGACTTGGGAATAGCTTGGGACATGGGCTTTTCCTTCTCACTATGACATAGGGGGTGCATATAATTCATCCTCAAACTTGGATCCTTTGGGAGAAAAACATTTAGTCAGGACAGCAGGCACAAAGCAGCTTGAGCCATGCTACTTGGAATGTAAGGTGAATCTCCTCATACTTGTTTCCCAGTGCAGCACATCTGGAAACATTTGTCCTGAATCCTTAATCGAGACAGTGATTTTGCTAGAGCATCTTTCAAATCTTTAGATAATACAAGCAATGGCCCACCTGCCTTTCTGATTCTTGTTCTTGATGATCATATAAACTGTTACTGTCCCCTCCCCCTAACTCCCATGATGTCCAGTACTGCTCAGCTTTGACCATAGCCTACAGCCCAGGAATACAGCCTCAGGCTTCGAACCATCAGCACAACCCTAATGATCATGCTTTGGATGCCTTTGGGCCAGGGAGGCACAGTGAGAAATTTGAAGGTAAAATGGTCAGCATCCTTTCTACAATACTGGGGTGGCTCCTCCAGAGACCTCTCCCTCTTTTCTTCCCCTCTTCCCCACAGACGACCACATTTGGTGGAGGAGTTCACAGGGCAGGTTTGAATCTACACTGTCTGTAGTTTGAAATACACTGATGTCATTAACCCCATTTGGCCTCAATCCTTACGGGTACAGTGAAAATTGTCACTGGGTAAATTTTTTAAGTGACACACAAGAAACAGTTAATGGCAGCCTTTTCTATTTCTATTTCTGTCATTATGAAATAATTTAACAGCAGATTTGAAGTGTTCAGAGCAATTCCTTCTACACTGGGTGACAGATACTTGATCTCTTCCTTCAACACTTATCCATGCTCTGAATCTCTACTACCTTGCCAAACAGCTCTTTTTAGTCTTGTTTCTCCCCATTTGTTCTGGTTAACTGGAATCAGAATGGGTATTTCCAAGCTCGTATTGTTTTGTATTTAGCATGAAAAAAGTGAATTTTCTAAAATGCCTGCCAGGGATTCTGGTTGTGAACTGGAGAGGGAATAACAAACAAGTTTCCAAAAGGGAATCCTAAGACCTTTTTTTTAATTTTTTATTTTATTTTTTAGTTCTTTTATTGGTACATTTTAGGTATACAATTCGTTTACACTAAGACCTTCTGTTCTATGTGTCTCTGAAAGTTGTCTATGTGTATTCTAGGCATTAAACCATGCCTAGCTTTCTGCAGGTTGTTTTCTCCCTGCTAGTCTTAACTCCTTACCAATGTTTCTTTCTCTTCTCTGGTACAATAACAGCAACAACTAGCTTTTTTTTTTTTTTTTTTTTGCCACACACTAGGCTAAATGATTTACATCTTCACTACAACCCTATAAGGTAGATTCTTTCATTAGGCCATTTTTGCTGTATGGAAACTGAGAATAAAGATGCAACATAGCTTGGTGAGTTCTGATATCTCTAGGATTTAATCCTAGAGTGAACATTATTATATTATTATTGTAAGTTGACATATTACAATTGTATATATTGATAGGGTACCATTTGCTATTATATGTATTCAATGTGTAATGATTAAACAAGATAATTAACATATCCATCACCCATTTTCTATGGTAAATATCTGGGTTTTTTCCTTAAATTCTTTTATTGGTACATTTTAGATACACAATACATTTACATTTATCATTGGGTGCTTGTACCTGTACATGATGTATCTTGGTTCTTATTTTTTCCCCATTTCCTGTGCTCCCTTCACCCCCTCCACCCTTCCCTATTTACATAGATTTTGTTTCCATTTTTTCCTTTTCTCATAATTTTTCCTTTCCCTTCTTTCCTTTCCCCTTCCCCTCCCACTTCCCCTACCCTTTTGGACCTTTTCTTCCTATTTCCAATTATCAATTATTCATTTTAATCATTTTAATCCTTATTTACACTTTCAGTTTCTCACACCAGAGAAACTATTTGGTATTTACATGTGTGTCCTATTTATTTCACTTAAGAGTATGACCTCAATATGCATCCATTTAGCTATAAATGTCTCTAGTTTGTCATTCTTTATGGCTGAGTAGTATTCCATTTTATTTTAAAAACCCACATTTTCTTTACCCAGTTTCCAGTTGATGGGCCCTTGAACTATTTCCAAACTTTAGCTATTACAAACTGTGCCACTATAAACATGGGTGCACATAAAATTTACTCTCCTTGCATGTTTAAAATATATGATACAGTATTATTGACAATAGTTCCCAAGCTGTAGAATACATCTCAAAAAACATAATTCTTCCTGTCTTACTGAAACTTTTTTGTAAATAAAATGGGCATAATCATACACTGGTTGAAAAACATCTAGCTTGCTTCCAGTTTGGACTATTAGGAAAAATACTGTTGCCAACATTTGTGCACGGCATTTTTTTTTTTTTTTTGGTACCAGGGATTGAACTCGGGTCCTTGCGCTTGCGCAGCAGGCGGCGAAACCACTGAGCTAAATCTCCAGCCCTGTGCACAGCATTTTGTGAGACATAAACATCCATTTCTCTAGGATATATATCCAAGAGTGCAATTGCTTAGTTGTCTGGTAATAGAATGTTTAGTTTAGTTTTTCATTTTGTTTTGGGCTGGGAATCAATCCAGTGCCTTGTGCATGTTAAGCACATGCTCTACCAGTGAGCTGTGCCCCCAGTTCCATGTGGTTGCTTTTATAAAAAACTGCCAAACTGTTTCTCAGAGTGATGGTACTATTTTACATTCCTGCCAGCAGTGTATAGGTGGGCCAGTTTCTTTACATCCCTGTGTTGACTGGTGTTAGCACTATTTTTTATTTCAGCCATGCAATTAGGAATGTGATGATGTCTCATTGTGGTTCTAATTTTCATTTTCCACATGATTAATGGAGTTGATTCCATACCAATAACAGCACTGAACAATAAAAAAGAATTATGTACATAAAGAATTATATATAAAATGAAAAAAAAATCTATACCTATCTCCTATAGTCCATTTATAATTATCTGGAGAACCCTAACTATTACAATAACGTTGTTGAAATCCCCAATCTGCAGAAATAGAGGGAAGACTGGGAGTTTCCAGCGATTACGGAGAGAGAAAGGAAGTGGATATGGTTATAAAAAGGCAAAATGGGGCTCCTTGCAGCTGTGGAGCTATTCTGTTTTTTGACTTTGATGCTGATACACAAACCTATGTTTGTGATAAATTGCATAGAATTAAATGCACCCAAATAAATACAAGCAAAACTGGAAAATCTTAAACACATTGGTAGATTGCATCAACATCAATGTCCTGGTTGTAATACAGTACTCATAGTAACAGAAAACATGATCAATGGAGGGAAAGTGAGTAAAGGATGCATGAAATCTCTTTGTATTTTTCTTACAATTACAAATTGTAACTAAGTGGTACCTCAATTCACCAACTCAATTCTCTCCATGATTCTGGTTGCAAACCAAAATGAATGAGAACCGAATCAAATTTTACCATAAGGTCAATGTTGAACCTAACCATTGAATTTGATTTGGTTCTCATCCAACTTGGTTTGTGACCAGAATTATGGAAAGAATCAAGTTTGTGAACTGAGGTACCTTTGTACAATTATTGTAAAATAAAAATTTTAAGTTAAAAACCAGAGTAATCATCCTTATACCAACAGAACCAAGTTTACATTTAAGAGTCAAAGAGATGGTATGTGTAGAAGTATTGAGCTTACTCAATTATTGAGGATCTCACAGGAAATCTTTAATGAATGGGGGGATTGAGTATTTCATAATTGAGCTCTGGTTAGTGCCATGTCACATAACATTTGGTGGAAACGAAAAGAAAAATCTAACCGCAAGGCAAATAGATACAAAGGTATAAGGAAAAGTGTGCATGTTCAAAAGAGACACATAGCATATTTGGTTATATACATATGCATATATATGTAAAATTAGACATTATGTTAACCCAAAGGAATAAATTAGACAACTGTTGTTAATTAGCAGCCTACTGCTATTCTCCATGGACAAGTTCTGCTTCAAATCTTCCTAAGTGTTTAGTTGTTTCTGAGCTGTGGTGTAATTTTAAATTTATACACAGACTTTAGGAATTTTGATGAATATCTTTGAACAATCCAGTTCCTTAAAATCATAGAGCCAGGCAAAGAGAAACACGTAGAGTTTATTGTGGCAGATTTCATGTGTGTACAATGTTTGGTATGCCCTTTCAACTCAACCTCCCTCCACTCCTACTTCTTTCCCTCTGACCACTTGGTTTCTTTAGTAGGCCCCCTGATTGTAAGAGGAAGCAGGACAATTTTTTATTATTTCCTGGGTTTGCTATGAGGCATATCATTTCAAAAGAATCTGCCAGTGCCCTGGCTAGTTCTCGTGAAGTCAGCAGAGCAAGTTTTCAATCCAATATATCTTTCCCATGAGAACAGAGAGCCAATTGTTCAGGAAGCAAACTAAGGAAGACAGTGGTACTTAGACAATGCCCTGACTCCAAGCTGAGCAGAGATCACAGAGGTCAAGGTCCTCCTCTCCATCTCTCAGCCTTGTGCACCTGACTGGCTGGAACTTGGGTGTGGGGCTGGCTTTGTGGATGTGCCACCTTGCAGCCTGTCAGAGGGACTGCATTTCCTTTCATGCTCGACTGTCACTGGTTTGAAATCTTATAATTTTATTATCTTTGAGCTTGTGTTTTGCAAGTGATGTCAAGCGGGACAATGGAGCATGCCTATAAGAAAAGGAGAAATGTGCAACATGCCTGTCTACAGTTGGCCTCTGTGCCATTCCCAGGGAGCATTGTGAAGGGGTCCATGCAGCCCCTAAACAGCCTCATCTTGGCCTCGCTTTGCATCTCACTAAGCCCCCAGATCTTATGTAAGTAAGAGGACTAGTAAGCTAGGAGCTAAAATCCCATCATTAAGTAGAAGACTAGTAAGCTAGGAGCTAAAATCCCAGGGAGATTATGCTTTTCTTTTAAACTAGAATTTGATTCAAATGCAAGAAGACAACAATGACTATCTGAGAAGCAAGAATGCACAAGGAACTTTCTCATATCCTCTCTTACCATGCTTCTTCTATGAATTAGCCAATCACATATACTGAAAAATGAAAAATAATATAAACCATAATGCTTGTCTTTTCTGTTCTTATTTATCATTAAGTCCAAGGTAGAGAGTGCTGGAAGAACATGTAATTGTCAAGAAGTGGCACAATCACATTGATGCGGGTTTGTAGAGTGTTTCCACCATATTGAAGAGAATCAGATATACACGTGTAAGTCCTGACATATGAGTTATATAATTTTGGCGATTTTGAATGAGTTAAATACTGTTAGCTTTATAGTTAAAATTGCATTGCATAAAATAAAATGAATAGTAATATCCATGCTAATAATTTAGAATTATTTTTATTTATTTTATTTAGAAACTAACTAAATAGCAAATAAAAGCCACCATGACTAGTCAATAGAGGGACTGTGAAGAAAGAAAAAAGCTTTATGCTTTGTTACCTTTAGTAGGCACTTGTTCTGGCTGTTTTTGAATAGCAGCCCACTTTTTCATCTTGCACTAAGCTCTGGCAACTATGCAGCTGGCTCAAATGACTTGCAGGACTGCTCAGCCTCCTGTTGAATAAGGGCGGACACTCAGCAACTCTTCTGACTTTGGTTGCTGGATCCAGTTAAGAGGCTGTGGTTGGATAGTCACTCTGCTCAGCACTGTCCACTGTTTGGCCAACCAGGACACCTGGAGAACTTTACTGTATTAGGAAGGGATATCATGCTCCCAAGCTTGTAAAGGCTTGTAAGTCTAGAGAAAAATTGTCCCCAGGAATCCATGCAGAATTAGTTCCAGAAACTTCTCAGATACTGAAATCTGTACGTGCCTATAGATCTTATATAATATGGTATAGCATTTGCATATAGCCTATGTGCAACTCCTGTATACTTTCAATCATCTTATAATGCATAATACAATGTAAAAATATGTAAATAGTTGTAATGTTTTCTTTAGGGAGTAATCACAAGAAAACAAAATCTTCACATGTTCAGTACAGATACATTTCTTTTTTTTAATTTTGTTGTTTTGATGCTGGGCATTGAAGCTAGGGCCTTGCACACACCACCAAGCAAGTGCTATACTACTAGGATATATCCTCAACCTGTTGAATATTTTTGATTCACAGTCAGTTGAATTTGGAGACATCTACTGTATATGGTGTGTGTGTGTTTGTGTGTGTATGTGTGCATATGTGTGAGTCAGTTTCAAAAGAGACTGATATATAAACAGAAATGAGAGAATGCTAACTTACAATGAGAAATGGAGTTGGCACAAGGACTAAAAGTTGTATCTTTATTTTTCAAGTAATTCTCATTTTAAAGGAGACAAGGTAGACAAAGGACACACTTTGATCTTCTAGGGCTCCTATAGGCAGATCAGAGAGCTTGACTCTATCCTGATTAAGTACAATGGAGTTTATAATAGAGCAGTGATGGTTTACAGAGAATTTATAGATCTTAGCCAGCTAATCATGAAATCTATTTTATCTTTCTTTGGACCTAATCTAAACTACATTTATAAAACCCTGTTGTAGTTAAGTGCAGTAATGTGACTGAGTTCTAGCCAATGAGTGTAAGCAGGCATATGTTCCACTCCTTTCTGGCCCATGAAAACCATTCACATGCAGACCTTTGTGTTCTTCACCTTAATTAGCTCCCAGCAGACAACCATGATAACCTGAGGTACCATGTGTCGAGGATGGAAGATCACCAATCAGAAACCTTTACTTTGGATTTTAAATATCAAAGAAAAATATCTCTTGGATTATTAAGTCATTGAGAGAAACTTTGGTGCACATGTATCACAGTGGCCAGCATTTACTCTAACTGAAATTTAGAATTTCAAGAGGCATCAGGGAAGCATGTTTAGATGCTATAGGGCCAGGCACAGTGCACCCAGAATGCACTTTCTGGTAGTGTTTAGACATGAGACTTGACCAAAAACCTCCATCACCACCACTCTGGAAAATTCAAACTCCTCTGCCTTGAGGTCTACCTTGCCCAGCTTCTAGCAGCTGCTCACGTTTACCTTTCAAGGCTTGAATGAGCGAATCTTCCTGATGGTCCCAGGCTATTGACAGAACCTTAGTTACAAGGGAGTTTGGGAAGTGTAGTTTATAGCTACCTTGGTTCCATGATAAAGGAAGGTATCCAGAGGGGGTTGAAAGAATCAGTCTGGAGAATCTTCCCTGCTAAGGAGGCTGGACCAGAGGAAGGGGAATCAGTTATATGATTGAATGGTCTGTGTCTTCAGGTTGTTTATTGATCCTCACAACACTCTGACATAGGGCTATCAGTGGCTCAGGGATCCCTCTCTCCTAACC
This sequence comes from Heterocephalus glaber, assembly GCF_000247695.1. The sequence goes on along the minus strand of NW_004624733.1, from coordinate 14,921,380 downwards.
ATTCAGGGCATTCCCATTTTTTTGTTTTTGTTTTTTGGGGGTTTTTTTTGGTACCGGGGATTAAACTCCAGTCCTTGCGCTTGCGCAGCAGGCGGTGAAACCACTGAGCTAAATCCCTGGCCCTATCCCCATTTTTATATGTTTCAGGGTTGAAAGCTGACTGGCTGTCCTTCTTACTTTCAATTGGTCAATGTTTTTATCCTTGTTTCCTGGTTTTTGAGATACTCCTTTTTTATTAGGTTTACATGAGCCCTGCTCTTTATGTAATTTATGGGGTAACTCTGGAGGAGGTACAATTTTATCTACATTGCTTCCAGTTCTTACTAGACTTTTTGGATTTCCCTAATGATCCTTGTATACACAAGACCATTCTTGGGGAAATGGTGGTTGGGGATGGGGAAGAGATCTTCATTTTTAGGCAACTTTTTTCCTCTCTGTTCTCACCTTCAAAAGAGTTGCAAGCCCCAAACTCTCTCAGACAGGAGATGTAGCAGTCACATTGCTTTTTGCTGTGGCTGTATAATTGAAAACATGTGATGAAGAATAATTGAATTAATTCACGTAAAGATCTCAGAACAGAGCCTGGCCCATAGGAAGTGACCTATGAATCACAACTGCCATGATAAGGATTCTGAGGGACAAATTTAACTACACTAACTACGCTGCAACCCTATTTTGAAATGTTGTTTTGCTGGTAGTTATCACATGTTCCCAAATCTTCCTTCCCTCCCCACCCACAGTAAATTCATAAAGTTTTGTTCAAGGTGTAATATAGTTTTTCATTTTTTAGTTTGTTTATATCCCTTACCCAGAACACACTTCTGACCTTATGATGAAGGCTGGTGGCCAACTTGAATTAGAAATGTGGAGAATCAGGTGCTGGGAAACTTTTGAAAAACAATCTTGTTTCCTAGAGTAGAGCTATGGAGAAATAGTTGCATGTGAGGCCACACCATCAAGCTGTCGAAGTTTGAGAAGAACATAAGGAGGTCAAAGACAGAAAGTAATGTGAGAAGCTCTCAGAGCAGATGGATGCTGGTGGCACTGATGGGCAGGAGTGGAAGCCAGGGCATGAGCTCAAGGCTCTGCCCTTAGTCTGTGACACACGTGTGCTAACTTCACATTATAGGATTGTGCCCAAGTATTTCTGGTACCAACAAAGTCAGCAAGGCCAAGTGCATCATCCATGGGATTTGGAGCTCTGCAAATGGGCAGATGATCAATAGAAGAGAGTTTCTGGAATGTTCCATTCCCTTGTGGAGCCTCAGTTCCCTTCAGCTGTAAAGTCAAGAATTGTAGCTTCTATGTCTCAAGGATATTTGGAGGGTTGAGACAATTGGAATAAAAGTGCTAGCATAGTACCTGACATGTAATAGGTTTCCTAAGAATGTTATGCAAATTGGAATTTGTGTTTTATTCTAGAAGAAAAGAAATTCTATTGAAAGGAAAATTGCTTTTCTTAAATTTTCCATGTGGCGGTAATAGTTTATATGGTAGGGAAGCAAAAGACAAAAAACTACAAATAGTTTCATCTCTAGCTTTTGAATCCCCAAAGTGAACTCTGTAATTGGGCTGCTTTCAGCCTTTCTGAGGACTGAAAGCCTTTGCATATAGACAGAGCTGAGGATGCCCAGCCTCTTCCTTTATGGGCTCTGATTTATCATTCACTGCTGCAAGAGACATCTGCTCAGTGAGTTCTTTGAGGGCATGACAGAAAGGCCTCTCCTTTGAATTCAGCAAATTTTGCAGCTGCTCAGATCTCCAAGAGAAACGACTACAAGATGGCTGAGTGTGACAGCTGGGCTGGCTGTCCATCTGTCACTGTATGGAGAACCTGGTGGTGTGGTGGCCCAAAGGTCTATTTCCCCACACCACTCCCACCATTCTAGCACTCAGCAAGGACTGCAGCAAGCCATCTAGATCCTTGCTAAGTTATTGTTATGTGCTAAACTCTGTCTTCCCAAATTCCTATGTTGCAGGTCCAATTCCAAGTATCCTCAGAATGCAGGTGTATTTGGAGAAAGGGTCTTTACAAAGACAGTTAAGTCAAGATGAGATCATACAGGTGGACTTTGATCCAACAAGAGCAGAGTCCTTAATAGAAGAGGACATTAGAGCCAAACATTTACAGAAGGATAACCACCGGAAGTCACAGTGAGAAAAAGACCATCTACAAGCCAGACAGAGAGGCCTTAGGAAAAAACCAAACATCCAGACACTTTGATCTCAGTCTTCCAGGCTCCTGAATGATAAAACAAATTTCTGTTGTTTAAGCCATCCGTCTGTAGACCTTAGAGTATAGTTATCGCATCTCAAATCCTAGTGGACCAAGCTCCCACTCACCTTTTCCACAGCACAAAAGAGGCCACGTATGCAAAGTGTTTATGAGATTCTTGCAAGAACTAGGTGGATATTATAACTACCATTCTAGAGAACTTCTGCTTCCATTTTCTCCTTGAGTTAGTTCTCGTGAAAATGCAGGGGCTACCCCAGTTTGACTCTTGTTACACTGACTAGGAACAAAGAAAAGACAGAGCCCTGTCTGGCTCCCAGCCCATACTTGCTGGTCCTGCTGCTTCTGGAAGGATGGGAAATGGGGAAAGAAAAATATTTGACCAAGTCTTTCCTGCTCCATTATCACCCTCACCAAGAACCCTTGTTCAGTCCTGAGACTCTCTGCAGTATCTCCTCTTATCTCAAAAGGAGTTGGAGAATTTCAGTCTGTTTAATTTACTTTAATGCTCTGGATGTGAGAATGTCAGGAAGCTTGCTTCTAGGTAGAAAAAAACAGCTGCTCTGTGATGTCAGATGGAACCACAGGCACTCAATTCACAAAGTCTGAGGATCGAGCCCTACAGGAGACATGAACTCCTCTGATTACAGAGCTTTTTCTCACCCTACACAGTGATGTACAACCCTGTGTTGCTGCTAGTTGAACATATAAGTTCCTAAACACTTTACACTGGGCTCACTTTCAGTCACTGAGCCACCTTCTGTGCAGCCTACTATCTCCAGGAAGATGCAACCTTTCTGTAAGCAAGGGCCTTGTTCTTTCATGGTTTCTGACCTTAGTCTTTTGTTTCTCTTTGCTGACCCTCTACCTCCATCCATCCAACCCCCACCACCACCACACACACACAATTCCTGTTGTTCTAGCTCAATCCACACCATAACTCACTTGGAATTTATGTGTTCAATAGCACAGCCTTCTAACAGGCTCACTTCACCTCTCCTATCTTTTACCTCTCTCTGAAAAATAAAAAAGAGCCATGAGGACTATAAATTTGGGACAACAAGGGACTCTGTTTGTCCCCTTTACTCCTGCATTTTTAGCCATTACAACTCTGCCTGGAATATAGTACTCCATAAATATTTGCTATATGAATTAATAAATTACCAAGTTAAAACTTTTCCCCAACTAAGGCTTTTTTCCTGTATTATGCCTAATTTGTTTGTTATTTGGGCTCCTGACGCCATGCTGGGTGAACCACAAAATCTGTAAGGTTTATGAAGGCAACTAAAACATACACTCTTCTCCATAAAATGCATGTTTTTACTTGATTTTCCAGACTGTAAATTGGAATTACTTTGTTTGCAATAGTGAATTTTGCAACAAATCATTTTCAAGATTTTCACTGATGGGCTATGGATCAAGCTTCTGTGCTGAGTGATAGCCAGTGCTATGTCCAAGAAAGACAGTGGTCTTCTGTGTTTCTCAGTCACTGAATCCTTCAGGTGAGAAAAGAAAATCTCAACAACAAGCATTTGTGGAAGGTTTAACAAGCACCACGTGGCATAATAAAAGAATCCCTACAATAATATTACATTAAATCCTGCTGTGTTCAGATAGGCATTATTGTCTCCAGTTTGCAAGTGAGAAAGGAAGCTCAGAGAGACATGACCCATTCAAGGCCACAGAGCCTGTACATCGGCAGCTGGGCTCCCCTTACACCACCACAGCCATATGGGTCTAACTCTAGGCCTTGCCTTTGGTACCACCTCTGGTACAAGTCACAGGATGCTCATCTGGCATTTGCTCTGATACTATTGGCATCCCAGCCCTTGACTGATGCCTTAGTTTCTACCATATCAGGAGGAGACTTTGGAAGTCACACTGAGAGTCTCTGTAAAAACTCCCAGTGCCACGGGGTTTCTTCTCTTGAAGGAGACACAAGTAATTACAAACAATGTAGTTTTTAAAAAATTAATTTAAATAGAGAGTTAAGGAGAACACTTCTGAAGTCATTACCACTGGAATTTCTTAGATGGGTTGGAAGGCTGTTTGTCTGAATTTGGTTTGCTATATGCAAATCGTCAGCTAGATTGGCAGGGCTGTGTGCATCCTGGCATTACTTCATTTGGCATTGCATGCCACATATCATTATGGGACCATCTCCTGTTTCTGCCCCCACCCCCAGCTGTTGGAACATGAGTTCTTCAAGGGTAACAAACAATTCCCATTCAGTCCAATACTGAGATCTGATGTGGTATCACGGTTGAGTTGGTGCCATGGTGTAAGACAACAAAGTATTAAAGCCCATTTTCTCCGATTTATAAACCATGTGATTTTAGGAATGTTCCTAAAACACTTCTTGGCAGTGCTATTCCTTCATTTGTAAAGAAAAGAAACAGTAATGCCTTCTTAGTATTCCTTGCACTGGTTCTGGAGAGTTGAGCATCCTGTACGAGGCCTGTGCCTTGAGTAGACAGCAGGCAGGTGGCCCTCTGCCGTGTCTGTGTGGGTCTTTGCCAGATGGCTGACCTTGTCTGCTACTACCTGACAGTACACTAGAAGCTTGCCTCACTCCCACCGTCCCTGGGAGAAGCGGCCAAACCACAGCCCAGATGGCCCCTCATACCCATAGTTCCTCTCCTTCAGGTTCTGAATGGCAGATGAAAGGCAGACCCTTAAACATACCACAAGCCTCAGGTTTGTTTCCGCCACATGTGCTGGGTAATCTTAGCTCAGGTGATTTCTCTAGTTTATAAGCCATCATGAATTTGGGTCTTCTCATCAAAGTTTTTGATTTTGCTGAGTCACATATACCTCTCAGTGGTTGAGGATTTGGGTGTCATTGGACAGCAGAGAGGATGGCTGGCAGGTTGTACAGAACATTGACTTGCCAGTGCCTCAGGCTCAGTTTTTTTAGGAACTCTAGCGAGAACTCCCAAATAACCAGTGCTGGAACATTGATCAGGATAAAAAGGCTTCAAGTTTTATATTTTGAGGGCTGGAAGCCTAGACTTCACACTGTGATTGTTGCACTGGGAAAGACATTGCTAGGAAAATATATGAACTTTAGAAAAGACACTCCAGAGTAGTATTCCTGCAATAACTTCCAAAATCTTTCAGGATGGACTCATGAGTGTAATTGTTGACATTGCCCAAGCCAGGGTTTCAGCTCCCTTATGAATGCCCATCAGCAAGTCTCCCAGAAAAGACTCGCCAGCCTGTAACTATTCAAAGCAGCCAGAAAGATTTGAGTTCTTGACAGGCTCCCCCACCTTACATGATAATAAGGCAGGTCACATTTCAGATTTAACCCAGTTGACATTTTAATTCTTCTAATGTACTTTTTGATGTGTGCAAATGAGTACAGTGTAGGTACATGGTGCTATTTATATAGTCCTGCCAAGTGGCTGCCTTCAGTGTTAGCTTTGTTCACTTAGGGGCCCCTCAGATCCTCAGAACTTCACTCCCAAGTACTTTTTCTTCCAAAAGTTTGAAAAACAAGAGAACAATGGCTCTCTCATTTATTTTCTTGTGGCAAAAAGATGGTGTCGCTCACTATTAAAAATCTTGAGTTTGGAGAGGAAAAGAGTGGTGTATATCAGCTATCCCTAAGACTGGATGCAGAGTGATGAAATGTGTACAGTATTGTTAAAGCTACAGGCTGACCCAGGGCCACACTCCAGAGAAGACCTTACTTGCTGATATTATCATCATCGGCATCATTGCAATCATCATCATCATCATCATCATCATCATCATCATCATCATCTTGTCATCATCACTGTTATCATCTCATCATCATCATTTTCCTGGCCCTTCTAGTTTCTGCCCAGTCCCCTTGGGATAGCATTTTTCTCTGTGTGAAACTCATTTTCCTTTCTGTGAAACTGGATTATAATCTGTCTCTTGGATCCACTGGGAAGATTAAGAGAGGCAGAGCCCGTCCTCAGGAATGACTGGGCCCCTCACTGGTCCCAGTTCTCTTTGCTTACACTTCCTTCTCATGATTTGTTTGCTTTTATTGCCCTTGCTTATTTCTCAGTCTTTGCACCAATTAATTCTCCCAGCCACAGAACTGGGATTGCCTGTCTTCCAGAGCCATATGCCACCCCTGATGGAGACCCTGGCTGAGAAGCAAGAACTTGGGAGTCCACTTGCATCACAGACTCACTATGCAGTAGAACAACAGGTGAAGATTTTCCTCATCTTCAACATAAGAAAGTACACCGAAGGGTTTTTCTCAAAGTACTTCAGAGACCATCAGAATCAGAAGGATCTGATGTGTTCATTAGGAACACATGTTCCTGAAGCCCCACTTCACATTCACTAAATCATACTTTTCTGGTGACTCTCCTGGATTTGCAATTAACAAGGATCCCAAGGGCTCCCCATGTGCACTAGATCATGATGAGGTGACCTCCAGGGCCTCCCTCTTGGCTCTGATGGGCTCTGGAAGAAAAATCTGTGCCTGAGTAGGGAGTACATAGCCCACTGTTACTGCTCTATCTCAGCAGCACATCTCTAGAAGTTGCCCAAGCTGAAAAAGGGAAGTCCACAGAGCCCAGGAGCTTCTCAGAGACCCCAGACTCAGTCACCACCGGACAGCAGCACTTGAAGAACGTTCTAGGTTCCTGTTCTTGCTGTTCTCATCTCTCTGGCTTGGAAAGGATGCCTTTGTCCACAGACTCTGAAAACCACCCAGAAGCAGGGGGAATATTAGAAATATTTTACACCCAGAACATCCAGTCAGAGTGGGTATCAGCTCCAAACAGTATTATCATAACACACAGAATGGATGGGTGTCATCTTGCCTCAGAACCTTGGTACTTCTCATAGCCAGCTCAGAAAGAATGCTGGGGCACATGCAATGTTACTCTTTGATGTTGGATGCCCTTCCTCCCTCAGCCCACCTGTCACCCCAAGTACATGCCTTGGAGAAAAGTGTTAAACCTCCCAAGAATGACAGTGAAAGGCTGAAATGGTCATCTGTGTATACAAAAATAGTGGCAAATAATCTGTTTTGAAGCTTGACTATCACTTTAACTTAACCAGTGAAAATGGGAATAGTTTAAAGGGAGGCATACAGTTTACTTCTATTCCTATAATTTTACCTGGTAAATATGACATAGATGGATAAACATATAGAGGTTAGATAGATAGATAGATAGATAGTACTATATTTCTTATTCATTAATCCCTTAACACATGCAAGGAACTATGCTTTCCTTTTATGTATACTATTCCATTTAATCTTCCAATAACCATGCAAGAAAGATGTTATTATCATTATTTTCAACAGTAAGAAAATGAAGCTCAATAAAGTGGCCTAAAGTCACACAGGTACTACATGTCAAAGGTAGCACCCATTGTCCTAATCCCATGCTCTATGACCTGTTGTAGTTAGTGGTCCTAGGGAAGTAGGTGCCTCAGATTAAGGGGAGAAAATAACTGAAGGGCTGGAAGGTGGGATGGCGATCTTATGACCTACAGAAGAGGAACATGGTAGAGAAACAATTGGGTTGATGAGATGCTGCCACCCTCAAGTGAATCAAAGACTCACTTTTATCCTCACATTCAGTGCTCTGGAGACAGTACCTCAGCTAAGTGTGCAGCTTCAGTCCAACATAGCTACATTTAAATCCTTATGGTACCACTACTCACTATGTAAACTTCATCAATTTTCTTAAACTCTAAACTCCAATTTCTTCAATTTTTAATGGAGATAACATTGTCTACCTGCTGTTTTAGGTGTTGGCTTTAATAATTGGTACCTGTAGTGCTCTGTAGAGGTATTATTATGTAGTAACTGCTCACTAAGTGAAACTATCAATATTCCCAAAAGCAAAAGGCAGTAAAATGAAATACTATTTTAAATTTCTACTTGGAATACAATGTAACTCAAAATATAATACTTTAACCAGTGAATACATGTTGTTCTTTTTTTTTTTTTTTTTTTGTACTGAGGATCAAACTAAGAACCTTGCGCTTGCTTCTTCTTTTTGGGGGGGGTACTAGGGATTGAACTCGGGTCCTTGTGCTTGCGCAGCAGGCAGCGAAACCACTGAGCTAAATCCCCAGCCCCCATCAGTGAATACATGTTATCAGATAAAATTTCCTTCAAGTACTCAAAAATGTAGTTTTTAAAAGAAAGCTCTCATAAATGGACTTTGAATTTGTCAATATTCTGCTCTCCACTAAAATACAATGAGACTCTCAATGAGCCTGTTAAATCCATATGTTGGTCCACTCTAGAGGAATGATCCCAGTTTCATCAAGCAAGGATTATAGTTAGGGATAGATCTATTTTTCATGCCTTCTTAACAATGTTTTGAAGAAAACTTGGAAATAGAATACCAGTTCTACTGTGAATAAAGAATTAGAACTTTTTTTTAATTGAAAGAAGGATGTTTTTGAAAAACAAATTTAAAAAATATTTTGGAGATAATACTTAAAACAGCATTAAGCAAAGAAATAAATTAAATATGAGGCATAAATAAATGATTATCATGATGTATTTAGAGTTCCCCTCCTTTTGAGTCCTATTCAAGCCAGCCACTTAACCAGGTGTATGACCTTAGTCATGTTACTCCCAATTCTCTCATTTGGACAAGACAACACATCACTGACCCTAGGGAGCCTTGTATGAGATGGCTGTGGAATGGCAAGAGCAAGACTAGTCGCTGAAGCACTGCTGTGTCTGAGTCATCCTTTCCCTAATTCCCTTCAATGAAGAACCCACAGGACAAGAAAGAATTGAGAAGCATGCCAGATCATTAGCTGCAGTGTTACCAACCCAGTAGAAGCTTTCTGTTTCAGGATGAAATGGTTCCTCCACTGATGGAAAATGTAGGCTTCATCTATTTAAGGTGAAGGGAGATTGTGCAAAAAACAAAATATGGAAAAAGACTGAAAAAGAAAGGAAAAAAGTGAGAAAACAGCACAACGAGATCATCTTTGCACTTGAAGGAAATTCAGTTGTAAACATTAAAATAGAATTAAAGTCTCCAGCTTGTTTAGCAGTGTACCATTTTGGGAATCTAATGGTAACACAAAGGATGGTGGGCAGCCTCTAATAAGATCCCAAAGACTACCTGTCTCCTGGTATCAAACTTTTGTGTAATCCCCTTCCCTTGAATCTTGACTACAGCCTAGACTCACTTTTTTTTTTTTTTAGGTACTGGGGATTGAACTCGGGACCTTGTGCTTGCGAGGCAGGTGGCAGAACCACTGAGCTAAATCCCCAGCCCTAGACTTACTTTTAACTAGTAGAATATACTAGAAGCAAATGGGATATCACGTATAAGAAAACTGCCTCCTCCTCCATTTTGGGAATGCACCTACACTCTCTTGCTCTCTTAGATCACTGGAAGAAGCAAGTCACATTGTGAGTAATCCTACAAAGAAGGCTGAATGGTGTAAAGGGAAAAACTGAAGCTGTCAACAGCTATGTGAGTGAGCTTGGAAATGAATACCTCAGCTCTAATTAAGTGGTTATATGAGAACCACAGTCCCACCCAGCAACTTGGCTCTAATGTCTCCTACAAAACCTTGAGAAAGAGGAGTCCAATGATGCTAAAGCCACATTCCAGATCTGCAAAAATCATGAAATAATATCAATTGTTGTTTAAAGCTGCCACATTTTGGGATAATTTATTATTGCACACTGTGCAGGTAATAGAGGCAATGAACACATTTACTTTCCCACTCCAGTAGTCACATCATGTGTGGAGGTAAATAGGAGGTTTGTGGACAGGAATTGATCAAGAATCTTAGAACTTCACACTTATCAGTTTCAAGTCCAGTCAGTCCTCTTCAAGTCTAGATAACATGATCTTTGTAAGGCTTCTGATCTCCCATGTCTCTAACTTTGTAGGGTTTCCCTTTCCTCTACTGCATTCTTGAAACACCTGTACCATCTATAATCTTATCCTTGAAACTTTCTCCTTAACCTTCAGACTAATTTGACATGTGAACTATGACAAAGCTGGAACCAAATACATCTATCATATAAATAAATGTAAATGGGCATATATAGTAAGGAAAAGATTTTCCTCATTGGCAAAATAACCAATTTCAGTCCTATTTACCAGAGATGCAGCTAAACAAAGTAAATAAAGTTTTACCAGAAGGAAAAATATATAAAAAATTCAATTAAAATAAAGCGAAGACTATAAAAGTATAACAAAGGACTGGAAACCCTTCAAATGCTCATCAACTGGAAGATGGCTGAAAAATAGGAACAAGGTCACCAACATGGTCTAGTGTGGCTGAGAAAAAGGAGTGAGAGAGATCTCTGTGTATAAACTCATAAAGAGTTCTGCAGGGCACTCTGTTGTGTGCAAAATACAAGTAGGCAATGTGGACATTGTGCTATCGGTCATCTCAGAAAGGAATCATGTGAACAAATGGATGGATAGATAGATAGATAGATAGATAGATAGATAGATAGATAGATAGATAGACAGATGGTATAGTTTCAATATGGTTTGTCCAGCAAAGGTTCGTGCATTAGAAGCTTGGTCTTCAGTGTGGCAATGTTGGGAGATGTTAGAATCTTTAAGAGGAAGGGCCTAATGGGATGTGGTTAGGTCATTGGAGTTGATATCATTGGAAGGGATTGATGCGGCTCTCATGGGACCCCAGTTAGTTCTCATGAGAGTGAGTTGTTTCCATTGAGTCTGGTTTCCTGTCTCTCCATGTAATCTCTCCCATTTGCACAAGTTCCCACCATAATGCCATCTGTCGATTGTGATACAGCCAAAGGGGCCTTCACCAGAGGTCAGATCAGTGGAGTGACCCAGTCTTAGATATTCAGCCTCCAGAATTGTTTGCTAAATAAGTCTCTTGTTTTTAAGAAGTACTCACCCTCAGATATTTTATTACAGATATGGAAAAAGAGATTAATACAACACAATATATAATATCTATCTATTTTAAATTTATATTTTAAAAAAGCAATAGGAAGAAAAGGTATAAAGGTAGGGGTAGTGAGAGAGGTAGGGAAAGGAAAGAAGGGAAAGGAAAAAATATGAGAAAAGGAAAAAATGGAAGCAAAGTCTTTGTAATAAGGAGGAGTGGAGGGGTTGAAGGGAGGGCAGGGGAAGGGGGAAAAAATAAGAACCAAGACACATCATATAAAGGTACAAGTTCCCAATAATGAATGTAATTGTATTGTATATCTAAAATGTACCAATAAACTTAATGAAAAAGAAGCAATGGAACAGTCAACCACAATTTTAAAACGCTTCCTTAAAGGGGAAGAAAGTCAACAAGTTAGAGATATAGAGATGCAAACTAGACTCTTCTTTACTATACTTTTTGTAGGTTTGACCCTTGAAAACATAGATGTATTTTACATAATGATGCAACAGAACTAAATTTAAAATCAATCCCTAAAACTCAAGGTTAAACAAATGAGTCTACCCTGCTATTCAGAGGCAAAATAACATAGGGAAGAAAGCATTCCCAGTGATTTAGAAAGTAACACCACTTCTATGATATTCCTTCCCAAATACTATAACATCATAAGATTATGAGTTTAATCATGAGAAAATATCAGGTAGACCAGTCAGTGACTCCCTTCTGCACTCTTTTTCATTTGTTTGTTTTTGTTTTTTGTTTTAAGTTGAGGTCTCACTCTGTAATTCAAGCTGGCCTTGAACTCACTTTGTAGCCTAGGTTGGCCTGGAACTTGTGGCCATCCTCCTGCCTCAGCCTCCCAAGTGCTGAGATTACAGGCATGTGCCACCATGTGTGAGTCTGTGCCTTTCTTAAAGCATGGATGAGGTTGTCAGGTAACTCTGGAGATAGGAAGGATCAGTCACATCCCTAGGGCTCTGCATTGTTGGCACGAAAAGGGGGAATATGATTTGTCTGCCCAGTAACAAATCAATTGGTTAGTAATTTGATGAATGAATGGAAGTTTTTCAGCTTTTGAAATCTGGGTATTTTAATTCAAATTCCAGAGTGAATTTGTTTTGAAAAGTCCATGAATCTTACTAAGTAATTAAAGCAAAATAGTTGAGTGTTTTCAAAGTTTGGGGAAAGTTTGATCTGGGAAACAAAGAGCAAACTTACAGATAACTCCTTTTTGCAGACCCCCTTTCTGAATCTCATTAGTTCCTATTGATCCAAGAACATTCAGACTTGTTCCTGCAGGGCAGGTAATTAGAGAAGTTGCTGCCATGGGAGATGGGCTGGCCCAGACGTTGGTCTTGCTGGGCTTTTTATTGATCAGCTTTCTTCTCCAAGTTTGAGAAAGCAATTAAATCTGATTCGTGGGGTCAGAAAGGACTTCCTGGCAAAGAAGAGTGGAAATGGGTGTAGAGAAGGAGTAGGAGCTTGCCAGGTGCTGCGAGATGCAAGTTAAAAGCTGAGCATTTCCTGTGAAAGTGAGGCTTGTGTAACGCCCCTGGGACTTGCTGTGCATTGCATGTGTTCTACTGGAATTTTGGGTCTACAAAGGAGTTGGGGAAAGTGTTTGGCCATTGGAGTGTGGTTGCCTACTCTGAAGAAATTTGTTAGAGCCTTTTCTCTAAGAGGAAAATGCTGATTCCACCTCAAGGGGAAGAAAATTGCCATTTGAAGAGCATTCGCTACTGTTACCCAAGGCACTTCTCCCATTTCTTGTTTAGCCCCAAGACCTCCTGTGCAATGTATTATTGTCCTTGTTCTGTACATAAATAAACTGAGGCTTGGAGATGACCTACAAAGTAACAGAAATGGCATTTTAAATTCAGACCTGGCTCACACTAAAGGCCACACTCTTCCCAGCCTACCTAGTAGCCGGTTGAAGAACAGAAAGGGGGAGCAGAAGGGCCCTGGATTCCTTGGTTACTCAGAGTTTCTGGGTGCAACACCCTTGACCTCCCATCCTGCCTCAGCCCTTATAAGAGGTATAACGGGGGGCATGGCACGTCTGAGCCTGTGTCCTCAATGTAAAGTGGGGAGTACTTCAGAGGGAGGTAAGCTGTGTTTATCAAATGAGACAATTCGCCTCACAGGTACCTAGTGACAAGTCACCATCACATAGTTTTAATCACATAAAGGCCCACACCCTTAACAGGCAAAAATGCTCAGCGTTCCAGGCCCACAGGACAAGCCACCCACTGCTCTCTTGCAAAAAAACTTTCACTGTCTTCACCCAGGTTCTATTCCTGGCTCTGGACGTGGGCAGATGAGGGGTTAAAAGGAAAGCGACAACAGCCGGCAGCTCCCTCCCACGATCTGTGATTAATAGCAGCGAACAGACTTATCAGGGAGTATTACGGTGAGGTGATTAATGAATCAAAAAGACACCCAGGTTTTAATGAGGCAGTGTTTTCTTTCCCACTTCTGAATTCTGAAATCCCATTCCAAGGGCCAAACTGGGAGAGATCACCCAGAAAAACAGCTCCTCTTGTGTGCTCGCTCCAGGGAATTTAGCTGGATCAGAAAGGCTTTTCTTCTTCCTCTTCAAGGAAAACAACCTAAACAACAATGAACCTCTACCACAATACAGCACATAATTGTAATTTCTCTGAAGTACATGTTTAAAGAAAGGACAAGTGTCCTAGGATTCCTGGTAGATTGGTCATGGGGTTTCCTGAGAGATGGGCCAAGTAGAAAGTCTGCAAGGCCCCAGGATATGAGAAGTCTGCTCTCCCAAAGGAGATGTGGCTTGGGAGGAGGCTGAGATCAGAATTGCATCAGAAAAGGGTGAAAGTGGATGTCAAGGCTTAACACGATCCTCAGAAGCAACTGTACCTGTTGCAGATAAAGACAGTGGCTGGAGCAAGCACCCCATCTACATGCTGGTTCTACTCCCACACTGTGAGCCTGGACTCACTTCTTTCCCTTCCTGGGCTTCCTCAGCATCCTTTGTAAAAATCTCAGTATCTGGGAGGCTGAGGCAGGAGGATCACATGTCCGAGCTTACACTGGATAACATACCAACCTAGCAAGATTCTGTCTCAAAATAAAAAGTAAAAAGGTCTGGGATGCAACTTAGTGTGAATATCCTGGGTTCAAAACACACACACACACACACACACACACACACACACACACACACACACACTGAGAGAAATTCCAGGGCTCAGTGTATCTTTTCTTTCATTGAACAAGAGAATGCAATAAGAAGCAGAACTATAGAGCTAGCCTATCTGAAAATATCTAGAGCACTCCCAGTCAGTGTGACCATAGGTAGTTTGTCAGTTGTAAAACGGGAGTGATGATACCATTTTGTCCCTCAGGAGCTGTAGTAAAAATTACTTGATGCAGCACAGGTAAATATTACATGTGCTATGCACATTTTCACTGTTCAATGAATGTTCATTACCATGAGATTAATTTAAGAATGCAGAGATAATTTTGTCCAAAAACTGTTACTGATGCTGCCCTGAATATCACTAGCAAAACTTGGAGATAAATACAGACTAAGTCTACCCACCAGGGATGGATTCAGATTTGTAGGGCCTCCTTTAAAATTGGCAGAGGGACTTCTATAACACACATAAAAATATAAATATGATATTAGGAATGAAATAAATATTTACCTAGAATAAACAAATAAGTCATTATGATTCACACGTATATAGTGAGCAAATGCTTGCAAAAATGCAGAAGCCAGTCCCTTGGTTTGTCCCCCCATCCTCATTTTAAACAACCAATGTTTTAATTACCTGTTCTAATTCTCTCTTAAACCAATTACTCTGATGATGAAAGAATGATCCTTATTCTGAAGAAATGCAACTCAGGGTCTAAACTGATATGGTATCTTTGGTTCTGGTTCTCTTTTAAAACTTTGGGTATTTGCATCTGCTTCTGGATAAGCAAAAATCAATCCACAGTACATGTCTCATTCTGTCTGGACTGATATTTGGAATCCAGGATATCCCAGGCACACCCTTGGGAGTCTGCCTCACAGCTGTCTGCAATCTCTATCTCTCTTGTTGGCAGATAGAACAGTCCTCATTCATCTTGTGTGCTTCCGAGGCCTCAAGGGAATACAGCTGAATTCAGCCCAACTCTGCACTGCTCTCTCACCTATGCATGTGCACTTCTGTCCCAGTCCCAGGTAGGCAGCCACCTCAAGTGAGCACACTGGAAAGTCTACTTGTCAAAACAAGTCGTCCTCCAAGTCTGGACTGGGCCCCTGCTGACAAACATTGACACATTTAATTCAGTTTCCCTTTCAAACTCCCATAGTGATTTTCCTTGGATAGGCCACTTTTCATTGCTCTTTTGCCAGACCATATGAGCAGGCCATCAGCTACTGCCCAAGGGCCAGTAAAAGCCCAAATGCACAGGCAAACAGTTTGAAGGTCAGCTCAGCAAATGGATTTGTTTTTACCTTCTTCAGTCAGAGTGGTGTCTTCCAAACAAGATAGGAACCAGCTCCTGGAGCTGGAAATGGCAACAGAATCAGGTAGTTCCAAAGGAAAGAAAGTCCACCTGCTTTTGAACACAATGAGTAATACTTTACATTTCCTCCATAGTCCTTTCCTGCATCAAACATTTCTCTTATTGTGGAACTCTTTTAGACATGACCTCTCCATCCGAGCACTTCTCCAATATCATCACCCCAGACATTATACATAGTTCAGATTTCAAGATTATTTTATGTCCTTTAGTCATAGGGGCAATTTCAATGAATGTCAGACAACAAGCTAGTAATAATCTCTCAAATGAAAATATTTGAGTCCAAACCCCTGGCAATGATCCCTGGGAGGTGCTTTCAGGCTTTGACCTAAGCTCCAGTCAACATTCCGTGCTGGGCTACCTTACAGAGAACTCGTCCACACTCACTCCAGTTTCTATTCTGTGATGCTTGATATGAGCAGCCTGTGTGCAGTGAGACATTATTATTGATTATAACTTAGCATATCTAATTAATATTGCTTGAAAGGAAGATTCTCATGCCTTCTGTTTTATAATAGTAGGTAAGGGTAGCAAGAGACATTCTCTAACCAGAAACATTATCCATCCCTTTAAGTAAATAAGTAACAGCTACTTGACATAAACCCTCTCCAGAATCCCAAATGTTTTCTAAAATTTCACCGTAAGACCATCAATTTTTGAGTTTATAACTGTAGCCCTGATTAGAACTTCACCAATAGCTTTTGGTTTTCAGATCTTAGGTAGGGGGTGTTCCCTAGTCAGACATAATTCCTGTTAAAAATAGTGAGGTAAAGGAGACACAACTTCTAACATAAACTTGTTTAAGCATTTTGATTTTCACGCAAATTTTCATATTAGTCCCATCAGTTCATATTTCTGTAATCTGTCAATTTAATTGCAAATCCTGTAAGGGCTTCATCAATGAGCTTTGGTACCATATTAAGAAGTTGTGGAAATTCTCCTCATCCCTGATCATTTAACTCATTTACATACAGAAGGCCTTAGGTTTCCATGAAGGGCAGATCCCAAGGACTCATGTTTGTTATTGTTGTTGTTGTTGTTGTTGTTTCAGTCCTGAGGATCAAACTCAGGACCTTGCATTTGCCAGGCAGGTGCAGTACCACTGAGCTATATCCCCAGCCCTAGGGACTCATGCTTTTTTTGTTAATCCTTATCTTGACAGTCCTCCCCACCTTCAAGAAACATGTTTCTATTAACATTCACTTTATTCATCTCATTTTTTAATAACCACTTGAAGATGTCTAGCTTCTGAGATGAGTCCCTGCTCTTAGGGATCAGTCTAGGCCGATGATGGTGAACTTTCTCTTGTTTCAATGATACAAAGAGTCCACTGCAGCATGCATGCCATAGGTTTACCACCACTGGTCTAGGCATTTTTATATTTGATGATTCAATGTATCTTTTTCCCTGGGAAATGGCTCTGAGGCTATGGCTATTTTTTAGGTCAGCTGGATCCAGGACTTTTAATACATATCTTTTGTAGGTCCCCTGAGACTAGAGACTGAAGGCCAGACTGACAAAATCTTAATTTGGTCCATTTCTTATTTTCATTTTAGTTCTTACAGATAACAATAACCAAGGGATGGCCTAGTTGACTTTTTCTTATTAGTTTCCATTCTTTACTCAATAAACCAATGCCTCAGTTCTTTTTCTCATCTCTAATTCCCATGGGTAACTTTTTGCCTCTAGTAACTAAGCACAGCACAACTGCTGTTTTATTCCATGGATGGCCCATTACCGTCCAGTCATCAAAAGTTCCTCACACCTACCATATTCTTCTGTTTTCTTCCCAAACTACATGTTTTGGTGAGTTAAAAACATTCTAGTATACCTTATGTTTCTGACACTAACTACTCCAAAATATCAGATGGTCCAATGCCAATTAAATGTATAATAATACAATTCTGACACCAACCATTCACATGTAGTATCAGATCCCACAAGTTAATGCCCCAGTCTTCCCCCAGACATTGCCACTCAGATGCCACCTGTAAGTAGGGTCCAAAATAATTCATACTGCTAATCAACTGGCTAGAAATTCGGGGATTTCCATGACCTTGTCATGTCTAATAATTGCTAGAACAACTCACTGTAAAGCACTATATTATGATTAAAGTTTTATTATAAAGAGTACACTAAAGGAGAGGAAACTTGCAGAACTTCTGTAGCCATCAGAGTATGAGCCTGGACATTTCATCCTCCTGCTACATTAAAGTGTTCTCTAAATAGGAGCTCTGTTTAGCTTTGATGTCCAGAGATTTTACTGGGGTCTTGTCACATAGGCCCAATTAATTGAATCATTGGCCACAAAATTCAACTCTAGACTCCTTCCCTCTCCCTGTATGTCAGGTGGCTAAAGTCCCAACACTGTTATTATTATTTGGTCTTTCTAGTGACCAATTTCCAGGCCAAAGATATCTAGGAGGTAACCACTAGTCATCTCATTAGCATAACAAATACATTCTTTTCATCCAAAGATTACAAAGGTTTTGAAATTGTGTAAGAACTTGAGACAAAGACCAAATATATTCTTTATTATACAACGTTGCCAAATACCATACCCAGTACAAATCCAGAAAATAATGTAATATCTATATTAATTAACTGCCTGACACACTTCAATATCCTTGTATTATCATATTTTTATGAGAACCATTTGTAATGTTTTATATAGAAAGAATAGAAGATAATTCAGCCTTTTCTTTCTTATGATTGATAGTCTCTTTTATTCTTGATAGCTTAGAAAAACTATTTCAGCTTCATAATTCGTTATTCATAATATGTAATCTTTAAAAGTTGCTATCAAATTTGGGGAAATCACTTTCTGTTGTTGTCTGGTTTGTTTTTGTTTTTGTTTCATTAGTATATGTTTGCAGTACATAATGTTTGCATTCATCTTTGGGAGTAGGTACATGTACTCAGTATATCTTGATTCTTTTTGTTCTCCTTCCCCTCCCCCTGTCTCTAGATCCCCTTTTCTCATTTTCGTTATTTTCTTTTGCACTTTATTAAATTCTTTTATTGGTACATTGTAGGTATACAACACAATTACATTTCTCATTGGGAACTGTACCTTTACTTAATGCATCTTGGTTCTTATTTTTTACCCCATTCCTAGCCCTCCCTTCACCCTCTCCACCCTTCCCTATTTACAAAGACTTTATTTCCATTTCTTCCATTTCTCATCATTTTTCCTTTCCCTTCTTTCCTTTCCCCTACCCCTCCCACTACGCCTACCCCTTTGGACCTTTTCTTCCTATTTTGCATTATAGATTATTCATTCAAGTCATTGGTACATTTTAGGTATACAATATAATGACATTCATCATTGGAAATTTGCACCCTTACATAGTCTCTCTTGGTACTTATTTTTCACCCTTGCCCAGCCCTCCCTTCAACCCCTCCATTCCTCCCTATTTACAAAGATTGTTTCTATTTTTTCATTTTCTCATATTAAACCCATTCTCTTCTATCCTTTCCCCTAGCCCTCACACTTCCTTCCCCTTTGCCCCTTTTCTTCCTATTTCACATTACCTATTATACATTTTAGTCCTTATTTACACTT
>NW_004624733.1:14870805-14897451 GCF_000247695.1 Heterocephalus glaber | reverse complement strand
TTCCATCTCGTTTCCCTTTGGGGTTGCTGTAGGTGATCTGGAAGTCTGGTTTTGAGACTTATTTACATGTTTTCTCATTTCGACTTGGGGGCAGGGGTTCTTGACGCCTGCACAGATTACCTCCTCTGAGCTGGGAGAGGTGGGACAGGGGCCGGGAACAGTGGTAGGGATGGTGGCCCAAAAGCCCTTTCCTGTGGGCTGGGAGTAGTGGGAGGGATGGTAGCCGGGAATCCCCTTCCTCTTGTCCAGGAGCAGTGGGATGGTGCCTCAGAAGGCCCTAAGTCTGGGCCAGGAGCGGTAGGAGGGATGGTGGCCCAGAAGCCCTTTCCTCTGGGCCAGGAGTGGCAGGACAGAAGGTGGCCCAAATGCATTTTCCTCTGGACTGGGAGCAGCGGGAGGGATGGTGGTGGGGAAACTCCTTCCTCTGGACCAGGAGCAGTGGGACGGCAGTTCAGTAGCCCCTACCTCTGGGCCAGGAGCGGCGGGTCTCAGTACCATGTTCTGGTGGTCCAGTGTCCTCTGCATCTTTGTAGTGTTGAACCATGTGGCTGTACAGAGGAGCAAGGGGGGTCCACTGGATTGTTGCTGGGGCGTGGGCTGATTCAGTGTGTTCCATGTGACTTGGGACCTCGGTAGGGTGTGCGCAGACCTGCCTGTCTGCAAGGGCTGATTCGGCATGTTCCTCAAGACTCAGGATCTTGGTAGGGCGTGCACAGACCTGCCTGTCTGCAGCTGGCTGATTCAACATGTTCTGTGTGACTTGGGACCTCAGTAGGGTGTCTGCAGACCTGCCTGTCTGCAGCGGGCTCTCATTTTCATTATTATTATTATTTTTTTACATTTATGGCATATAATAATGATACTTATTGTGGGAAGTGGTTCCAGTACATATACATGATGCTTCTTAAATCTTTTTACATCTCTTTTCCCTCTCCTCCCCCACCTTTAGTCTCTTGGTCCCCTTCCCATTTGTAAGAAATCTATCTCTCTGTTTTACTTTATCAAACTTTTATTTTGCTCTTTATTTGTACTTTAGATTACTCACATGAGAGAAACCATATGGTACTTAAGCTTATGTGCCTGATTTATTTCAGTTAATATTATGTTTTCAAGATGTGTGCATTTTTCTACAAAAGTCTTGAATGTATTCCTCTTTATAGCTGAGTAGTATTCCATTATATATAGATAACACATTTTCTTTATCCATTCATCTGTTGATGGACATATAGGCTGCTTCCAAGATTTAACTATTATAAATTTTGCTACTATACACATTGGTATGTATGTATCAATGTAACATGATATATTTAGCTCTTTGGGGAAGATAACTTAAAAGAGAATAGCTGGGTAAAATGGAATTTCTATTTTTAGCTTTTTGAGAAAGTCTCCATACTGATTTCCATAGTATTTGTAGTAGTTTACATTCTTATCAATAATGTAGATTTGTTGCTTTTTCACCATAACCACACTGGCATTTATCTATCATTTGATTTCTTTTTTTCCACTTCTTTTTTATATCCTCTTTAACCTCCTTTTTCATAGTATTGTAGTTTTTGTTGTATAGCTATTTTACTTCCTTCGTTAGGTTAAGCCCTACATATTTAATTTTTCTTGATGCTATTGTGAATAGATAAATCATTATCCAAACATACCAAAAGAGAGAAAAGACTCACACCAATGTAATTGGAAATGGAAAAGGAAATGTGGGGGAAAAAAACATATAAGCATATCAATAAGTGCAGAAAAAACCTTTTGACAGAGTCCAACACGCATTCATGATAAAAACCTTGAAAAAACAGGTATAGAAGGACCTTACCTGAATCTGATAAAAGCCATTTATGACAGACCAATGGGCAACATCATATTAAATGGGGAAAAACTGAAAGATTTCCCTCTAAAATCAGGAAACAGACAAGAATGCCCAGTATCATTTTTACTCAACATAGAACTTGAAACATTAGCCAGAAAAATCAGGCAAGAAGAAAAAGAGATAAGTATAAGAGAAGAAAGAGTCAAATTATCATTATTTGCAGATGACATGATTCTCTCCATAACTTACCAAAAGACTTCTAAAATAACCAAATTCAGCAATGCAGCAAGATATAAAATCAAGAAGTCACTACCTACATTTTAACAGCTTCATAGCAGTATTCCCTGCAGTCCTATCCCCTAGTGTGAGCCTTGAGACCAGGAGACAGAGAGAGAAAATAACAAATTAGCCAAGGAGATGAGATTTCATGTTTGGCTATATAAGGATTGAGAAAGTGTAATAGTTAAATATATTGGCTAAAGAGTAGGGTACCAGGGTTTGAATTCTAGTGCATCCATTCCTTTGCAAAAGGGCTTTATTAACGGGCACTTTATTTAACCTCTATGTGCCTCAGCTTTTTATCACTTAAGTGGGGATAATTACAGTTTTTATATCATAAAACATTGTGTGTATACATGTGCACATGCATGTATGTATAGATCAAATGTAATATTGTTTATTTGCAGGAAGAGTCCTGAGACTATCTTGCAACTCAGAAAAGCATGGCACATTGAGGGAACTAAAAGAAGCCAGTGGAAGTCACAGAACAGAGGCAAGGGTACAGAAAGAGTCTGAGGAGGCTCATGGAGAGAATTCTAATACCTACAGATTTGGGTTTTGTTATAAAGACAGTAAGAAGCTTCAAAGGTTTTGTTTTGGTTTTTTTGGAGGAAGTGGGCTGAAGATTTATGACATTGAGGACTATGATCACTTGTATCAAACACGGTATCACTATTGTGACTCAGAATTGAAACCATTTGTGTCTACTTCAGTTGGTTGTTTGTTTCAGAAAAACTTTACCAGGGAAAGATAAGGCTATAAATCAATAAATGAGTCTACTGGCTGCATATTAGACCTCTGCAAATCAATTTATCTGATACAACAGTCTGCTAATCTGGGGAAACAGGTTGTCAATCCAAAACAGATGACTTAGTAAGACTTGCTTCAAGTCCTTGCCTCACTATGTCCACCAATCCTCACTGACATTCCACAAACTTGCCTCCCCACTGAGGCTCTTACCTTGCATAGACTGCCTTAAACCAATAAAACCAAGGCCCCCAAACCATACAAATGTATGTATCTTTGCCTTAAACCAATAAAACCAAGACCCTCAAATCATACAAATGTATTTTTGCACTCAGCTTCTAAGATAGTCTTTTTTCTAAGTCCTTTTTCAAGGTTACTTTTTCTGTAGGGAACAGGGAAAGGGGACGTTACTAGAACCTCTGCAGTGAGTCCTAGTCTCCTGCAAGCCATGGCAGTAAACGGCGAATTACAGGAAAGGTAGACAAATGAGACTGAGAAGAAGCTGAGCTTTGGGTCTGATCAGTGCTGCTCTGGGCAGCAAAGACGAAAGCCCCCAGCTTACCACACCTTTTTTTCAGTACTCAGTACATTGGGAGACACAGATGTAACAAATGACTTGCAGAGAGTTCAGTACATCCTGCATAAATAAGATGTAACAATCCAAGAACAATGAGGAACTGAGTAGATGTTTGTTCCTCCCAGGATGTTTTCAGCTCCCAGGATGTTTCCTGTCCTGGAGAATCACAGCATCATTGGATCGCTGAGGTCTCAGTTGTGACCAGAGGCCAAAATAGAATTATGTCTCAGAATTCCATAGCTGGGCTGCAGGCAGGAGAACTAAACCAAATGATTTTTCCCTAAAATTATGTAGCATTGCTCCCGACACTTTTCCACTGCTGAGATATGTTTTAATTAATTTAATTTGCTTTGTTAAGAGATTGCTGATATCATGAGGCATTAACATAATGAAATGTTTAAAATTTCTCTCTAGCTGCAGCATGGAGAATGGAGTAGAAAATGGAAAAGTGACTGTTGGAGTTTGCTTTGATGGGAAATCTTAGACTATTTGTATCAAGAGAGAGTAGAGTCATCCACAGGCTTGGATATTCTCCACTCTTTTGAGGACAATGTTTCCCCAGACATTTTTAAAGGGATATTTAAAACAAGTCTCACATAAGCCAATAGCCACCACTTTCTCCAGACCCACTGGCTCCTTTCCCAGGTTGATCCATGAGATCACTACCAACAATTACTGGAACAATTGGTAAGAAATAGGGAAATTCTTTAAGAAGGAAGAAGCATTGTTGGGAAGGAGCAGTGTTGGGAAGTGAGGACCATTATGTAGAAGAGAAAAAATAGTTTATTAATTCATTTATTTAGCTAGCCAGTTGAGAAGCAAGACCTTTTTGGGCATGTTCCCTATCCTAGTCTGTTTTGAGTATTAGGAAAACAGAGTTGAATTTGGGATGTGCACCCTGATCTGAAGGAGCTTCTAGTTCTACAGGGAAAGTGAATCCATAAGTAGAAAGGCATGAAACAAGATGGGAAGTGCTATCTTAGACTGGGTAAGCACAGAGGCCGGGGACAACCTGGGAAGGGCCCCATGGTGAAACTTATGGAGTCCTGCAAGATGACTAGGTACTTTCCTTGGGGAGTAATGTAGGGAACCCTACTACCATTGCTAATGTATTTACTACACTACATTAGTAATGGTAGGGAACAAGGACAGCACAGTTAAAAAAAAAACAAAACAAAGCTTGCTTTTCAAACAGAGCAAATCTTTCCTCTGTTCAGCCCAAATATTGCCTCTGCCAAGCCCAGAAGTACAAGGATGAAGATGTGACTTCTCTCCTAAAGGGGCATGAGACAGAAGTGATGGGCATAGAGAGAGACAAGCTTGGGGATATTTCCAGAGCTCAGATCTTGGGAAAACAGCAAGAGCCAGGGCAGAATGGAAGTCTCTTCCCTTCAGATGGTATAGGTATACCCCAGCCTTCAATGGGGCTGACGGCAGCAGATCTGTGAATATAACAGAATAAGTCATATCACAATGAGAAGGAATTTCTAATATGTCTATTTCCTTATTAGCTGGAAACCTTGTAGGGGCCCATCGACACCTTGCACTTTTGTAGCCATTTATAGTTGCTGCACATTTAATTCCAACTGCAAGCCTTTCAGAGGGTAAAGTAGGAATGATGATGCCCTGTTTCTGAAAAGGATTTTGAGACTCAAAGATAAAAAGTCACATGTTCAGGATTCTAGAATGAGTCTTACCAAGGCCAGGTTACAAGACCAGATTTCCTGAGACTCAGGCAAAGATTGCAGATTGCCTCCATCCTGTGTGCTACCTACCCATCACATTCATGTTTCTACTTTGGTGTGAAAGACTCAGTGGAATATTGAGTCAAAGTAAACACACAAGCTTCTTAAAAGCTTGAAGCTGTGGTGGAATGGAATACCTGCAAGATTTGATATTGAGTCAAACTGCCACTTCTAAGAAGTGTACCCTTGGGCAAGGCACTACATTTCCCTGAATTTCAATTAATATTCTCCCAAGAAGTTTAATTGGGTGAAATCATTTCCAGCCTTGTAAATTTCTTGTAAGAATACAATCAGTCAGTGGACATAAGGCTGCTTGCCAATAACAATACTTCATAGCATCTATTAAAAACTTATAATACTTGAGGCACTGGGTTAATTCTTTCAATAACTCTATAAGGCAGGTGCTATTATTATCATAATTTTACAGAGGAATAAGTTAAAACTTAGACTGAGTAGCTTGCTCAAAGTCACCCAGACAGAGGCAGAGCCCAAAGGGACAAGAACCCCAAAGTTTAGTCAGGTTCAGCTGAACTGCAAAGGCCTGTTAGCATGAAAACTGGTGATTTGAGTTAGGAGGATGCATAAAAGCATCATTCCTCAAGTATTTTTTTTTCTTTTTTGGTTTGTTTAAATCACATAGTAATATCTATCTCTTTGAGGTGTTCATTTCTACATGTATTGATAAAATATATGTAATCATATAGCCATCACCCTAATAAAGACTCATTGTATTGTTCCCAGTGATATAGGGGGAAGAGATGTAACTCCCAAACCTGCTAGATATACAAACCGCAAGTTTGTGTTCTCTAAAATCGAAGAACGAATTCTAGGAACAACGGAGGTTAAGAGAAGGAAAAATTTATTGGGAGAAAGAAAGCTTCTGCCTAAGAGAGACAGAAGGGGGACCGGAAAGTGGGTTGCCCACCCACCCCACTTTTCAAAGATGTTTTATACAGCAAAGCCATGTGGTGAGGCAGGTACAAAATGATACAAAACTATAAGACCCAGTGGAAATTTACAAGGTGGGCATGAGGTGGAGCAAAACCATGACCAGCCAATAAGATTACAAGTACAGTCACCCAGGTAATATTGATTAAATGGGGGTCAAATGGGGGAGCAAGTCACATAGCAAGTGTACAAGGATTTTCAGTAAGGGTGGGTCTGGGATATTTCCTGGAGAGGCTGGGTTAAGACCTTGGCCCCCCATCCAGGTGATTGATACCTGTTTAGAATATCAGTCACTGCTATTCATCCTACATGGGTGTGGTAGTTTCTCTTTTTTTTACAATTTTGGCCTTCAGTGAATGTGTCTTCTTCACTGTCCTCCATGTTGGTTCCTCGTGGGCTGGCCCTGTCTAACTGCCTACAAGATATCTAATTAACTTAGCTATCTGCAAAACCAGCATAGGAACAATGCTTCACCCCTGCTTCTCCAGTATAGCCTCCTTTCTGTACTCAAATTCTCTTATAACCACTGATTTGATTTTTTTCCCTGATAGCTCTATGTTTTCCAGACCATCTAGCTCATTCAATTAATATGAGCACTTAGAGGTCATACATCTTATTCTTTATGTGGTCAGTAGTTTGTTCATATTGCTGACCTGTTCCAAGTTATGGATGAATCTCTTGTGGTACGGATTGCTCCTCCAGAAGTGGTGACAAATTCTATTTCCCAGTGGCCACAAGTTGCCTCTTTTCAAGTACTGGGTCCCTGAGATCTGAGAATGACCTTGGATTAATTAAGAAATCACTTTCTCCCTTCTTTCAGATCCCGACTCCTAAAGGCAGAGGGGACACACAGGGCCCTAGTGTTCATCTGGAGAGTAGAGGGTGGTAGTACCTGGTGTGTGAAAAGGAAATGATATCAGGGTTCTGGGTGCAGAAGCAGGCACAGTAAAGAGCATCTGCAGACAAACTCCTGTTTTGTCTTTCTTTTCTCTTTTCTCCCTCCCTGCATATATGCATTCCTGTTCTTGACATTTTTTATTCATCACCAGGGAAGGCTTGAAGGGCAGCTTCCAATACATCACAGACTATGACTTTGTCACTGGACCAAACTCTCTGTTTGCTAACTCCAAATTTTACAAATCCTCAGGCTTTAAGGCTCTGGAGTTGAAGTCTGTTCTCAGGCTGCTGCTGTGACAATGGATGCCACAGCCTACAAATTGCAGCCACTAAAAATAGGCCAAAGTTACCGGGTCTCACTTCTTTAAGTGCATGGTTCTTCTGAGCTTGATCAAAAAACCTAGATAATTAGCTTTAAAAGCTTCATTTGTGGGAGGCAGGTAAGTGAGTGGGCTGCCCATAGGATGGAAGGCACACAGAGGAGAGGAGCTTGTTGAAATGATAATTTGCTAAAAGAAATGGAGCAGTGAAAAGAGGATAGAGGGAAAGAAAAACAAAAGGATGAGCTTTGGGAGTGGTAGGTGGGGAGCATTAAAAATAGTAATGGTGTAAAAGGAAGTGAGTAAGAGAGAGGGTAGGAGGAGGCAGGTGGCCTGTTTCCAGGGTAGACTGAGATGTGTGCAGAGGAGGAAATGGCCTCAGGAGATGTGCCTAGGGCAGGTTCTAGTGCTAAGCACTCTATCCTCCTGCAAGTGGTGCCATGCCCTTCACTCTGTTACCTACGATACAAGGTGAAAGTCAGTTTACTACCTCCTCCCTCTCTCTATTGCTTGCCAAGTCCTCTGCATTCTGCCTCCTAAATTTTTCTCCTGTCTGGGTCATCCATCTCCCAGTGCCCATTCTCCATCTCCTATCATCTCTCTCCTGGGTATTTCTGCACTATCTAGATCTTCCATCTGGCCTTTCTCTACACATTTCCTGTCACCAGCAACAGATCTGTTTCTGCCACTTTCCTCTTGAAAAACTCTGAGATCCTCCCAACTATCCACAGATCCAAACTTCATAGGGAGACATTACTTGTTCTTTTAAACATAGTCCCAAGTTATCCATCCAGTCTTATCTACCTCTAATTCTAACTATTCTCTCTCCTCTCAAGTCATAAACTGCATGAGATGAATATTCACTTGGTCCTGTTCTATTTTGTCCTTCAACATTTCAAATATCTGAAAATTTCACATATGTATCTAGTTTTTTAAAACTTCTGTTGAGAACTTGAGAAATCCAGTAACACTTACATTCTAAAATGCTGGAACTCTGGCTACCTCCATTCCTTACTACCCACTAATGGCTTACAATATTAGCTGCACTCATTGTCATTACCTTTTTAGTCCTGTAGAAAATAGATTGTGAGACCTCTAACTCTGTACTGTCAGAGTTGGTAGTAAATCCCTAGAGAGTGGCTATCTGGTGCTGACCTCTGATTTGGTTGGAGATGTATGAGTACATTCTGCATGGCCTCTGCCATTTTGAACTCCTTTTTCAGTGCCAGCTATGATGCAAGGTATTGAGTACAGAGATGAGGAAAACAGTGCCTACCCTTCTAGACTCCAACCAAATCCTTTGAGGCTCTTCAGTCTTCATTCTTGGATGCCCTTGTCTACTTTTTCCATCAGGTAACATAGTCATCCTGAATTAAGTTTTCCTGATATCTTCTATCAGCATTAAGCCCAGGAACCATGACCTTCTTCATGGTCTCATGATATCATGCTCAGTCCCACATGGGGCCCACATCAGCCTCGTATTTTGTTCTACTCTAAATTTTCCAAGATTCAAGTCTATGTTACATCTATTGATTCCCCCATTCAACTTTCAAGCATCTTCAAGATTCATTCATTTCATATAATAAGTGTCCATTAAAGTTTTTAAATGAGACTGTTTCAAAACTCTTAAATTCTTAAATTAATTTTTGTTCAGAAGTCAGAAAAGAAATACAGATCTCAATTTTTATATCTTTTGAGAAAGAAGTTCACATTAGAGGGACACCTGAGAAGCCTGAGAAGGAATTACAAGTGCAGTGAATCCTTTTTGATTTGAAATAGTTGAAGGCTATAAAAGAGTGAGAATAAATGAATATATAAAATTTTATGTGTATATATGAGACTAAGTTTGGGACTATTCTAAGAGAACAAATTATCTTTTAGTTTTAGATGCCAAGGTATGTCTGTCTAGTTGAACTAAATTGGTATCTATCTGTTATGATTTGAATATGATTTGTCCCCTTTGAAAATTCAAGTTGTAGTAATCCCCATCCTGATTATGACTGTGGAAACTTAATCCAACTATGGTATTTAAAGGTGGGGCCTTTGGGAAGTGATTTGGATTAGGTAAGATCACTGGGAGAGCCCTCATTATTGAATCTTAGTGCTTTATAAGGAGGACAAAGATGGCGCGCGCACACACACACACACACACACACACTCACTTCCCTTTTCTCGCCATGGGCCACCTTAGGACTCTGCCTGCAAGATGACCATCACCAGATGCAGACCCTTGAACACGGACAAGAACCACAAGCGAAAATAAATTTTCTGTGTTTATAACTTGTGCAGTCTGTGGTACTGTGTCATTAGCACCAGAAAATAGACTAGGACAACACCCTGATTTAACAAACATCAGGGATGTGATACTTTCATCTGACAGAATGATTCAGTACTGAAGGGGTCACCAAAGCTCAGAGATACCAAAAAAAGAGATGTTCTTAGGCCTAAATGTATGAGTTGGGTAAAGTTGGGTGCTGCCCAGGAGCTCCTGGTAGAAGGCAGCAGGAAAATGTTTCTTGTGTGTGTGTTTTTAAAAAATAAATTAACTCAGAGACATTTGATCTTTGAGTAAAGTTTTGTCTTACAAAATCATTTTTCCCTGTTAATTTGTAAATGTGTCACATAAAATTCTTGGCAAGATTGTGGACATATTTTTGTTTATCACATCATTGTTCTAGAACTGCTTCTTACTCCTAAGAAAAAGATTCTTAGAATTTTAATTAAAATTATGACGAAAACATCTTTATAGCAATCATAAAAGAAATTTTAAATTATACACTGCTGTCTCATATAATTGTTTTCATTTTTCTGTATGTACTTTCTCCTAGGCTTTGTACATATACAGATATAATTATACATATCTCAAACAGAAATTTGCATTATGTATTGGTATTTAACACTTATAGTGTTAAATACATTCATAAATACATTCTTTTACATATTGTTAAATATTTCCAATAATTACACTTTATGAGAGCTGTGGAATATATTTCAATAGGTAATGTAACATAAATTAACCAGTTCCTCATAGGTAAACATAAAAAGAGGTTTTTATAATTTTATTGTTAATCCTTTTAGTCCTTATTTACACTCTCAGTTTCTCACACTAGAGAAACTATTCGGTATTTACACGTGTGTCTTATTTATTTCACTTAAGAGTAATAACTAATAAATGATACTTTGAAATTGGAAAAGGTCCAAAGGGGTAGGGGTAGTGGGAGGGGAAGGGGAAAGGAAAGAATGGAAAGGAAAAATTATGAGAAAAGAAAAATAAATGGAAATGAAGTATGTAAATAGGGAAGGGTAGAGGGGGTGAAGGGCACACAGGTAATGGGGAAAAAACAAGAACCAAGATACATCCTGTACAGGTACAAACACCCAATGATAAATGTAAAGGTACTGTATACCTAAAATGTACCAATAAAAGAATTTAAGAAAAAAATTTTTTTAAATTTATAATTTTATTGTTATTAAACAATAACACTTCTTTACATTTACTTTGTTAGGTATAGTTATTTATGTTATGGTAGTAAGAAATGTTCTTCACACTAAATATTAAACTTGCTAAAACTAATAAACTGCATTTGTTTCTTAGTGAAGTCATAATACTGTACATCAATACATCTTAACAATAGAAATTTATTCTCTCAGAGTTTTGGAAGCTAGACTTGGGAGATAAGGTTGTTTACACACTTCTGAATGGTGCAGGAAGAATCCTTTTCAACCTATTGCTAGCTTCTAATGGCTCCCACAAAGCCTCACTGTCCCTTGGCTGGTAGCTGTCTCTCTGGATCTAGATCTAGATCTGGATCTAGATATAGATATACATATCATTATCATCAAACGCCCTTCTCCTCTGTGTCTTTGTGCATCATCCCTACTCTTATCATGACAACAGTTATGGGATGTGGGGTTCACCATCTAGGATAATTTCCTCTTAAGATCCTTCACTACTCACATCTGTAAGATCCTTTTTCTAAATAAAGTCACAGGTACTGGGGATTAAGATTTGAACATATCATTAGGAGGGTTCTATTCAACTCACTGTAATATGTTACTCTGAAATCGCTGGTATTCTAGTCAGGAACCCTGACCTGCCTACATCCTGTCCTTTTAGCCAGCACTCTTCTTCAGAGAACCCCAAAAACTGTAGACAGGAATGATGGCCATCAACTGGGTCACAAGTGCAGACTTCTGGCTGAGAAAAATCTTTCCTTATAGCTGAGTTGAGGCGAGACTTCTAATACTTAGCTCTTACCATCCCCTGAAACCACCTTAAAGAGCCTGAAATGACAGGTAGGGCAGAGAAGTTTCATCCCAAGGGGGCCAGCTCTAGTTCCATCTACCTTCACATCTGGGTGGAAGAGTGTAAGAGGGAGATGCCCGAGACCAAGCAGTCATCGATCCAGCTCCTCACCCTGCAACATGGAGTGGAACACAGGTTACAGGGCCAGGAAGGATCCATAATGCACAAGGACTCTCTCCACTAGTAAAAGTGACCTAGTAAACATCTTGCAATATCACTAACTAGATCAGACACCTCTTCCCTTTCGGGTGAGAAACATATGTGGGGAAGGAATGGCAGGGAAAGCAGGCAGATAGAGTAACAGGATGTGTCACTCTGCATATTCTATGTTACATTGTCATTCATATGTGCAATATCTATGCACTCTAAAACATTTTCCTTTTGCACATTTCTATGCATCTAGACTGTATAACTGTCACTTTTATTTTTATAAATTTTTATTAGTACATATTTGCAGTATATAATGATTACATTCATCAAGGGGAGTTGGTACATGTACATAATACATCTTAATTCTTTTTACTTCTCTTTCTCCTCCTCTGTCTAGCCCCTCCATGTCTTGTCCCCACAACAAATTAAAAGGAAAAATTGTGATCACCACAATAAATGCTAGAAATATTGATAATAAAATCAAATATTCATTATTGATTAAAAAATAAAATAAAAAATGAACCTCAGAAAACTTGGAGTAGTACTAATTTTTCTTGATCTAATTAAATGCAGCTACCAGAAACTCCCCAGAACATCTTATCAATATTGAAACATTTCTATTTTATGTAGGACCACTGAAAAGACATCTGCTCAGATCAATATTGTTTCACAAACAAAATATAAATATTGAAACTAGATGTGGTAGCACAAAACTGCAATATCAGCACTCTGGGAGGCTGAAGCAGAAGGATCACAAATTAAAAATGTTAAAAAAGTTTTGGGAATGTAGCTAAGCCTGAAGCTTCTGGAGAGTTCAATCCCCAGTACTACAAAATTAATTAATTAATAACTGAATGAATATTGGAAAGAGAAAGTCCATCATAAGTTGCAGACAATTTTCTGACTACCAAGAAGTGAAGAGAATCAACCAAAAAAAATATATACATTTATATGAATCAATAGGATAATTCAGTAAATGCTGTGTTCCGTAGATCCGAACTTAAAATTGCTAAGTTCAATATTAGGAGATCGGGCCTTTGAGTCATAGTTTGCAGCCCTTACGAATGGGATTAGTTTCTTTATAAAGCAATCCCCAGAGAGCTACCTTGTCCTTTCACCATGTGATAACACAAGAAGGCTCCACCTGTGAACCAGGAAGACACTCACTAGACATCAAATCTGCATGTGCATTGACCTGGGACTTCCCAGCCTCCAGAATTAAAATAAATCAATTTTTTAACTTATAAGCCATTAGTTTTTGTTATATTATTATAGCAATATATTGTTATATTGTTATAGCAACCTATTCCCAGACCCATCATTCCTCAAAATGAACACCTACTATACACCACCAAGCATCACCTAAGAATTCAGAATACAGTAGTGAGCACAATAAAGTGTCTCCTCTTATAGAGGTTATATTCCCTATGTATAAAGTTAACCTCAAATGATACATGCTAACCATTAAAATGTAATGGAAAAAGAGGATCCAGTGCACACTACCAATAATTTAAAATGTCTAGAAATAAATTGAAGGGGAAATGTATAAGACTTATGAAAAGAACATTTTAAATATCATTGTGACAATGACATTAAATAAATACATCACAAGTGTGGTGATGGTGGCACTGTTACTACTCTTCCTTGCTTTCTAAATGAGGCTGTGGGAAGTTGAAGTGATGCTAAGGACGTAGCTGGTAGGCCTGACCTTGTCTACCTGATGTCAGGGTTGAGAACACAGCCACTATGGCACATTTCCTGCTATAAATCATTTAGTCTCTCTCAGCCTCAGTCTCTACCTGAAAAATGGCAATGCCCACACCACTCTCCCACTCCACTTATGAATGGAAGACCACATTTAAAACTCTTAACTCAGGGCATAAAGGAGAAGTTTGATAAACGGTAGTTCCTTCATGCTATCAGGAGAGGAACTGAGCTCCCTGAGTCTTTATCAACACACTCTATAACATAATGATAGGGTGAGAGAAGTATTTCCATCACCATCAATCAACACAAGGAAAAATAACTTCAGGAGGCACGTAGGAGAGAGGTGGGTTTTAAATGGGTAGAAGGTCTATTATACTGACTTGCCTAATGATTCACTGAGCTGTTTGATTTGAGAGACAGCAAATCTGAAGGATGTAAAATGACAATCTTTTGAAGCAGCAATTATCTGTGATTAAATAGCAGAGCTTTTTGAAGGAAGGAAGAAGGCACTTTGCCTTTGGAATAAGGTGACTCATGGAAAAGATCATTTTCCAGAGAGCAGCAAAAGGGCTGCAAGTAGGGTTTAAGAGGTGCAGATACCCAAACAGACACTTGAGGAAAACCCCACTCCCAAAACATTTCTGGAGGCTGTATGTGCTATCAGTTTGCTACCCATACATATAAAATTAAATTAAGAAAATGTAAAAGTGATGAAAAAACTTCCCATCTCAGCATTCTAATGTGACAACTACTATTTCATACACAGTCATCCACCAATATCCACAGGATCATGCTTGGACAGGAAAATCCACACATGCTGATGTCTCTTGTATAAAATGGCACAGTAATTTACATATCATCTACACATATCTTTCCATGTTGTTTAAATAATCTGTAGATGGCTTATCTACTAGTAAGCAGTTCCTTATTTTTGGTACCAGGGATTGAACTCAGGTCCTTGCACTTGCAAAACAGGCGGCAGAACCACTGAGCTAAATCCCCAGCTCTCTAGATGGCATATAATACTAAAGGTAAATAGCTGTTTTACAGTATTTTTTAGAGAACAATAAAAGACGTACATGATTTTTTTGAATATTTTTGATTTGAAGTTGGTTGAATCTGGAGATCTGGAACCCACACAAGCAAAGAGCCGACAGTATTTCCTTCAGGCTTTTTCTCCTCTCTGTATGTTTCTTTTCTTCCTTGAATAACTGTAATCCTCCAGGTTTGTATCTGGTCTAAACATGAGTAGAATACGCATACTATTAGAAATCAGATTTGAGATTCCCTCACTAATCCAGTGAGGAACTTTGGAATAGCTGTCAATCTTGAACTTCAGTTTTTCATCAGAATGGAATAGTAATGCCCAACGCAAAGCTTTTGTCCAGATTAACAGATAACATAGGTAAAGTGCTGAAAAAAGTGGTTACTAATAAGTGACCCACTCTCCGTGCCTCTGTGAATCAGAAAATTCTTTGTGCTTGCAAAAGAAGCCAGCCACCAGGAAGGTCTAGATCTGAGGGCACTCCAAAGACACTTGCAACCAACCCCTCAGCCAGAGTCGAGGGAACTCTGCAAGTGACATAAACCAGATTTAGATCTCACCCCTTTCCCTCTCCAAAGGCCTCATTCCAGCATTTAAATTCCAGCATGAGATAATCTGATTGGTCAACTCAGCGTTCAATTTAGCCCCAGGGTCACAGCCAAGACTGGAGGCAAAAATTTGCAGATAGCCAAGCTAGCCATGTGCGTTGATATCTACTTGTTAGAATTTTGTTATTGCCACTGATATTTTAATTTTATGTCATGCCATTTGTAACTACTGTTTGCTTGTCATCTTATTTTTAATGCTCCAGAAAAGTCAGTCAAGGGAATGGACTGCTATTTAATGGTGAAAAATATTGATAAGGGCACAAAAATCACATTAAAATATGATAAATTAAACTTAAAATTCAGAATTTCTGCTCATTATAAATAAAATTCAGAACTCCTGCTCATTATAAATAAAATTAATATCTAAACTAGAGAATGTGAAACTATTTGTAACACACAGTTTTCGAAGCATTCATATCTAATATCGATACAGATATATAGAGAGATATTCGATATGAATATAAATAGTTTATTTGTTTTGGAGACAGAGTATCACTATGTAGTCCAGGCTGGCCCTGAACTCACTATGTACCCTAGGCTGGCCTCGAACTCACAGCATTCCTCCTGCCACAGCCTCCTGAGTGCTAGGATTACAGGTGTGTGTCACCACGCCAAGCTATGTATATATTCTTTAGAACAATGAAAGAGGAAAAGGCAGCATACTTTCCTAAGGTTCTCATACCATATTAAAAGTGGCATTATATTTTCAGTGAATTGTTACATACTAAAAATGTAAGATGCATATCCTAGAAAAACCACTAAAACTTAAAAAATGTAAGCTAATAATAGGAAAAATCTTGAGAAATAATCTATCCAAAATAAGATTTAAAAAAGAAAGATAATTACCAAAAAGAAGATGGGAGAAATAGAGAACAAATAGCAAGGGGCAGATCTAAACCCTAACATATAAATACATTAATTAAAAGATAAATACTATGAAGTTGGTAAAAAAAAAAAAACAAGACTAAAACCATGTTAACCATGAGGAACACAGTTAAATATGAAGTTAAAGATGAAATAAAATAAAAGATTAGAAAATATTATATGAAGAAAACACTAATCAAGAAAAAGCTAGAATTGTTACATGCACAGAAAAGTAGACTTTAGAACAGAAAATACTATCACTGTATTTCTCCTTACAAAGAAGTCCATTCACTCAAATTCCTAAATTTATATGCACCTAAAAATCAGAGCTTAAATATATAAAGAAAAAATGATGGGACTGAGAGAAAAAATAGCCAAATCCTCAATTATAGTCAGAGATATTAACTCTCAATGTTTGATAAAACATGTAGGAAGAATATTAGCAAGGATAGAGAAGATATAAACAATACTCTTAAGTTATATGGCCTAACTAACAATTAACACTCCACCCAACAACAACTGAATGCATTTTTGCAAGCACACATGAGCCATTACCAAGAGAAACTAATTTCTGGGTCTTTAAAATGGCAATAAATCTAAAAGAATTGATATAATTCAGAGTATGTTCTCTGCTTATAATGAGATTAAACTAGAAATAATCAAGAGATGTCTGGAAAATGTCTAAATATTTTAAAATTAAGCAACATATTCTAAAAAAATCCATGGGCCAAACAATTACAAGTATGATTGAAAAACCCTTGAACTGAATGAAAATAAAATCACAATATATCAAAACTTATGAGATAGTCTAAATAGCACACAAAACTGCAAAACTCAAGGAAAACAAACTATAATTCAACTATATTAAAATAAACAATTACTGTTTATCAAAAAACAGCAAAGAGTGGGTTAAGTCACCAATTTGGAGAAGATACTGGCAACAGATATAACAGATAAAGCAGCTGGATCCAGTATGCCAAGATTATAAGGGCCAATAAGAAAATAACAAACAGCTCAACAATGACAACAATACCAACAGCAAAAATAGACAAAAGTCCTTAAAGGTATTTCCCAAGAGAGTAAACAGAAATTACCCATAAGCATGTGAAAATATGCTTAATGTCAGCAATAATAGTGTAAATTACAAGCAGAAAATTTAAAAAGAAGAAAGTATGTAAATACCAAAGTGAACAAGGAGACTAACAAAGAGAAATATGAAATGTTGTAAAAGGCCAATGGCAAAATGAAACTATGAAACTGGAAAAAAATTTAATGTTACCTAGTTATTTGAAAGAATCATATACTATATGATACTTCAAATTTCATTCCTAGGTGTATACTTTTAATAAATTTTTATTTGTGTGTCAGTTTATAGTGCCACTTCATTTAATAGCAAAAAAATTATAAAATAAAAACTCAGAAAAATAAAATGAATGTATATAGTATGGTTTATTCATCCTAGAATAGTACACAGCTATGTAAAATAAATGGCTTATAGCTACTTGCATCAACATGCACAAATCACTAGCAAGCCATGGAAAACATGTATTACAATTCCATTCATACAAGTATGTGATATACTTCATGGTTTTGAAAATATAAAGGATGTAGATTTTTATACAAAACAGAGAGTTTCGGTATTTTTGTTAACAAAACCCTGTTCTTTCCCAACCTGGGGATTCCATTTTTCTGGAAATATTTGAACCTGTCTGGAATTTGCCTTGCTTACTTCAAAAGTCAAATTGAAATTTAATTGCCCCAAGAGGTGACCAAGTCATGGGAAGCTTTGCCCTTGAGAATGGATGAAGGCTTTGTTGTGGCAGCAGTTCTCTTATTGTGGGAGAGGGCTCGTGACTACAGGAAGAATTTGGTTCCCCTTCCCATCACATGCTCTCTAGCCCAGTGCTGCCCACTGGCATATTATGATGCAGAAACCTGGCCACCACCAAACACAGCTCCTCAGTCTGGGACTTCCTCACTCCAGACGACAAGCCAAATAAGCTTCTGTAACCTCGATGAATATAAACATTGTATGACATAATCATGAGCTACAAATTATAATAACAACAAGAATTAAAATGGTGAAAGGGAATTTAGATGCAAGGGAGGGAGGTAGATGGGAAGAGGACTTTAAAAAGAAGCAAACTATTATGTACAGGTACCCACTCCCTAAGACAAAGATAAAATCATGTATGTACTAAGAAAAGAAAAATTCCTCTGTCTGCCATATTATGGCAGTACAATATCTACTAAGATGACAGCTTGCATATAAATTCCCTAAGAGCTGACTGCCCCAGAAAATCACATCATGTCTACCCTGTGAATTTCTTGGCAGTATCTGGCCCAGGGCTGGCAGTGGAACAGACCTCAGGTCTGATCTCCCACTAGCTGCACATCCACAAAATTCTCCCTGCATCTCTCAGGACTCTTGCTCCTAAAACTGGGTTATCAGCAACTGCCTGGCTTCACCAATGTGCTACTTACAGCTTAACTAATAAAGGCAAAGTCAAGTGAAAGTTTTGTCTACAAAATGCTCTCATCACATACTGAAAACCATCAAAAAGATGTGAATGTGCCATCAGTTTAATATTTTAAGTTACAAATAATTTTTTTTGGTTGTTTTGTTTTTATTACTCAACAGCTGCAAATGGTCATTGTAAAAAAGCTGAAAGTCAGAAACATACAGAGATGAAGACAGACATGTACAGTTTCACCCAAATCCTGATGTAATCACTCGTAGCAATTGAGATGTGCCACCCCATTTACCTTTTGTGGACATATATTCATGCACTGTGCATTTCATAAAAAAAAAATCACTCATTTTCTAGATGTTTTTGAATTGATTGTTTAAGCTTATCATTACTGTGGATTTATCTTCTTATCCAATCTTTTGCTGTTTCATTTTATTGGCTAAACAACAGTCTGTTTAATCATTCTCTTATTGGCTATTTCTGATTTTTTTATTTGTGTAAACAATATTGAAATGATTTTTCCCTAAAATCTTTGTGCATACATTATTTCCTTTGGACAGATACCTAGAAGTAGACTGCCTTTCATAAATGTATGGATGTATATAAAACTAGCTATTCTCAGGTGATTAAAATTCAAATGAAATAATTCATGCAAATCACCTAACATAATGTGTGGTAAATAGTAAGCATATAGGAGGTTATAGAAAATATTCCAGCTATCCACATAGCATGTTTCACATATTCTCTTTATAACTATGAATGACTCTGCAAGGTGGATGGACTGCAGGGTTTTAGTAACTTGCCCCAGATTGCACAGCCCACAGCTTCAGGGTTTAAACTGAAGCTTCTGAGGCAGAAAGAAAGATACTGTGCCCTGAATATCTTTCTCAGTGTGTGGGTTGCTCCTGAACTCTTCATAGGCCTGATGTCTAGAGATACATTTAGAGTGTTTTGGATTTTTTACTATTTTTTGCATCCTTTTTCATTTAGAACATTGTATTTGCCTTTGATGTTTGTTTCTAGTGAAATCTAATGGTAAGTTCTGGTTACTTTCTTTTACTAATTTGTGTTTATTTTATTTGTGAAAAATAACCTATAATTTTGTGCTACAATCTGTAAAAATTATCATAAATAAGTAAATTAGAAGTATAATTTTTATACCTCTCCAGAACTCAGTAATATTCTTTTACAATACCAAATAGATACATCTGAGACACTGAGACTGAATAGGAAGAAAGTGCATAAAGATCCAGATATGAAAAACTGAAAAAATGAGAAATGTAAACATATCAGAGGGAAAAGTCTATGTTGTAAAATGGAAAAACAAAAAGAAATGTCTCCCTATTGTCAACAATTCATAATACAGAAATGATAGAACTTGAAAGAAGAAAAAGAACTAAAAAAATTCCAGTAGAGGTCAATGATTATAATAATTCTATGGGTGGTGTTGACAGAGTTGACCAACATCTAACAAGCTCTCTTGTAATCAAAAAGCAAAGAAAAATATTATCATAAAATATTTATGCACATTCTGACCCAAACAGTATTTGTTTGTTATTTATTTGTTTGTTGTTTATTCAAAACAAGGGGGTTCAAAAAGTCATTTACAATTGAGATTAGGTCTAATAGACCAAATAACTGGAAAAATACAGGATAGTGAAACACCAATCAGGCTGATCATTGTCAAGGTCTTCGCCATTATGTTTAGTGAGTAGACATTTTATTGAAATTATATCACCTACAGGAAAAATAAAAGTCAAATACAACAGTGTAAAGTGTGTTGTTCAAAGAAAGATAATAAGCAAAAAGAATTCAGAAAGAGACTAGACACTACTACCCAGACTGTAACATTGCATTGTGGATTGACTGTTATAAAAGATAACATACACAGAAAAATTATTGAATAAATTCGATAAAATTCTCATTTTTGTATTTCCTGTTATATTCTTATAAAAATTAATGAAAATATGCAATTTTGGGTTCCTGTGCTTAAATAATTGGACTAGTAAATGGTTAACCAAAATTATTGCTTAATACCTCAAAATGTAAAAGAAAAGAAAGTATGTCCCTGGCAAGAGTTTTGTTCCAGCATATTAATGGAGGTTCCTATGAAAAACCGTCCCCGGGCCCCTGAGATCTCTCTATCACCTGGTTGTGGCTGTGTAATATTTTGAACTATAGATGTATATTATTTATCTTCCTACACTTTTTCTTTTTTTAACCTTATTCAGGCAAGTCATCAGCTGTGTTCTGACTGTTTTCGGAGATGTTAAGTATTAGGCTAAGAAAGCAAAAATAGTCTATAAGACATGTCTGTTATGTTTGAAGGAAAGGACCTAAATGGATCTGGGAGATTTTGTAGAAGACCTAAGAAGGAGGGCACTCGTGGCATAATTAGAGTTTCTTCATCAAAGAAGGGGAGATATTAAGGCTTTCCTTGCTTCAGAAAAGAAAGAGATGCCCCAGGTCTGGAAGAGAAGAAAAAGAGAAATGACTTGAAAGACTTGAAAATCACTTCCTAGGTGTAACAGTAGGGAGGAACAAAGACCCAATAGAAATGGTCAAAAGAGACAACAGAAACTCATAAAAGTTACCCAAATTAAACAAGAAACAAAATTACCAAGAGGCCACCAGTCCTATGGAAATCAGGGACAGAAATTAGGGAACACCTAGCAGTAACCTATATAAATTACTGCCCCCACAAAACATGCTCAACCTCCAATAAATTGTAAGATTTCTTGACACCATATGTACTAGTTTCACATCACTATAATGAAATACCTAATACAGGCTACGTATGAATTGAAGAGAGCTTTATTTTGCTTCATTATTCTAGAGGTTGAAGTACAAGATTGGGCAGCCCCACTGTTTTGGGCATTTGTTTGGGGTAATACATCATAGAGGGAGGATGTGTTAAGTGAGTGCCAATATCTTGAGCCAGGAAATAGAGAGGAGAGAGAAAGGGAAAGATCAAGTTCTTTCAAGGGCACACTCCTAGTGATACTGACTTCCCATTAGGCCCCACTTATCAAAGGTTCCATCACCTTCTCATACTACTATCCTGGAAATGTTTAACACAAGGGCTTTCGGAAGATATTACCCATATTCAAGCCATATCTCTGCATATTTATTAAGTGGAATTTTAGTTTATTTTCTCTCACTTTAACAAAACACCTGAAACTAGGTACTTAGAAAGGAGTTTATCTCATAGTCTCAGAAGCTGAACGTCCAAGATCATGTGTGCCTCTTCTGTTCAGCCTCTAGTGAGGGCTTCTCTGGCTATGTCACAACAGGGCAGAGAAGTAGAAAGGGAAATGACCACGTGCAGAAGGAAACAAGTATGCAAGGTGGGCTCACTTTGTAAGAATCTACTCTTGTGACAACTAAATCACTCCAGAAGGCCAGTATTATTAATTCCTTCTGAGCCAATGCCACAACAACCCAATTTCCCCAACTAGGCCCCATATCTCAAAGATTTTACCCCTTCTCCTCTCAACACTGCCACCCTGGGTATCAAGTTTCCAGAACATGCACCCATGAAGGACATTCTTAAACCATGTACGAACCACAGCAGTTGAGAACAACAACAAAAGGCAACATTAAGTTTTCTTTGAGTCCAAGTAAAGACAGAAATGAAGTTACATTATGGAAAATAAAGTGCTATTTCTTACACATTTGAGTTTGTAACCAAGATTTCTTCCTATTACTTATTCATTCTTTGGGGCTTAAACCCTATAGAGAAGATGCTGCTGCTATTTTGCTGATGACCAAGAAGCAGAGCAATTAGGGATGACCACAGCTTGCAAGGAGGGGTGGGGATTGGCTGATGCATTTGTTGTGCACATGGCTGTGCTGGCACATTCTGCATGAGCCTGGAACTGCCACGTCAAATTAGTTGTGTGGTTGTTCTAAATGGCATTTAAACATCTACAGAGGAAACTAAATTTAGTTCCTCCCAGTAAACACAGTTGTTTGGTTGATGGGAGCAAAAACCAGCATAGAAACATGTTTTCAGAAATGTTTGAATAATCTATGTCAAGGCAGTAAAGCAAAAGCTCTTAAAGGACAGTACTTTGCAGGGAGCAGTTTTGTGCCCTGAATTTCAGAGAAAGAACAACTATGGGATGACTTGAACCTGGGAAGAGAGAGAAGGCTCACTTTACTTCAACGTTTCTGCCTCGAAGTAGTGAAGAACAGAAGAAGGAACCTGGAACAAATGGTAAAGAGATTCTTGGGATATGAATTCATCTTTTATCTGATCAAGAGGGCTTAGTTACACAAAGATGAGTTAGTGAGACCCTGCTCTCTAAGGGCTTCTGGTCCTGTGGTAGGTGTGCTCCAGAGGGTGAAAGGACGGAGAGCAGAGGTCCCTGGTGTGACCAACAAGCTCAGGGAAGGTACACCAACAAAGTGGTGTTTGGGGTTTTGAAAGGTTGAATTACAGTTTGGGTTTGCCTACCTGAGGAGGAGAGAGGAATTTTACTAGAATGGAATCAGTTGTAGAGATATGTTGGAATATGATGAGTCCCAGGGAGAGCAAGGAGTAGATGGAGTATGGGATGATGTGCAGGGGGTAGCAGTAACAGAGAGTCAGGGCCCCACACTGAAAAAGCTAAGGACTGTTAGCTTCATGCTGCAGTCTGGGACCTCTTCTGAGCTTTAGACTCTGCTCCAGACCTAAGGCCTTTTTAGAGCAGTGACTCCCTGAAAGACCTGAAAAAAAATTTCAATGGCTTAACAGTACAAGAAAAAAATCAAAATTTATACTAATCATATTGAAAACAATTTCTTTTCTACTGAAAATATAAAGTTAAATGAAATGTAGGTATGTTTTAACTAATCATTTCACTCATCCTTTTAACAAATATTCATTATCCACTGAGCACCCAAAAAGGTGACTCAGCACTGGCCCTAAGAGATATGTTTCCTGCCTTTTTGAAGTTACAGAGAGATAACCACATCCAGAGAGAGTGCAACCCTGCCAACAACTTGATCATCATGACAAAATAAATTTGCATGTTTAAACTACCTTTTTTCTGGCACTTTGGTGGCAGCCCTAGCAAGCAATGCACTGAGCATAGTGCTACAATGGGATAGAGAAATCTCTTATGTGCGTTTTACTCTATACTCTCCTAGGTTTAAGATGCAGGAAACCCATTAGGCTGTCATAGGAACAGCTAAGAAAAATCTTCTAAATTATTTGGGCATGGATAGGAAAAAACTAATCATTCTGAAATAAACTCAGAGCTTTCTCCATTAAAAAAGACTCACTTTCCAGGTTAAACAATTTTAAAGAGCCTTACTTCATCTTTTCAAAAAGCATTCTTCCCACTACCACCATGCTAGTCTTCTTTTTTATAAATTACATTTAAGTTTTTAAAGATATATAACAAACATAAAAGATGTACATAATAATGGAGTACCATGTGATATTTTAATATATGGATACATCATGCAGTGTTTAAATTAGGTTAAACACATTCATTTCTTCAATCATTTGCTTTTCATGGTGAGAATATTTAATATCTTTTCTGTTAGCTTTTAAA
Organism: Heterocephalus glaber; assembly: GCF_000247695.1. The sequence goes on along the minus strand of NW_004624733.1, from coordinate 14,873,431 downwards.
GATATACAGTTCATAATTGTTACCTATAGTCACCCTGCTGTGCAGTAGCACATGAGAGCTTTTTACTCCTGTGTAACTATAATTTCACATCTGCTGATCAACCTTTCCCCATCCCTGCTTCTCCCCTGCTCTCCTTTGGTAGCCTTTGATAATCATCATTAAACTCTCAATTTCCATGAGGTCAACATTTCGTATTCCACATGTATTTGAGGTTATGCAGTACTTTTCTTTCTGTATCTAGCTTATTTCACTTAACAGTTGATCTTCAATTCCATGAATATTTTCACGAAAGACAGGATTTAATTTTATGTGGCTGAATAGATTCTGTTGTGTACATATACTATATTTTCTTTATCTGTCAGTTAATGAAACACTTAGCCTGATTCCATATCTTAGCCACAGTGAGTAATGCTCTAATAAACATGAGAGTGTAGATATATTTGTGACATAATGATTTCATTTCCTTCGGGCATATACCCAGTAGTGGGATTGATGAATCATTTGAAAGTTCTATTTTTAGTTTTTTAAGAAATCTTCACATTGTTTTTCATAATGGCTGCACTAATTCCCACCAGGAATGCGTGAGTTCTCCTTTCCCCCTCATACTTGTTAGTATTTGTTAGTGTGATTTGTTTAAAGAATAGACACATGAATAACTATTACAGAGGAGAAAGCCCAAAAATAGATTCTCACAGACATTGTCAAGTGATCTTTAGAAAGAAGCAAAAGCAATTCAATGGAAAAAGAATAGTCTATTCACCAAGGATATGGGGACAATTGAATAGCCATGTGCCAAAGAAAAACTATTTATAGATCTCACATCTCTTAAATCAATAACTAAAAATGAATCATAGAACTAAATGCAAAACACAAATGCTAACAAGGGATTGTAAATTAAAGCACTAACGAGAAACTATTGCACACCTGCTAGAATGCTCAAAACCCAGAATACTGACAACACCAAATGCTTACAAAGATATGAAGCAAATAGGAGATCTCATTCATCACTGGTGGGAATACAAAGTGGTACTGCTACACCGGAAGAGTTTGATGGTTTCAAACTCTGAACATTTTCAGAGCTGAACATTTCAAGCTGAACATTTCCTCACCATATGACACAACAATTGTACTACATATTTACTCAATGAAAGTGAAAACTTATCCTTACAAACACCTGTACGCAAGTGTGTTTATAGCAGCTTTATTCACAATAACCATACTGGGAAACAACTGGGATGTTTTTCAGTACATAAAAAGATAAGCTATGTTGTCATATTATGCAACCTTGGTGGCATAGAGAATGAATGATTGCTCAGAAATGATACTTAGCTCAGTATCTGATAGAGCCAGAGAGGTTACTCAGCTGAGAGAACCCAGAGTTAGGGAGACACCGAAGCTGAGAGCTCTCAGATTTTTATATAGAATTTCAGTTTAAGAGGAAAAAAGGAAGAGAAGCAGGTTGGGAATGAAACTTTCTCAAGCCTAGGCAGTTTTCTTGGGAAAAGGGGATGGACAATGGCCAAAGACAGCATGCCTCACTAATCTAAACTTCTTGTTGTTTAATCATTCACTCCTCACAGAGTCTGTGTGCTTTTGCCCCTCAGTTTAACCATTCACTCCTTGGCCAAGTCGCCCACATTGTACTACACTGATACAAAGAATATTATTCAGTGATAAACCAAAATTGGTGAACATGTCATGAAGAACATGGATGAATCATAAAATCATTTGATAAATGATTTTAATTTTAGTAGTTCACATATATCCATGGTTTTCCTTTATGTGATTTCAATTACCCAGAGTCAACCATGATTCAAAATTATTAATTGGCAATTTCCTAAAATAAACAATTCACAGGTTTTAAACCATGCACTGTCCTTCATAGTGTGATGAAATCTCATGTTATCCTGCTCAATCTCGCTGGGATGTGAATCATTCCTCCATCCAGTGTTTTCACATTGTATACCTTGATACCCACTCTTTAGTCAGGTAAAGGCTACTTTGATCATAAAATGGACTGTCAGGGTATCAAGGGGCTTGTATTCAAGTAAACTGCATTTTACTTAAGAATAGTGCCAATGGGATTGAACAAGGCTGAATAGAGGAGGAACAATGCTGGAGTTACTCACAAAGAATCAACTGAAAACACAGGTAATTGCAATAAATGAGAGACATACATCCTGATGCCAAAGCCAATCTGAAATAAGAGACTTGTAGATCAAACAAAACAGGGCATAGGACTTTATAAAATGGTGAAGCAGCCCACAGGGCTGCCTGCAGGACATCCACCTGTGCACCGAGCAGGAACTGCCATTCTGGGAAGTTCCAAAACAACTGATGGACTGAAATAGCATTGCAAACTCAAAACACACAGGAATTTTATTGGTTTTTGTTTGTTGGTTTGTTTTCCTTTATTTGTCTTTTTTTGGTTGTTTAGGTTTTAAATTTTATTTTTGTTTTGTTCATTTTTTCTGTTTCTTCAAATGTCTTTCTTAAATTTTGATATTTTCTTTCCATCAAGCTTATTGGTACATTTTAGGTATAAAATACAGTTATATTCATCATTGGGATCTTGTACATTTACATGATGTATCTTGGTTCTTATTTTTTTCCCCTTCCCCTGCCC
>NW_004624733.1:14853940-14870320 GCF_000247695.1 Heterocephalus glaber | reverse complement strand
CAAACTATTAGAAGTCAGATCTGGCAGTATGTAGAAAGTGGTTTTATTATAGGGATGGCAGTGTTGGTTCAGCATTGGAAGATCCACTCCCAAAAGTCATCAGTTTAACAGAGGAAAGGAAAAAGCCATATGATCCTGTCAGTAGTTGCAGAAAAAGTATTGGACTAAATTCTACAGCTGTTCATGGTAAAAAGCTATCAGCAGACTAGAAGTAGAACAGAACCTGCTTAACAGATAAGCCATGTACTCCATACTTGCAGCAAAAATGCTTTATATGAATGGACAAGATACAATGCTTTCTCCCTAAGGTGGGGAACAAGGGCATATATGCCTACTCTTCATCTGTCCATTAAACTATGAAACATAGGCCCAAACCAAAATAATCTGGCAATAAAAAGACTCAAATAGCATAGGATTTGCAAGGTAGAAGTAAAATCTTTATATGTAGATGAAATACTCATCTACAGGGAAAATACTAAGAAATCTCTAGGAGCCCCTAGAACTTACATTTGAATTTAGCAGGATTAGAAAACACAAGGTATGTATAAAAATTCAGGTCTATGTATACTTGCTATAAATGAAGAATTGCATATTGAAATTTAAAGTTATGTAGGAGTACAAAGGACCTAGAAAAGTAAAAAGGAAAAGAAAACCAGTGTTGGAAGACATTTAGTACCTAATTTTAAGACTTCCTTTAAAGCTACAGTAATCAAGGAAGTGTTGGTGTAAGGAAAGACATATAGATACAGAAAATCTAGAAATAGAACCACACATATATGGTCCACTGAGTTTTGAAAGATTATTTAACATTAACATTTTATAGAACATAAACTCAATTTGAGACCAGAGGAAAAGATAGTGTTTTCAGCAAATGGTACAAGAACACCTGGTATCCGTATATAAAGAAAAATCTCAACCCTTTATTTCCATACATAAAAATAACTTGAAAGGATTTATGAACCTAAATATGAAAGCCTAAAAGTATAAAACTTTAAGAAGAAATTATAAGGGAAAATGTTCATGAATTGCGGGTAGGCAAGAACTTCCCAGGATACAAAAAACATGATGCATAAAAGAAAGAAATTGATAAATGAGATTCCATCAAAATTTAGAACTTTACATGACATCATTAAGAAAATGAAAAGTAGTCCTTAAACAGAACATATTTATAATACATATAACCTAAGATGAGATTATATAAAGAACTCTTACAGCTCATTAATAGACAACCCAATTAAAAAGTAGACACAAGAAGATGATAAATAGCCAGTACAGCACAAGGAAAGGTGTGCAGCACTAGAGCCAGAAAAATATTAATCAGTACAATAACAAGATTATATTATACACTCATTAGGGAGATGAAGTTAAAAGTTTTACAAGAACAAATGTACCTTAGGTGGAAACCAGTTAGAACTATCTAACACTGCTAATGTGAATGTAAAATGACAAAACCATTTTGGAAAACAATATAGAAATTTCTTGCATTACTGTTAAGAACCAACAGTTCTGTTCTTAAGTTTTTACTGAAGAGGAATGAAAACACATGTTTACAATAGATTTGTACATACAAGTTGACTATCACTTATCTGAAATTCTTGGGACCAGAAGTGTTTCAGATTTTGGTTTGAAATCCAGTTGATCTGCAAAGAGGATAGCTACTCTTGCTTTTTTTCGGGTTCCTGTCACATTGAGTATTATTTTCCACCCTTTAGCTTTCAGTCTATGAGTTTCTTTTTGAATTAAATGTGTTTCTTGTATGCAGCATATTGTTGCATCTTGCTGCTTGACCCATTCTACCAGTCTATTTTTTTGATTGGTGAATTGAGACCATTAACATTGATGCTTATAACTGATACATATTGACTTATCCTTGTCATGACTTTTTCTTTTGTTGGATTCTCCTCCTTCACATTTGGGGAATGCACCCAGTGGATTCATTCTGCTGGGCTTCCTGAGGTTGTGATCCTCATTGTCTTTTCCTAGGATATTGTCTAAAATTGTTTGGAGTGCTGGTTTGGTATTCATGAAGTTCCTAAGGTGCTCTTTGTCATGAAAGTATCTTATTTCTCCATCAATTTTGAAAGATAGTTTTGCAGGGTATATCAATCTGGGTTGGAGGCTGTTTTCCTTTAGAAGTTGGAATACATCACTCCAAGCTCTCCTTGGCTTGAGCGTTTGCATTAAGTCTGCTGTGATTCTGATGGGCTTTTCTTTGTATGTGATTTGTTTCTTTTCTCTAACTGCTTGTAGAATTTTATTCTGTTGGGTTTCTGGAATCTTAACTATTATATGCCTATGTGCAGATGTTTTAGGATCATGGCTAGTTGGAGTCCTATATGCCTCACTTACCTGTATGTCAAGTTCTTTTCCTCTGGGAAGTTTTCTGCCATCACTTCTTGTGAACAGTCCTTTTTATGTCATCTACACTCTCTCCTGTTTCTTCATTGACTCAGATCAGTCTTATGTTATTCTTCTTTGCATCGTCTAGCAGCTGCTGGATTGATTTCTCATGGTCCCTTACAATTTTAAAGAAATTTTTCTTTTCCTAGTCACTAATTGCAATCTTATCTTCTATATCTGAAATTCTGTCCTCACATTGGCTCATTCTGCTGTGTAAACTTTCAATGGAGTTTTTAATCTCCTGGAAATCTGTTTGCATCTGTTTTATGGATTCCATTTGTTTCCTATGTTGGAATACCATCATGTTCCTCAGCTCGTCTACTTTTTTTTATCTCTAGATTTATTAATTATGTTTTGCAGTATGGGCAGAATCTCTGCTGTTAGCCATGAAATTATTTCTGATTTCATTTTTTCCAGGTCCTCTTTTGTTGCCAGATCAGGGAACCCACCTTGTTGAGAATCATAGTGTTCCATACTTTTTCCCTTTGTAGTTGTTTTAGGTGATCTGGAAGTCTGGTTTTGAGACTTGTTTACGTGTCTTCTCATTTTTTGACAGGGGCCTGGGGGGATTGTGCTGCTGCCTCCCATGTGGCTCACCTTCTTTGCACTGGGGTGGTGGTGGTACCATGGCCCTGAAGCCTCCTCCTGGGCACTGGGAGTGGCTCACCTCCTCTGCACTGAGGAGGGTGGTAGCATGGCAACCCAGAAGTCTCCTCCTGGGTGCTGGGAGTGGCTCACCTCCTCTGTGCTGGGGGTGCTGGTGGCACAGTGGCCAAGAAGGCTCCTCTGCACTGTGGTTGGTGGTGGTATGGCAGCCCAGAAGCCTCCTCCTGGGTGCTGGAAGTGGCTCACCTCCTCAAATTTTGATAATTTTTATGTTAGTGAACATTGTCTCTACTCTTTCTGGTTTGCTTCAAAATTCTTTTGCTTCCTCCTTCATTCTTTCTCTCCTGTCCTCTTCTCTAGTTTCCCAAATCTTGGATGATCATCCATTCTCCTTCAACCTTACTTCTACTATATTTTTCTTCATTTGTCTCTCTATTTTCCTCTAGCCCTCTTAAGCTGCCCCTGCTCTCACACACACCAGGGTAATACCACTCTGTTAAGGGGAAATTCACTACATACAAGTTCTTGGTTTATGTTGGATTTTGTTATATAACTGTATATCTTGCTCCTATGATTAAAGGTACCAAATTAATAGTTACCACAGTTTGTCAGTCCTTAGGCTGTGCTTGATGTTATTGTTATTGCTAATTGTACTACTTTAACCAGGATGTCATACCTGTTTAATCAGTTGTTCTCCCTTGCATGACAACACTGTAATTTTCTGGGGTCATAAGCATCACCACAGTCCAATACTAAAGGACTGGGTGCTGGACCAAATAGATAACAACTTCTCACCCCTAATAAATTTGGAAGACATGATTTTGAAACAGACATAAAGGCCAAGAACCAGCTACACCTAGAAGACATCTCTAAGGAATAAACATTTGCCAGAGAAGTCTTCATACTAGTAACAAAGCTGCCTACCATTAGCAATTTACAAGCATCAACACAGAAAAAAATTGAAATAAAAAATAGAAAATAAAAAGATACACAAGTAAAATGCAACCCCAGGTCTCCGGCCTGCCCAGGGCAAGTCCAGGGGACAATAAGATAGAGGCAATCAGAAGTCACTCACCTGAATTTACTGAAATGATAGTAGCAGGAAAAAAATCAAATGAATGAGACTATAAAGAAAATCAGATCAGAAATAATCTCTCAAGTAAAAAAGTAGGTGACAATCAAAAATGAAGGACTTGCTCAGTGAATTGAGAGTTGACACAAATTAAAAAATAGAGAAGCTTAGGAAAATGATGGAAAGCATGAATGCCCAGCATAAAAAAGAAATGGAATCCATGAAACATATTTAAACAGATATCAAGGAGATTAAAAACTCCATTGAAAGTTGAGATTAAAAACTCCATTGAAAGTGGAGCTGAATGAACCAAGGTGAGGAGAGAATATCAGATCTAGAAGATAGTATTGTTGTTAGCAATAACAAAAAGAAAGATTTTTTAGAAACATCAAGCGACCAAGAAAAATCAATCAAACAGCTGGCAGATCGTGCAAGGAAGAATAACATAAGATTGACTGGAGTCAATGAAAAAGAGGAGACAGCACAAATAGCATAAAAAAACCTGTTCACAGAAGTAATGATAGAAAACTTCCCAACCAGGGAAAAATATTGTACACATAATAAGTGAGGCATATAAAACTCCAATTAGCTATGACCAAAATAAACCTATATGAAGGCATATAATAATCAAGATTCCAGAAATTCACCCCAAGAACAGAATATTAAAAGCTGTTAGAGAAAAAAAATCACCTATAAAGAAAAGCCCATCTAAATCATAGCAGACTTCTCAACTCAAACCTTAAGACAAGGAGAGCTTGGAGTGAAGTATTTCAAGTTCTCAAAGAAAAAAACCTCCAATGCAGATTGATATAACCTGAAAAACTATCTTTCAAAATCAATGGAGAAATAAGACACTTCCATGACAAAGAACACCTGAAGAAATTCATACTGCCAAGCCAGCACTCAAAAATACTGTGAAGGATGTTTTTAAAAAGAGATAATGAATACTATAATTCCAAGAACACCAATAGAAAGAATCCACCAGGCACCAGGCAAGGAAAACAATTAAACAGAGGAGAAAGAAAAGGAACCAGCAACAGAAAAATAATATGACAAGGATAAGCCAATACATATCAGTTATAATCAATGTAAATGGTCTCAATTAACCAATCAAAGGAAACAGACTAGTAGAATGGATCAAGAAACAAGATCCAATAATATAGTGCATATAAGAAACACATTTAACTCAAAAAACTCCGACTGAAAATCAAAAGATGGAAAACAATATTTCATGCTATAGGAACCTGAAAAAAAGCAGAGGTACCTATTCTATTTGCAGACCAATTATACTTCAAGCCAAGACTGATCAAGAGTGACAACAAAGGTCCCTACATAATTGTTAAGAGAAAACTTCAAAAAGAAGAGATAGTAATCATAAATATATACTCACCAAATACTAGCACACCCAACTATACAAAACAAATATTAACTGACATAAAAAATTAAATAATCCCAATACAATTGTAATGGGGGACCTCAATACCCTGCTCTCACAAAAACGCAGATCAACTAGACAAAAAAAATCAGTAAAGAAATATTACAACTGAACCAAACCTAACCTGTGAACAAATAGACTTAGTAGATGTTTACAGAGTGTTCCACTCCACAGCATCAGAATACATATTCTTCTAAATTGTGCATGAAAAGTTGTCCAAAATAGACCATATACTAACCCATAAAACATGCTTAAGTAAATTAAATGTAAAGGGATTGAAATTATCCATGCATATTATCAGAACATAATACAATGAAATTAGAAATAAATGTCAAAAGAAACCACAAAACTGCATACACATCTGGAAATTAAATAACATCCTCCTGAACAACTGATAAGTTATAGATGAAGTAAAAGAGATTTTAGATTGTTTCTACAATTAAATGATGTCAATAAAATATACCAGAATTTATGGGACATAATAAAAGCAGTCCTATGAGGGAAACTTATAGTGGTAAATTCTCATCAGGAAGAGAGAGTGAACTCAAATAAACAACTTAATGTTGAACCCCAAACTTTTAGAAAGAGAAGAACAAATCAAGTCTAGAGCTCATATGAGGGAGGAAATTATAAAGAGCAGAGCAGAAATTAATGCAATTGAGACTAAAAAAACAATACAAAGAATCAATGAATTGAAGCATCAGTTTTTTGAAGGATTAAATAAAATTGACAAACCATTAGACAAACTTATCAAAAAAGAAAAAAAACTCAAATCCATGTAATTAATAATTAAAAGATTGAAACCACAAAAGATCCTGCAGAAATTCAGATCATCAATATCTACCTTGAGAACCTGTACTCAAATAAGATGGAAAACACAGAGGAAATGGACAGACTCCTAGATATATATGGATTACTAAAGCTGAATCAAAAAGATAAAAATTCTAAATAACCCAATATCAGTCAATAAAATTGAAGATGTAATTAAAAACCTACCAACAAAAAACTCAAGTCCTAATGTATTTACTACTGAATTCTACAAGAAATTGTAGAGAAGATCTAATGCTGCTACTCCTTAAATTCTTTAATGAAATTGAAAGGCAAGCAGTATTCCCAAAGTCATTCTTGGAAGCAGTATTACTCCGATACCCAAATCAGAGAAAGATTGAAAAAAGAGAACTATAGGCCAATCTCCCTAATGAACATAGACCAACAAATCCTCAATAGTATACTGGTAAACGGAATACAGCAAGTCATTGAGAAGATTATACACTATGATCAAGGAAGACTCATCCCAGGGATGCAAGGATGGTTCAACATACTCAAATCAATAAATGTAATACACCATATCAACAGAGCCAAGGAAAAAGTCACATTATCATCTCAATAAATGCAGAAAAAGGTTTTGACAAAGACAACACCAATTGGTGCTAAAAATCTTACAGAAAATGGGAATAGATTATCTTTGTCTCAATCTGATAAAAGTCATCTATGACAAAAGAACAGCCAATGTCATACTAAATGGTCAAAAACAGAAAGCTTTCACTCTAAAAACCAGGAACAAGACAAGGATGTCCACTATCACCACTCCTATTTAATACAGTTTTGGAAACATTAGCCAGAGAAATTAGACAAAAGAAAGAAAGAAAATGAATGTGGATAGAAGGGGGAGAAGTTAAATTATCATTATTTGCAGATGACATGATATCCCATTACATAGAAGACCCCAAAAACTCTACAAAAAGACTTCTAAAGTAGCTAAAGTAACCAAATTCAGTTGCATAGCTGGATACAAAGTCAATACTCAAAAATCAATAGCATTTCTGTGCAAAAATAATAAGCTCACTGTGAGACAAATTAGGGAAACCATACCTCTCACAATAGCTTTGAAAAAAATGAAATACTTAGGAATCAGTCTAACAAAGTAAGTAAAAGATTTTTACATTGAAAACTACAGCACTCTGAAAAAGATATTTGAAAAGGATATCAGAAAATGGAAAGATATCCCTTGCTTTTGGGTAGGAAGACCCAACATAAACAAAAATGGCCATACTTCCAAAATTGTAATACAGTTTTAATGCAATCCTGATCTAAATACTAATAGCATACTTCACAGAATTAGAGAAAACAATTCTGAAGTTCATTTGGAACCAGAAGAGACCTAGAATAGCAAAAGAAATTTGGGCAACAAAGGCAAGGCACGAGAAATCACAATCCCTGACTTGAAATTATACTCCCAAGCTACTATTCTAAACACAACAAGAGACCAGCAAACAAACAAATAAACAAAACAAACAAAAAAAGAGACCCAAGGATCAATGGAACATATTAGACAATACAGAAACAACTCCCTACACACTCAGCCACCTTATTCTTGACACTTTCACTGGAAGAAAGATAGCCTCTTTAATAAATGGTGCTGGGAAAACTGGCTTTTCACATGCCAAAGACTGAAACTAGACCCATGTCTCTCACCATGAATCTAACAAAAATAAAAATGGATCAGAGATCTAAATGTTAAAACAGAAATACTAAATCTGCTGGAAGAAAGAATAGGTAGAACTCTTGAACATATAGGAGTAGGTAAAGGTTTTATGAACAAAACTCTGATTGCACTGGAAATATTACAAAGAATCAACAACTGACATCTCAGCTCATTCAAAAACTTTTGCACAGCAAAAGAAATCACCAACATAGTGAAGAGACAGCCCACATATTGGGAAAAAAAATTTTGTTAGCTGTTCCTCAGACAAAGGACTAATATCTAGAATATATAAAGAACTCAAAAAAAATTGTACCTTCCAATTTAAAGACCCAATCCAAAAGTGGGCATCTGAGATGAATGCACACTTCTAAGATGAAGAAGTACAAATGGAAAATAAATACATGAAAAAGTATCAAACATCACTGGTCATTCAAGAGATGCACAGTAAAACAACACTGAGACTCCATCTCACTCCAGAACAAATCCCTATTATTAAGCAATCAACAAATAACAAATGTTGGTGGGGCTCTAAGGAAAAAAGAACCCTTCTCCACTGTTGGTGAGCATGTAGACTGGTGCAACCACTGTAGAAATCAGTTTGAATATTCCTCAAAAAACTAAAACTGTAGGTTCTCTTTGATCCAGCTATTTTTGTCTTGGTACCTTCTTGAAAGAATGAAAAGCATCATACCACAAAGATATATACCCACCCATGTTTACAGTGGCATAGTTTGTAATAGCTAAATCTTGGAAACAGCCCAAATGCCCATCAACCAAAGAGTGGATAAACAAGATGTAGGGTTTTTATATACAATGGAGTATAACTCTGCCATAAAGAAGAATAAACTTGATTCATTTCTAAGTAAATGATCCATCTTGAAACCATTCTCTTAAGTGAAATAAATTGGACACATATGTGTAAATATTGCATTGTTTCTCTGGAGTGAGAAAGTGAAAGTGTAAATATGGACCAAAACGTGTAATAGATATTGCAAAATAGGAAGAAAATGTTTAAATGGAAAGGGAGACTAGGGAGGGTGAAAGGAAAAAGGAAAGAAGGGAAAAAATGAGAAAAGGAAAAATGGAAACAAAGCTTTTGTAATTGAGGGGAAGAAGGGTTGAAGAGATGGGAAGGAAATGGGAAAAAAAGAAGAATCAAGATTTATGATGTACAGGTACAAATTCCCTATGATGAATGTGATCATTATGTATATTTAAAATGTACCAATAAACTCAATTAATTTAAAAAAAAAGCAAACAAAAATGAATAGTCTCAAAATGCAAGAGTAGAAATGCTGGTGATTTGCATATGGCAAAGGGAAGCCATAAATGCTTTCTTTATGTGAAAAGATGAAAGTTCTTGACTTAATAAGCAAAGAAAAATATTTCATGCAGAGATTACTGAGACACATAGTAAGAAAAAAATCTATCTGTGAAATTGTGCAGAAGTGTTTTCACTTTTTAAAGTATTTTTTCACAATTTCTTTTTAGAAATTCAAGCCAGTATTTCATTTGCACTTCAAACTGCAAAATTGATGTGTAAAGTGTACAATAAGTGCTTAGTTAATATGGAAAAAGCATTAAATTTGTAGACAACATGAACATAAAATGTGTCCTGATTGATGGCAATGTGTTGCTCCAGAAAGCATTGAGCCCATACAAACTCTTCAGCAAGGGATACCCTGAAACTGACACCAAACCATGGACTACAAGGAAGGGGTGGTTACACAGACTCAGGAATAGATTTGGAATGAGAAGCATGAAATTTGCTGGAGAATCTGCATCTGCCAACGAAGAAGCTGTTGTCACATTTCTGGCAGAGTTGAAGAAGTTAAGGGAAAAGGTACCATCCAAGGCTCTATATAAGGTTCAGTACCATCCATAGTACCAGGCATTGACTTAGGATCTTGGATCATATACTCCACAGATATTACAGGCAGGTGTGGTGTCACTGAGCTACATCCCCAGCCTCGAGAGAACTATTACAGATATGACATTGTGTAAAAGCAGAGATTATTAAAACTAAGCAAAGGGAGAAGGCTAACATGACACTTGGTAAGGGATTAGAGTTGAAGACATCAATATGAATTCATGATTAGCTTTATATAGATATAGATATTACACATTGAAATCTTGAGAGATATGTACATAATACAGGTTAGTATACACAGGTGTATTTCATTGATTTATTAGCAAGGGGGTCTAAAAGCAGTGATATCCCAACAGCAATGAACACACCTAAGCCAAGATCTTGGTTCCTAATACCATTCAGTTAAATGAACCAGAATAAGGGTGATTTTAGTACTAGAGCAGGGAACATACTAGCTAAGCCTAGAGAATCTTGTAGCTCCAAGAAGTAAGGAATTATTTTTTTTAAAAAACATGCAATGTTGATAATAAAATAAGGAACACAAGAGCAAATGGAAATAGTACCTTATGGCCAGAGCTGGGAAAGTTTGAGCACAAAATAAAGTAGTATTGGATTATATCCCAAAGTATTAAATAAGCACCCACCAGTTTGTACTGATAAAAATAAAAACTGGACAAATAAATAAAAGGGACAGAATGGACAAATTTCCAAAGCAAAAGTTTCCAAATAACTTATGTAAACAAATATCCTGCCTTCAAGAAAGTGGAACATAATTCTCCATTCATTAACCATGGGCTGTACTTATTGGTTTTATTCTAAAGAGTGAAGTTGAAAGGGGAAGAGGGCAGGGAGTGGCTCCACAAAGAGGAAAGTAATACATGTCCTTAGTCATGTGGGCTGGTCAGCAGGTGGGGATGGACAGCAAAGTCATAGGGACAGTGTTTACTCTTGACATTATAGGGTAAAAATGGTGCTTTACCCCTATGATTTTCTTCCCTGAGACACATTACCCTACTCTATTCCTTAGATAAATATAAAACAGATACCAGGAGTAAGGCCTCCTATAAAATACTTGAGCAGTCCTCAAAATTTTAGGTTTATAAAACAATAAGGACAATTGAGAATCTGTCTCAGCTAAACAGACTTGAAGGGAACATAACAAAGTGCCATGTGGTGTCCTACACTGAATCATAGAGCAGAATTAGGGAATTAGATTGAAATTAAGGAAGCCTGGATAAAATAATGAATTTTTGTAATATTTGTAATGATTTATTAATTTTAACAAAATATATGATACTTAAATGAGATGTTAATAATAGGGGAAGCTGGGTAATAAGTATATGGAAACTCTTTGGGCCATCTTCACTATATTTTGTAAGCCTAAACTATCTAAAATAAAAGGTTTGTTTTTTTAAAAAAAAGTAATAGAAAGCTTATATTTAAGAGTAGTTTGATGTTAATTCTTACATAATGCTTTGTAAAGAAATCTTAATGATTATCTATCTAAAAAGTATTACAGCCTTACCTGATATAAATTTTCATGGAAAATATGAAACAAAAATATATACACCAAAAAACCTCATAAAAAGGAATTTTCCAAGCCACCACATACGCTGTTGCAAATGGAAAATATGCATCAGTCATCAGCCAAGTTCTTGACCTACACAAAGACCTCCTGAAACCAGTGCTAAATAAAATCCAGACTTTCCTGAAGGCAAAGTTAAGACGATGGTATACATGACCTGCCCACCCCAACCTGTCGAGCATTTTCCACCCAAACTTCTGATGTTGTTATGTGGTAAATCATGAAGTCCTTCTTTCAGTTGCTCAGTCTTGATAAAGCATTTGCCTAACTTTTCCTCTGTAACTAAATATTTAAGTCAACACAAATGACTCAATGCAAGGTCTATTACTGATTGTATCAACATTTTTGTTATATGAGCAATTTATAAAGTTTTTTGACCACTGCTTTCTAACTTCCATACATAATGAACATTTTAAGCATGTTATTATAGGCTGAATTGTGCTCCCTCCAAAAACAGTATGTTGGAGTCCTAACCCTTAGTACCTCAGATTGTGACCTAATTCAGACATAGAATTTATACAATGTAATAGGAGGCCATAGGATGGAGATAAATTGAAGAGGGAATCATTAAGCATTAAGAAATGGGAACTTGAAGATTTGGAAAATTTTGAGTTTAGCCATATTGCAAAAATGAGTTGGAGTCCTCAGGAGAGAATACTAACATTTGGAGTCCTCAGGAGGGTCATACCAAGGGTATGACTGGACAACTCTTTTGCTAAATAGACATCCAATCAGTCACCTCAGAAGAAACATTGACAGCTTGAATTGAAGAGGAAAGAGATGGAATAGAATGAAGGAAAAAGACTGTCAGATATACAGGATTTCACTAGGGCTGAGGGAAGGAGCTACCACCCTATCACATCTACAATAGTGCAGAGAGCCAAAGGCAATTATTCAGAAGGCTTAGAAATTAATAGAATTTTTCTGATAGGTTTTTTAAACATTTTTTAGACCCATGATACCTTTTGCCCTTCTGGTTTGTTCTTGTTGGGACGGGAATATCTATCCTCTGCCTTTTTAACTTTGTATTTTGGAATATAGTGACATATTGCTCCTTGCTTTCACAAATGTACAAATAGGAATTTTGGTGAGGACTCACCTATTTGGATGATCTGGATGATGAAATTTGAAACTTTGACTTGAAAATACTGAGATGAGATTTTGGACTTAGAGTCAAATGAATTTGTAAGATTTTGCAATGGCAGAATGCAGTTTTTACACAAGAAAGCCATGAATTTTGGAGAGTCACAAACCAGACAATTGTGATTTGAATAACATCTTCCCAAGAAGAATATATTGGAGTCTTAACCACTAGTACCTCAGAATGTGACCTCATTTAAAGGGTTTTTACAGAGAAAATCAAGTTAAAGTGAGGCTGAATGTGCTCTTGTCCAATATGACTGATGTGCTTCCAAAATAGTAGTAATTTGTATATAGACACATAGAGACAAACACTACAGAGGAAAAACACCCACATGCACACAAACATAGAAAAAAGCATTATGTGAACATGAACACAGAGATCATAGTGATTCATTGAGAAGCTAAACAAATGACAAAATATCAGCAAACCAACAGAAGGTAGGAGAGCAGCATGGAACAGATATTTTCAGAGACCTCAGAAGGATCCAATCCAGATGACCTTGATCTTGAACTTCTACCATCCAGGACAATGAATTTTCATTGTGCAAGCCTCTCAGTTTGGGGTACATTGTTATGGGGCTCTAGGAAACCAATATAACTGGTATGTTCTCTTTTACCTTCAGAGACTTGGAAAATTATGTTCCATCTTCCTGGGTCATTCTTTCCATCCTAATTGTGCTCCTTCCCTTCAGCTCTCAGATTGGGCTTCAGGTTTTCTAAGAAGCCTTTCTCATCTTCCCTGGGCTAGGGAACATGAGCTCCTTGTGTTCTTAATAGCAGAGCATTCTGCACACTCTGTAGTGCTTGTTTATCTATGTCCACCACAGACTGGAAATTCCTTGAGAATAGAGTTGTTTCTTGCTCCTCATTGTCTACTAAACACAACTCCAAACACACCAAGGGCAGCTCAAATCTATTTTTTTAATGAATGAATGAATAAATGAAATCTAAACTTTGTAGAGAAAACAGATAGTGGAGAATTAATCAGGGTGTTAAATAACTAGGCATATCTAAAAGGTTGGAAAATTGTGAATTTTATATCTGTTGACATGATAGCCATTTTCCAAATAGTGCACAGTTATACTTTCTCTTGCTGAACCTGCTTTGATTGAGTTATCTCCATTCTTGCATTGTTCAAATTGAAGCATGAGGAAAAACAGCATGCCAAATATAGAAAAGGACATAGAAGACATGAGACATGGAGACATTGAAAAGAACTAAATGTTTATATTTGGGGAACCAGAAAGAAAAGGGAGAGATGATGGGGCAAAGTCAATATTGAAAAGATAACACTCAATTTTCCAAAAGTGACAAAAGCTACAGGCTCAAGAAATGTTCCAGGTCTTAACAATAAAACCATACCTAGATAATCATAATCAGACTACTGAAAACCAAAGGCAGAAAGAATCTTCTAAATAGAGAATAAAATGAATATTATGTTCAAAAGAGCAACAATAAGACTATTAGGTGAATAAGAAATGAATTTATTTAATGTCACCTTTGTGACATTCTCTGACTCTACTCCCCTCTGTCTCTTGAAGAAAATTACTACCAGAAGTTCTTAAATATCTGACCATTTGTGAGGCTCTACTTTGCACAAGCAAGCATTTGTTATGGTTGGATGTTAAGCAGTCCTCAAAAGCTCAGCTGTTCATGGCTTGGTGCCTAACTGATGGTGCTATTGGGAGATGGTGGAAATTTTAAGAGTTGGTGCCTAGCTGGAGGAAGTTAGGTCATTGGGGGCATACCATTACCTGATCTACTCTTATATTTCTCTCCTTCCCTCTGGGGATATTTTTCCATTTTCATATATTCACTTGAATATCCTTTTCAAATTACTATAGTTTCAATGTATAGGTCTTTTACTTCCTTTGTTAGATTCACTCCTAAATAGTTCATTTTTATTGATGTTATCGTGAAAAGTGTTGTTTCCCTAATTTCTCTCTCAGTTAGTTATCCATGTACAAGAATGTTATTGATTTTTGAGTGTTGACTTTGTATCATGCTATGCAGCCCAATTTGGTTATTAATTCTGACTATTTGGTGGAGTTTTAGGGGTCTTCTATGTAGAGTATCATATCTGCAAATGATAATTTAACTTCCTTTCCTATCCATATTCCTTTCATTTCTTTCTTTTGTCAATTGCAGGGATAGATGTTCTATTTACAGACCAAGTAGATTTCAAGCCAAGATGCACCAGAAGAGACAAAGAAGGTCACTACATACTAGATAAGAGAACAATCCAGGAAGAAGAGATAACAATCATATATATATATATATATATGCCAAAACCCAGCACACCCAACTATATGAAACAAACACCAATGGATATGGAAAATCAGATAAGCACTAATATAATTGTAAAGGGGGACATCAATAACCTATTGTCACAGTCTGTCCCGCCGCTCCCGGCCCAGAGGAAGGGGCTTCTGAGCCACCGTCCCATTGCTCCTGGTCCAGAGGAAGGGGCTTCTGGGCCACCATCCAGCCCTCCACTCCCAGCCCAGAGGAAGGGGCTTCTCGGCCACCTTTTGCCCAGCTGCTCCCGGCCCAGAGGAAGGGGCTTCTGGGCCACTGTCCCACTACTCCTGGCCCAGAGGAAGGGACTTCTGGGCCACAATCCAGTCTGCTGCTCCCAGCCCAGAGGATAGGGCTTTTGGGCTGCCATCTGTCCCACCGCTCCTGGCTGAGAGGAAAGGGCTTCAGAGCTGCTGTCCCACCACTCCTGGCCCAGAGGAAGGGGCTTCCGGGCCACCATCAATCCTGCCACTCCCGGCCCCTGTCCCACCTCTCCCAGTTCAGAGGTCAGCTGCACAGGCACCAACAGCATCGCACCACCCTCCCGCACCAGTTGAAATGAGAAAACATGTAAATAAGTCTCAAAACCAGACTTCCAGGTCACCTACAGCAACCCCAAAGGGAAACGAGATGGAACAATCTGATACTCAACCACCTGGACCCACTGAACTGGCAACAAAAGGGGATCTGGAAAAAATGAAAACAGAAATAATTTCTCAGATAACAGGAGAAATTGTGCCCCTAGTGCAAGACATGATTAATAAATCTAGAGAGGAGCTCAGGAACATGATGGAATCTCAACATAGAAAACAAATGGAATCCATAAAACAGATGCAAATAGATTCCTAGGAGATGAAAAACTCCACTGAAAGTCTAGACAACAGAATGAGCCAATGTGAGAACAGAATTTCAGACATAGAAGAGAAGATTGCAATTCATGACCAGGAAAAGAAAAATTGCTTCAAAATTGTAAGGGAACATGAGAAATCAATCCAGCAGCTACTAGATGATACAAAGAAGAATAACATAAGACTGATTGGAGTCAAAGAAGAAACAGGAGAGAGTGCAGATGACATAAAAAAAAACTTCACAGAAGTAATGGCAGAAAGGGGAAAAGAACTTGACATAGAGATAAGTGAAGCATATAGGACTCCAAATAGCCTTGATCAAAAAAAATCTACACATAGGCATATAATTGTTAAGATTCAGGAAACTCAACAGAAGAACAAAGTTCTACAAGCAGTTAGAGAAAAGAAACAAATCACATACAAAGGAAAGCCCATCAGAATCACAGCAGACTTCTCAACACAAACCATCAAGGTAAGAAGAGCTTGAAGTGACATATTCCAAGCCTAAAAGGAAAACAACCTCCAACCCAGATTGAGGTACCCTGCAAAATTATCTTTCAAAGCTGATGGAAAAATAAGATACTTTCATGACAAAGAACAACTTAGGAACTTCGTGAATACCAAACCAGCACTCCAAA
>NW_004624733.1:14806897-14827759 GCF_000247695.1 Heterocephalus glaber | reverse complement strand
GGAAAAAAATGGAAACAAGGTCTTTGCAAATAGGGAAGGGTGGAAGGGGTGAAGGGAGGGCAAAGGAAGGGGAAAAAAATAAGAACCAAGAGACTCATGTAATGGTACAAGGTCCCAATGATGAATGTAACTGTATCGTATACCTAAAATGTACCAATAAAGTTAATGGGGGAAAGAAAAAAAATGAAAAAAATGATCAAGGAATCTAAAAAAATAGATACTAAGATTTTACAAGGCTGAATTATGAGTCCCTAAGTATTCATTACATTGGTCTCTGTATTTCTCTCAATGATAGAAACATTCCACTAAAGTGATCAGTGGCTGTGCACACCCATAATCTCAGCACTCTGAGAGACTGAGAGGCAGGATGATCATGAGCTCAAACTCAACCTGGGAAATTTAGCAATTTAGTGAAGCCTGCTGGAAAATAAAAAACAAAAAGAAATGGAGATAAAGCTCAGTCCAAAAGCCCTAGGTTCAATCCCAAAAGATCAAGTTTCTTTTTTTTTCTTTTTTCTTTTTTTTCTTTTTTTGCTAAGAATCAAAGGTTAGGTTTATGAACAAATTAGGCTGAAACTGATTTATGGTAATTCAGTTGAAGTCTGTAGTGCGATGTTACTTCAGCAGTGCAGAGATATCAGAACTCTAGGGCTGGCTTCTCTGGGATTCTCTTGGTAGTAAAATTGCTGTGACCTCACATAGTACTGCAACCACATTCTGGTAAAAATGTGCCCCAATCATGTATGAGGAGAGGCACAGGAAAGAAAATGAATGCTCTTTTCGTTGGATAACAGACTGTTTCCAGAGTCCTATAGCAGATCTATCATTGGCTCGAAGTGAGTCACATGATTTCCTCATTGGCTAGAGGAAATAGGCATAAACATCTGGAGCATGGAGTAGGCCACAGGCTCTGTAAGAAAATGACAAAGGACAGCAATGAATTTGGGTAGACAATCAAGTAGGTATGATATACACGAGAAGAGGGTAGATTGGCCAGCGGCTGAGATCTTAATGGGATAGTTCCCTAGTAGTATGAGTAGAAGGAACAATCATACCCAGTGCATTCCAGAGGGAAAATGTGCTAAAGAGTAAATAAGACAATGGTCAAAGACTTTGTTGTTTCACAAACCAATACCTTAAAACATGGTGAGAGTGAGCAGTTGCTATGTTCTAAATATCTATCACTGTCTCCCTCAATTCATATGCTGAAATCCTAACCTCCAAAGCAATGGTATTAGGAGGTGAGTACCACTTAATATTTAGCGCAATACAGTACTCAATACACCTCAATAGAGAGGTGATTAAATTAGGAGGGTGGAGCTTTCATAAATGGGATTAATTCCCTTATAAATGATGCTTGAGAAAGTCCTTTTTGTCTTTCTACCATGTGAGATCATAGTGAGAAGCCACTGTGAGTGAACCAAAAGCAGGTTCTCACCAGACACTGAATCTGTTAGTGGCTCGATCTTGGACTTTTCAGCCCATAGAACTGTAAGAAATAAATTTCTGTTGTTTTCAAACTACCCAATTTTGTGATATTTTGTTATAGCATCCCAAATGTAGTAAGACTCCAACCTTTGGTATTTGTAAGAATATGAAGTGAAATCATTAACAGAAAATAAAACTTATCATCTATCCTCGCAGCATTTCTAAAAAGAAAGGTGTTTTATTTCCACAAAGCAGGGAAACAGTAAAAAAAACAAAAGTGTATTCCTTCCACTAAACAATTGTAGTCTTATGCTTCCAAAGTCCCTCATGCATGCCTTTTTATGCCACATAATGATGAAAGCTTTGCCAACACTGTTCTTGTCTATAGATCACCTCTCCCGAAGGAAAATGAGTGGCCTAGTATTGTGGGGACAATGCATTTGGTGAACAAAGAAATAGGATGGGGTGTTGGAAATGTAAACTGAATCACTGCTGTGAAGAGCTTTAAATGCCAAGTCAAGAGATCTGTCTTAAAAGCTGTTTTCCTGAAGCTTTTCCTGACCCTTTCCCAGCTTTCCCTCCACCCACACACACTCAGCAACTTCAAGGACTAACAGAATGATGGCACCCACAGGATTATTATGAGAATTAAGTGAATTTGTACAAGTAAACCATAGTACCTGGATCAACAATTTTAACTACTTTTAATGTTATCATTTTTATTATTGTTATTATTATTATTATTATCTCTAGTCCCATTCTAAGCACAACAGACACAAAAGTAGTGACCAAGTTAAATTTCCCAGCTGAACCCCAGTCAGCTTCCCTGGCTCCAGGCCCTCTGTCCAGTCAGCAGTCCGCGTTCTCACTGACCCACATCTCTGTGGATGGAGTCTCTTTGTTTTTCTATGGAGGATCTTGAGAACTGTGGTTCCAGACTATTTATGGAGAGTAGTAAAAAGGGCTGCAAGTGCTAGAGGATTTGTTCCTCTCAGGACTCAGAGACTCATGAAGGAAACTCTTGTCACAGTGGCTCTGTTTATTCACTTCTATGACCTAGCTCTGGGGCTGGCACACGAGAGCCCACTGGCCAAATCTAGCCCATCACCTCTGTTTGTAGGATCAGGGAGATATAAATCTTTCCTTCACTTTAAAACACTTTTGAAAATCAGAAGGCACATATCACTCCATGACACATGAAAATTGTATAAAAATTAAATTTTCAGCATTCATAAATGAGGTTTTATGGAAACATGCCTATTCATTTGTGATTGACTCTTTACAGAAATAGCTTGCTGACTCTCCACTAGACCTATGCCCATTGGGGATTTTTCCTGGATTATCTCACTTAGTCGTTTTAATGGCTCCATGTGCCTACTCGTCTCCTTTACATTTAGAAAATATGTGTTTAAAGGGAACAAGCAATTTCCCACAGGTCTGCATATAGTAGATGGCAGAGGTGGGACACGGCAGCTAGAATGCTCAGAAAGAATACATTTTCTCATTCAGTTGAATTTTCTTTAGAATCATCGGTCTTGTTCTTTCTTCTCAAAGAAAATTAAAAGACTTGTTACTAGAAGGATTGAAATTAAGTGGTGAAGGGAGGAATATTTTGCAATAGTAAATAAGCAGATGGTGGATGCAGGCCCATTATCCAGATGGACAATAGATACTCTGTGTGGTCAGCAAGGGTCTCTGCTCAGGGTGTGGGCCTAGGATCACTCTGTGGCTGAAGCTCAGGGAAAGGCAGAAATCCACAGTAGTAGAAAGAGTGCAAGGGATGTCACAGAGAAGGCCAGATCAGGGATGGAGGGGAAATTCCAGGTCTGGGCTTTTCCCTGGAAGCTGCACTGTCCCACCGCTCCATCCTTGAGCTGGCTGGTCTCAGGGTCTGACTTGTGCCAAATGAATCAGGCACAAGCTGTGTATAAGGGGAAAAGACCGTTCTGGAAGACAGGACTGATGCCTGGATACAGAAACGAGAGCATGTCAGGCTAAGCCCAGTATAATGTAATGTCAAATCCTGTCTGAAACTTTATGGAGGTTATTCCATTAACCGGCACGACAGACTATCCCGTGTGACAGTGGAGTAGAGATGACATATTTCCCCCAGTAGTTCTCCTCCTTTTACTTTAGCACTGGGCCCTGGTTTTAGGTGGGCACATAGCTGCTGTAATAGATTGTATTCCTCAGAATTCCTTGTTGCTGGTTAGGGCCATGTGATAAATTCAACCCAAGGAGCTCTAAGCCAAGTGGTTCTGCGATGCTGTGAAACATCCTTTAAAGAGAGCTAAGGAACCCCATTATGCTAATTATGCCTTCATACTAGTAGAAATAAAATGTGGTGGCTGGGGCTTAGCAGTTGTTTTGGGCCATGAGATGAAAGCTTCCGGTTGTTCATGTCAAAGCAGAAAGAGGCAAAGATGAATCCCTAAAAACTGAAATCACACAACCATTCCTACACTACTTAATTGTAGACCTTTACATATAAAGGAATAAACTTTTGTCTTGTTTAAGCTGTTGTTTCTTTGGCTTTTCTTATACTCACTGCCAGCCAAACATTAACCCATATAATATAGAATAGAGGCCTGGCTTGGGTACATGACTTATGCAAGGGAATGCAGTTACTAAGCAGCAGAACCCAGTTTTAAATACAGATCTCCCTGACTTCAAATCCTTTTCTTGTTTTAATAATAGAGATGACTTGATGGCAGCTGCCATTCACTGAGTGCCCCTTACATGCCAAGAAAGTGCGTCTTCACCAAAACTGACTGGACCTGAACCTAAATTCTGCTATAAGCTCAGCGTGCATCTTTTGACTTTTAGATTTATCTTCCATAAAAACACAGACCTGTTGGAGAAGTTAAATGACTGTGGCTGCAATGAGCTGATCATGATGCCTGGTACAGAGCAAATTCCTAATAGATGCTTGTTATGAGTCCTATCTACATGGCCCCCCAAAGCCTCCTGCACTCATAGGTGAGGCTTTTTGGAGCTGGCTGGATCAAGGGAGTGTAATACTGTGATTAAGGGTGTGTGGTACTAATTTGTCCACTGATTGGAATTAGCAGAGTTCTGGGTGTGGCTGAATGGATTTACTGAAGACAGAAGCCCCCACCCTGGGTGTGGGTGGCACCACCCAAAAGGCTTGAACAGGATAAAGGGGAAAGGCAGGCTGCTTGCTGTTTCTTCTCTGTGATCGTTCTCTGCCATGCCACCCCGCCTTGTACCCCACGAACTATGGACTGAAATCTCCACAAACTGTGAGCCAAAATAAACCTTTCCTCCTCTAATTTGTGAGTGTTGAGTATTTTGTCTCAGTAAGGAAAAAAGTAATTAAGACAATGCTCCACCTTAAATCCGGCACTTGCTAAGTACCTAAGCAAGGCCTGCTGTTTGTGTGTCAGTAACTGCTGGCCGCTCTTGAGGAAAACAAGATAGAGA
This sequence comes from Heterocephalus glaber, assembly GCF_000247695.1. The sequence goes on along the minus strand of NW_004624733.1, from coordinate 14,822,887 downwards.
TGCATGGATTGATTGACTCAGTAACCATTTATTGAACACCTAGTGTGTGCCATGGCACACAGGATGCTGCTGGGGAGATATGATCCCTGGCAGATGAGAAGTTTGTTGTGAAAGTCCTGAAGTCCAGCAGCATATCAAGAGTGATGTGTGAGGGAACTTGAGAGAAGTCTCAAGAAGTCAAGATTGTAGTTCAGGGAACCAGCCCCCTGACCATCACTGCCATGAGGATGGATCGCAGAGAGCTTTCTGCTGCGTGGTCTCTGCAATCAGATGCTCTCTGGGACATTGGCAAGTCCAGAAAGAGAGGGAAGGTTGTGATAGGGACTCTTCAAAATGCTTTCTCCAACCAAGGGTGTGGTTCCAGGGAAGTTGCCAAGTTTCCTCTGACCAAGGTGCCAACTGGTGAAAGAGAATAAAAATGACATGTTTTTAACAAGTATAAACCCACAATCTCAATTATTCTTCTCCAAAACAACACCATCCTAAGGCACATAAGAGCTGGCGTTGATAGGTGGCAGGAAGAACAGTGTTTAGAACCTAGTGACTCAGGCTGTAAGGTTTCTATTTACTAATAAAGGAATTTCATTCAATTCAAGGAATTGCAAGTCGTAGTTTCTACACTTCTTAAGTGAAGATTAATTACATACAGTTGGTTTTCCATGCCCATGGATTCTGGATCTACAGATTTAAGCAAACATGGACTAAAAAATTCAAATAGCATGCCATCTGTAATGAATGTGTGCAGACTTTTTCTTGTCATTTTTCCAAATAATACAGTGTAACCACTGTTTATATATCACTTACATTGCATTAGGCATTATAAATCAAGAGATGTCTTAAAGCCTACAGGAGGAAGTACATCACTTATAAGCAAACACTGCACCACTTTCTAAAAGGAACTTGAGCATCCAGATTTGGGTACCCATGGGAATCTGGAGCCAAGCTCTGGAGGGCACTGGGGGATGACTTTACTGCTACTGTGAAGATTATGTGGAGTGATACATACTAAAGTCCCAAATGATGGTTAACAAGGACTTGGCCATTGGACAGACCATCCTGAGCTTCTATTACCTCCTCTGAAAAATGTCAGCAGATTGACATAATGCCTGGAGCATTCTTAAACCAGCTCCCATCCAAAGCAGCAGGCACCACCCTCATCATCTCCATCGTCATGATCACAATAAGCTCACCAGCATCTGGGCTCAAATCTGTTTAGCTTGAGTTTCTCAGTCCATTTCAAAAAGATGGAAAATGTAACACGCATTTTCAAGCAGCCTGCTTTGGGTGAAACTCTGAGTTTCTCTACTAACTTAGCTGGTAGTCACTGTTCCCAGTAGCCACGAAGGGCTAGACAGAAAAAACACCAAATGGGGATCGGACTCTTGGGAGGAGGTAGGACGGTAGAGATAGGGAAGGAGGGCCATAGGCCAACACTTTTCATAGGTGCAGGGGCATTGTTCAAACAGATGTCCTAGGGGAGCTTTAATCGGTGGACCTAAAACAAGCAAGCACAAGTCCCAGAGGTCACACAGTGTCTGAGAAGTGGTCCCCCTCAGTATCCTGCAGGCCAAAATGTCTGAAGGATGTGCTCATTTAAAGGCCATAGTGGGAACGTTGCCTCCAAGCTCATCTCTTAACCATTGCCTAAGCAATGTGGGTGTGATATAGAATTGTAAAATGGGCCAAAGGTGACTGAACCCTGCTTCCAGTTATGGGAACATTAAACATGTAGTATTTAATAATGAATGCTGAGGTAACATGAAATTATAAACACTCAGCACTCAGCCTTGGCAATCCCATCCCTCAGAGACATGTTCTGGCTCCAGCTGGCTCCTTGCCACGTGCACATTTGAAGGCTTTTGTAGGAGCTGAACAGCCCCTGCCTCTAGGTGTCTGAGCAGAGCCTCCTCATCTTGGTCTTTCCTCAGTCCTTCTTCTAAGTGCAGACACAAGAGAGAAAACCCTGGTGCAGGCTGGGAGGGCCCTTCTGCAGCAGGTGGCCCTGTAGATGACCTGTTGGTTGAATTGGATAAAATAAACTTTCATAAAACAATGCTTTAATAAGAGAGTTTTCAGCTCTCCATCTTGAGGATTCCTTCTTCCTCACCTATGCCTTTCCACTCACACAATCACCTGAACTGGCCTGGGTGATCAATGATATCTAAAACCAACTGAAAAATGAGAGAACACGTGGAAGCTACCAATTCAGTTCCAGAGAACTCACTTTTCCAGGCTATAGGCACAACTTTTTATTTTCTTGAGAAATTTCAGAGCCTAGACCCAATCTTGATGTACACTGAAAGTAACAGTAAGTTCTCTCAGGCCTGACTTGTGCAACAGATAATTTTGCTGTGGAGTGGAAGGGAAGCTGGGGTAGAACTTGGTGGTAGAACAGTTGCCTACCATGCTAAAGAATCCTATTGTTCTTATTTATTTCTCAGAGACACCTGGAATGGTTATCAAGTCCATTTCACAGCTAACAATAACAGCAAAAGATATTGAAGCACCAGTTATTGTGGTGATTGGTGGCATTTACTGAGTCCCTGCCATATGCCAGGCATGGTGCTTAGAGCTTTTACAAGCTTTATCTGATTTAATCTTCAAAAAACGCTAAGCATAAAAGTCTGTCATTCTCCCCACGTTACAGACTTGGAAACATACATATACATAGTGGAAAAGCAGGATTCAGGTGCATGCTCTTAGCTACATGTAGGCAGTGAGGCCACGGGGGCAGCACATAGGATCTACAGGTAGTAAGTGGGCAGCGGAGACCTGAGCTCAGTTATGACTGATTTCTAAAACTGCACTTTCCAGAAGACCAGGGCATTCTGAGAGGCCTGGGAGCCAATACTATTTGCTCCTGATCGCAAAACAGCTCTGGACTTCGGGGGCACAAAAATACTGAGGTTTCCAATCTGATCCAGACTCTAACAGGGGCCTTGGTAATGAGCTTAAGCTTCACTGTAGGTGTTGCAGGAAGCCACCAGAGGAATAAGAACTAGAAAGTGACACGTTCTCATTAAAGTTTTTAAAAAATCACTCAGGACACTCTGTGGAGAACAGACTGAGAGAGTGGGAGCAGGATTGTTCATTACATAATGCAAGTTTCTAACTGCACAGAGATATTTTCCTTGTAAAAATATTTAAATCTTCAAATAAAACTGAAGTCACTCTCAACCACCGCATGATGGCTGGCATGGTTTCCTTTACCATCCTGGAGGGAGCTTTTTCTTTCCTCCGAAAAACAGCATTCACACTCACACCCTAGTGTTGTGCTGAGAATTCAAGGGTATCCAGATTATTTGGTGCAAGGCCCAACAAACTGTTCAAGAGTCAAAGAGAATGATGCACACATGGCCAACTCTAATCCAAGGTAGAATGTCCAACAGTTCATTTTTCTTTTCCTTTTTTTTTTTTTGGTACCAGGGATTGAACTCGGGACCTTGTGCTTGTGAAGCAGGCGGCAGAACCACTGAGCTAAATCCCCAGCTCCTACATTTTTGAAGTAGGTGGTGTGTTAGGCAGCTTTCTGTCAGTATACCAAATAACTGAGATAATCAATTTATGAAAAGAAATGATTTATTATGGCTCACAGTTTTGGAGATTCCAGCCCGTGATTGTCCCTGTGGCTTTGGGCCTATGGAGAGGAAGCCCATCATAGTGAGACTATGTGGCGGGGGGAAAACTTCCTACCTCATCATGAACCAGGGAGCCAGGGAAGAAAGAAAAAGAGGAAGTGGCTCAAGGTCCCACAGTTCCCTTCAGGGCACACTGTCAGTGATAACTTCCTCCACTGAGCTCTTCCTCTTAAAGGTTCCACCACTTCCCAATTGTTCTGCCCTAGAGACAAGCTTTTAACATATGGGCCTTTGGGAAACATTTGTCCAAACCCACAGCAGTTGGGTGGGTGCTCAGACAAGCATGGAGCACTTTTCCCAGGGCTTCAGACCATACAAAGTATGAAGAGGAGGCAGAATTATAGATTATGGGCCAAATGATAAAGACGGGCTTTTCAGGTAACTAAAACTGGAAGCTACTATTTATTGATGCTTACTGTATGTCAGGTTCTAAACACCTATATGCATTAATTTGTTTCTGTCTCTGCATAGCCAGTACAGTTGATTTTCATTATTCCTGGTAGTTTTCTCTATGAAAGCTCCATGAACACTGACTGGACAAATACTGAACCATCAAACCTAGGAGAAATAGAGAATTAGGTTCGTATGAGTCTGCTTATATGTTTGTCAGGGAATGAATGTGTAATCTTGTCTGTATGTTTCTGTTTAAATAAGACCTTCTTTAAAAGTGTTAGTTACTTTTCTCTCGTTGCTGAGACAAAATACCTGACACACAAAGTTAAAGGAGGAAAGATTTATTTGGCTTACAGTTCATAGTGGTTTCAGTGCATAATTGGCTGGCTTCCAAGGCAGAATGGCGGTGAGGCAAAGGTTCATGGCGGAGGAAGACACCAAAAGCAACAAGAGACTGTAACAGTTTCTTTCTCCTCCTCTTATTTTATTCAGACTACTGGGATTAGGGTGGTGCCAAACCAATCACTCAAGTGTAGTAGTTTAGTATTCACACACCCTTAATCCTAGCATCATATACTAGATTCACCCATGTATGACCGCATGAGGCTTTGGGGGAACATCTAGACCCAAACCATAACAAAAAGGTATTGTTGATTTATTAGCACTGAACTCAAAGAAAACAGCAATGTACCTCATGTCTGAATGAAGCTAATCTACTGTGTGCTTTCTCCCTAAGGCACATCATGTAGCCTTTCATTTGCTTAGGAATACTAAACAAAGCTTCAACACCAGGCTTGTAGACCATTTTAAATGGCCAAATTACCTTTATAAGTAAGTAAATAAATAAGTTTTAAAAGTGAGAAAAATGTTGCACCAACTATATTGCAAAAAGGACACTCTGACAGTGCAAGAACTGAAAGAAGAAAGAAGTTTTTCACCTTACCAAATCTCAGCTTTGAACCTGCACGCCAATGACTCAAACTTTTCAAGACTCTGCATGCCCAAGAAATCCTGAGTATTTATTTAAGGACTACAAATAAATTTTAGTAAGTAGGTTAATTTGCAAATACAGAGTTCACAAATAACAAGGGATCAACGATACTATTATACATTCTGCTTGGTTTACAATAGGCAATAATCCCAGTATCAGTTGAAAATATACTAATAATCTACAATACATTTAATATACCTAACTTACCAAATGGCTGAGCTTAACAACATGGCACACAGTCTTGATTGTTCCCCTTCTGATCATAGAGCTGGCAGGGAGCTTTAGCTTGCTGCTGTTACTCCACATGAAGAGATAATATCATACCACACCAGGGAGAAGTTCCAAATTCCAACTTAGAAGTATGACTTCTACTGCATTTGTGTTAATTTTGCATTGTTGCAAAGTTGACAAATTGTAAATCAAAACATCGTCAGTCAGGAATCATCTGAACATAGATCGGTGGAGTGTTCTGCCCCAGATGTCTCAGACAGTGAGTCAGAGTCAGGATTATGGACTCAGGCCCTCGCTTTACTTTCACATAGCATGGCCCTCTTGCTTCCTCTGTCACAGGTGTGTGCAAGGGGCAATGAACGGAAGGCTGGGCCATCCTTACATAAAACACATTTATTTACTGTGAGCAGAGATACAGCAAAAAGTAGAAAAGTGGAGAACTTGTGGGTCTCAGTTTGAGGGAGGAACCATGGAGGTGAATACAGCACAGTCAGTGCTTGAGAAATAGTCCCCTGCTCCACTGCATGCAGGAGAGCACAACATTAAGAAAATTTCTGCAGATCACATGCATGGTACTTGACCCAAGACTAGTTGCTATGTTTGAACATTTGTCTTGAAGAAATCCAACTGGCAACTCTCCACCCGTAAAAGGCACTGTAATTTAAATGCAAAATATTCATGGAAAGCTGACTATCATAGAGATGCCAACAAATATTTTCAGATTATTTAATCTACATTTTGAAACACTGTAATATCCAACTGTAAAACGGCAACAGTGCCACAAAACAAAGACATAAAAGGTTTTTTTTTTAAAAAAAGTAGACATAAATGATCAAGAAAAATGTTTGGAGTTTATTCATTTAGGAACTCTATCAATGGGTTAGACACTAATTAATTGGTAAGATACAGACTTCATCTCGCTCAATGTTCAGCGAGATGTCATCAATTGAATATGGTGCTTTGCTAATTGAATGCATAACATGAAAAAAGTTAAAAAGAGGATGTCACACTTGAACAAGTTAAGATAGAATGAAGACTAAAATATGAAAAGAGTCAGGCAATCAAGATAATTTTAAAAAGGCGAAAGATTTATACGATCTGAAGAGAAACCAGAGTAATCAAGATAATTTAAAAAATGTGATTTGGAACAATAGTTGTATTAAGCTCCTGGGTATTGGAAAATACATGTCTGGTAGATTACCAAGGTCAAAGAGAGTTGGTGACTAGTTGAGAAAGGCCTTTCCAAGGAGTGATTTAGAAATGAAAATTGGTTTGGGGTACATAATAATGGGAAAGGCTTTGACACACTCCAGGCTGAGTGTAGCATGGATACACCAGGCAGGTGGCTCCCTAGGTAGAAAATTAATAAGATTCAAATCAAACAAGCAAAAGATAAAAGATCCATTTACCTACTTTGACAATTACTTGATTTTAAACTGAGCTGGAAGCCATTGAGTTTCTAATGCACTCGTAGAACATCTATCTCCCATGGGGCTGAGTTTTGTGGTAGGTGAATCCTGGGGGAAAATAGTTTCTGCTCTTTTGTTTTTCTTTAATTAATTTTATTGGTACATTTTAGGTATACAATTAATTTACCTTTATCATTGGGTGTTTGTACCTGTACATGATGTATCTTGGTTCTTATTTTTTTTCCCCATTACCTGTGCGCCCTTCACCCTCTCCACCCTTCCCTATTTACATAGATTTCATTTCCATTTTTTTTTCTTTTCTCATAGTTTTTGCTCTTATTTTCTGCTCTTAACATTTCTCTAGTTCTCCTTCTTAGAGATAATAATAATGACTAGCGTGTACTGAATGCCAGTAACAGACTTTGTATCAGACCAAACAGTTGGTGCACCTTCTCTTGCTTACCTTTCCTAAAGTCCAATTATTCCAGTTTGCTAATGGGGAAGCTGAGACTCAGAGTTCAAGTACATTTTGCAATAAGTAACAGTCTGGATTTGAACCCAGATCTAACTGCACCAAATCATGGGTTTTTAATCATTTTATGAAACAGTTTCTCAAGGGGAATATTGTTTTGAAAAGATGAAAATGTTAGTGCAATACCTAAGCAGTCTGGCTTGCTTCTTCCCCAGCCCTAACTGTGCTCATTATTGAGAACAGGATATCTGAAGGTTAGACATTCCTGTTCATGATTATTGACCAGAGCTGGCCAGTGGCTACCTAAATGACATCTCACAGACCTCAAGTCTCACTCGAATTCCACCTTCATGCTAAATACACACACCTCAGTGCATGGCAATGATAATCGCCATGATCGTGGCTGGAAAGAACCACAGAAGAAGTGACAATAAATGGAGCCGGAATTCTTAGGAAATCTCCACCTCCCCAAGGAAAACACACAAATATTCCTGCTCTCTATTATCCTAACCTTTCCTTTCATCACCTCTGCTTCTGCTCCATGATGCCACAATCCCCAGGAAGCTGAGAAATTGCTTTGCCAGCAAGGCTCCCACTTCTTCGTTCTCTGGCCACTGAACTAACTGATGCTGTTGGTGTTCAACTCGGCTTGGTTTTTGACTTCATGAAACTAAACAGAAAAAAAAACCTCTTTGGTGAGGGGGGTCTCTCTCTTATGATAAGAGCTAACAAATTATTACTCACAAAAAGTCTGGATAAATATAAAAAGAAATTCACTGGGGCCATGAGAACCTCAAGGGATTTGTACCAGCATGTCTACTAATTGGTTTGTATGACAGCTTCAGATGCTAGCCCTGTGTGAAGTGGGCCCAACTCCAGGTCCCCTTTACAATGGCCCTTCTGGAAATCACTGGGTAATAAAGTAAAAGCAGACATAAGCCTGGCTCATAGAATACTAGGAGATTTTATTGACCTCTTGGTGTCCAGTCAGAACTATAGGTATTTCATTGTTGCTTCCAGAATGGACATTTTGAACAAGAGCATGTAAAAAAGAGAAATCTCCTGTCCCCATGGTAATTTGACAAGTCAATTCCAGTTTCTGCCACCTCCCATTATCAGAATGGCTATGCATATTATCAAGGAGTACAGCTCTCTCCAACCTTCACCCTTAATTCCAGCATGTGTGACCTGGGAAAACTTCACCAATTATCCCTTCTAACCCATCATAGGGCAGACCAGGTATATCCACATGCTGACAGCTTATATGTGCCCTTCCATGTCCTGCCTATGACAAACACCCCACATTTCTGATATGGAAGTATAAAAACGAAATTCACCATCTTAACATCTAGCAGCAACAGTGTCTTTTAGAGAGATTAAGGGGAGAAAATATAATTTCTTTTCTCAATCCACATACATTTTTAGCAAGGACAGATTCCTATTAACAGAAGTCATATTAATGAGAGAAAAACACAAGTTTAATAATACATGTCACGTTCATTACATAAGAACAAAGAAACTCTCTGGAAAGTAGCTCTCTTAAAGCAGTATCTTAGAACTATATCTTAACCAGTATTTTAACAAAGATAAATATATTTTAAGAGTGACAAGACAAAAAAGAGCAGTTTTGGGCTTCCAAATGTGGGGAAATGGGGGCCTGGGATTTAGCTCAGTGGTTTCGCCGCCTGCTGTGCAAGTGCAAAGATCCAACTTTGATCCCTGGTACCAAAAAAAAAAAAAAAAAAAAATTTCACACCCAAATGTGGGGAAATGTGGCAAGGTGAACCTGTAGAATAATATCCACTGGCAGGTTCCTCTGGTATGGGCTGGCTGATACCATCTCAGGGCTGAGGAGCATGTGGCTGTGTCTGGTGGAGGAAGAATGACATTCCTAGTGTTAGGCTGGAAAGCAGAAGGGTGGAAAGATCTCTTGTCTGTGTCAATCTCTGTCCTGCCACCCAGAAAGTAGAGGAAAGAAGGTGTCCCTTATTTTAACCCTCTTTAGCTTAACAATCCTCACTATTTTTAAGAAGAATTTCTTTTTCAGAGAAACGGTCACTGGGAAAAATCCTGTGGGTAAGATGAGGCCCAGAGGGCAAATCTCTGCAATACCAAGGGAGCAAGAGGGGTAATTAGAGAGTCAAGGATCAGAAATGCGCAGAAGCCGAGGTGGCAAGAAAGAGGGGGTAGAAGGAGCAAGAAGGGTGAATCAACATTACCAGTAGCTGGGAGCAGAATGGTAGGAATCACCATGGGCTACCAGGATCAGGAGTAACAGGAATTTTAATATTGTGTGTGCTCCAATCTACATGTGCAGCTCTGAAGTCTTCCTCACAAGCTGATGCATGCATGTGAATTTCCTTTGGAGGGAATAATGAAAACAAGCTAAATTTCCTACTGTGGCTGGAGACTGTGGGGCGAGTGAGGACAACCTGAGCAGCAGCGGGAGGTGTTCCCCTCATGGAACTCAGTGAAAGTAGGAGCTAAGTGTGGCACAAGCGGAACATGAAACCAGTTCCCTCCCAAATACCCAGAGAGTCTGGGAAAGGGTCCATGTGGAGCACTAGAGGGTCTCTGGCTATTTTGTTCAGATCTAAACTGGTCTAGAGACCTCAGATAACTTGTAGTGTATACAGAGAGACATGCAAAGCAGAATAGAGCTTAGAATGGTAACACCCTGATAGCAAGAAGTGCCATTCATTCAGCACATACCATATGCTAGTCCCAGCCCTCTGCAATTGACATGCCTGCATTCATTTATTCTCAATGACAAGCCTATGAGGAATTATGTTAACCTTTCCATTTTACAGATGAGGAAACTGTGGCACAGAGAGGTTGCATGATTTTCCCATGATGCACAGCTGTTGAATGATGGATGCAGGTGGGAACCCAATCAGCTGGGCTCCATGGCCCATACTTTTAAAGAAGAAAATGTAGAATAAAGAATGGATGCTTGTTCCAGAAGCACCTCTGATTCAAGACCCCAGCATTTTAAATAGAAAACTGCATGACCCTCAAGTCCAGGCAACTCATGAGCTTCTGGAAACACCGGGATCAAGCACATGAATTACGCACTCTGGAAGTCCAAACTATAATAGGAAGTCAGATACACAACAAATGATCACCCCACAGAGGGATGCATGTCTGATAGAGATCAACATAGGAAGCTTGCACTGTGATGTCACAAAAACATCAGCTAAATTTAAACAAATAAACTTCATTGACTGAAGGTCTATGCTAGACATTCTGCTTATGTTAATTTATTTACTTTAACTTTCAGTGTAACTTTGTGAAGCAGATGCAGTTTCAACATTCATCTTCTTATAATGTCCACCATGCTATGATGTTCCTTATATGAAAAACCACGAGATCCATGGAAAGTATTGGGAAATCCTCCTGTTTCAGTCAACTAGGACTGCCATAACAAAACTCCATGAGTTTAAACAGCAGAATTTTACTTCTCACAGTTCTAAAGTGTACAAGTTCAACATCAAGATACAGCCAATTTGGGTTCTGTGAGGTCCCTCTTTCTGGATGGTCTTCTTGCTGTTTTCTCACACGGCAAGAGGAGGAGTAAGCTATCTAGTATCGCCTCTTATAAGGGCAGTAGTTCCATCAGGAGGATCCCACCCACATGAACACATCTTATCCTAAATACCTCCCCAAATATCTCTCAAATACCATCACCTTGAGAGTTTGGACTTCAACATATAATTTGGGTGGGAAACACAAATATTCGATTCATTATTTCTTTTCAAAAATCTCTAGTCTATCACAACTTCTAGGAGATTATTAGTAGACTGGTTTAACATGATTTAGGCTCTTGACTCTCAACTGTGTGGATTTAAATCCAGATTCTGCCTCTTAATAGGTGGATAACATTTCATAGCCAGAGGTCTCATAGTCAAATTTGACTCACAGCCTGCTTTGCTACCTCAAATTCTTTTGGAACACAGCCACAGCCATTCATTTATGTTTGCCCATGGCTGCTTTCATGCTAGAAAGTGAAAGTTGCAAAAGAGATTGTAAGGCCCAAAGAAACTAAAATATTTACTGTCCAGCCCTTTCTAGAAAGCATTTGCCATCCCCTATTTAGGTAAATCATTTCACCTCTCTAAGTTTCTTCTTTGGGAAAATGGAAGAATCAAAGCTCACCATACTGTGTTGCTGTGAATGTGAACAGAAGGGATTCCACAGGGAGCACTCAGGTCATGTTAACCTCTAATACCTTGCTTTTGTTTTTGGAAAGAACTGTGTACTGTGAAATGCTCTTTCTCTTCCATTCTGCAAAGGCTTCCACCAAAAGCCCAGGTTCATCTAGATTTATCGCGATTATTATGGAAAACCTGCTGAGATGCAAGCCTCTCTGAAAGCTCAAACCCCCTTGTCCTAAGGGCTACAGACAGCTTTAGAGGGGAATATGGAGTGAGGTGTTATGCAGCCAGCGACTTCGCGGAACGTAGAGCCACCATTGTAGGATGTGTCTTAGTGCTCCAAAGGGGAAAGTCAACTAAAAACTAGTCATATGTCACAGCATAGAATACAGGCTGGAGATCCCTTACTTGAAAGGCTTGCAACTAGAAGACTTGAGATGTCAGATATTTTTAGATTATGGACTATTTAAATAGACTTTACCAGGTAAGAATACTTAATCCAAAAATCTGAACTACTCCAAAATCTGAGACTTTCTGAGTTTCATGTTTTGAACTTGAGATTTTCAGATTAGTAATGTTCAACCTGTGTATGTAGGTGAATTGAAAAGCTACTACTACAGCAGGTTACCCTTAAAGTCTCTTTGGGATTTTCCACTGTCCATAACAGCCAAAAAGATGTCAGAGATAGGATTTGTGATTGCTTACATCTCTTTTATATAATATTCCCCCCAGATGCCATAACTGTTGGCTGCTAACAGCTCAGAGATGCACCCCTTTTCTGAGAATTGCTGTTAGATCAAAAGACATCTCATTAGGAAATGCCAAGGTGGCTATAGCTGCTCTGAGTGTGACATGAAGCTCGGGACTGACACAAAGGCCACCTGTTGTTTCAAGGAGGGTTAACTAACTCTGTGTTGGCATCATGCTCTGGAAGTTCCCCAAGAGATCTAGCATATTCCATTACTCTCTGGGCTGCCCCACAAATAGCTGTTTACCAAATCACCAAAACCTGATAGAAAAAGCCAATTTTTCAGCAATTAGGCCATCCAAGGTCTCAAATAGTTGTCTTTCTCTGTGCTGAGCTGGATTCAAAGGCACTAATAACCTCCTTCAGTCTCAGTTATTTCTGTAAGTAATTTGCTAAAGAGATACAATGAAGATATAAATTTAACTTTAAAATGTCAGTGGGCAGGAAATGATGATGAATCCAGGGTGGAGAGAAAAAAAGTATGATTTTATCAAGCCTCTGCTTGCATAATATTTTCTTGTTACTAGAATCCTGACCAAGGACTGGTTCCAGGAATCCCAGCAGACCTGGAAACTTGACTCAAAAGGCCAAATGAGAAGCAAGTGGTAAAAGCAGGAAAGGAATTTAAGTATGGCTACATCAGTAACAACAAAGAGGTCTAGGGCCCTAAGATCTCTCTTCCAGGCACTGATAGTAGCTCCAGGATAATACAAAGAAGAGCAAAAGCAGGGGTAAGAAGCATGCATAGTAAAGCAGTCTTGGTAAAATTGGAGGTCTGGTTTATGGTTGCCTCAGGGCTGGTTTTGTGGGGTCCTGCTGCCACCCGGAGAAATAAGAGCCTCCAGGATCACTGTTCCTGGAACTTAAGATATCCTGGAAAAGAGAAATGATTCACAGTGAGAATAGTCTAAAGGAGCAAAGTGGAGTTAGTTGAGCAGTAACTGGGTCCTGCTTCAGGTGTAAGGCAATGACTGGAGACTTCTTAGCACTACTCCAATGGTCTCATACACAATTCTGTAAAGGCCAGTGGCTGATTATTTGTTAGTTATGATGTTCCTGTAAGTCTGAAAAATATCTTAGCTACACTTATCTTAATGTCTTCCATGTTGAGAGAAGGAGGAGAGAGATTAGGTAAATTTAAGGCTTATTAAACTCACATTACCAGTTTTAAATAGACACTCCTTAAGTGATTAACATGTCTGCATGTAGTTTTGAGCAGAAACTTGACCCAATGTTTAAGGTAGCAGAGGAGACATGAGATGTGAAGTAAAAGATTCCAAGCTCTTATCTAGTTTTAGTTATGCATCAGACATCTGGCGGCTCAAGTGAGCATCCCTGTAATTCCAGTTACTTGGGAGTCTGATGTAGGAGGATCACAAGTATGAGGACAGCCTAAGCAACTTAGGGAGACCCTGTTTTAAAAGAAAAAACTAAAAATGTCTGGGTATATAGCTCAGTGGTAGAGAGATGCTGGGTTCAATCTCCAACACCACCAAAATTTTTAAAGTCCATGTTTAGCAAAAGCACCCTCAAAGTCTCATCCAACCAAGGTATGAAGCCAGTCCATGCACTCATGTCCTGCATCAGGACAAGGTTGTTTGAATACAGCTGCTTGGATGCATCTCTTCTTGAGAAATGTGAAAAAGATCCACAGAAGTTCTGAAATCCAGCTGGGTACCTGTTTACTTCCATTGGGTAATGGTTCTCTACTGCACTGTTCTTTTCTGATGTCTCTACCCTTTGTGTCTCTGCTCTTTTCTGTGCTCTGGGCTCTGGGCTCTTCAAGATCTCTTCTTTTCATATGAAATAGGCCATGGCTGCAATTGAGTGGCTTTCTCAACCCACTTCTATCCGTAGAAATGTGGAAGCCCTGAATCCTCTTCTTTTTCAAATTTCTCTGTTGCCAGCTGCTAACACTCACTTAAAATCTTTGGGTAAGTTTCTTATGGTGATTGACTTCAGTGTAAAAGCCACATCTATAATTCTTTTTGAAACAAATTCCTTTCTCCTTTTCAGTGTCAGGATGCTGTGAAGAAACTCTCAAGATTCTTAGAAGTCTTGCTTTGTGGCTGAGTCTCAAAGATAGTGCGTTAAATGTACGGTTTTACCTAATTCCAAGTGAGCTATCCAATCTCAGCTTGAGAAAAGACCTCCTGTCCTCAGCCCACTTCCAATTCTACACAACACTCTCACTATGCCATCCAGTTGATTTTTGCAACTCAGACAGAGAGATTTTATTCTCTCATTTTTCAGGTGTGAACTGAGACTTCGGATGGGGAGGTGTCAATTGGCCAAGGTCAAGTCAGTCCAATTATGCCCTGGACCTCCAGAACCAGGGATATACATAGCCAGAAAGCTCACCTGTGGTTAGTAGGTCCCTCGGTGAGCCTGCTGCACCTGAGATGACTGTTGCAGGCCACTCTCCACTCAAAGGAAGACTACACTTAAGAGTATGGCCTCAATGTGCATCCATTTAGCTATAAATGTCTCTAGTTTCTTATTCTTTATGGTTGAGTAGTACTCCATTTTATATTTTTAAAAAACACATCTTTATCCAGTCACCAGTTGATAGGCAATTGGGCTGTTTCCAGATAAATGTCATCATACTGTATACCTAAAATGTATCAATAAGGTTAATAATTTTTTTTAAAAGGCACTACAACAGGGAGGCCGCTGTGGTCTCTGGGACAGAACAAAATACTTTCCCAAAATGTATTTTCCTCTCTACTACATCTTACTGATCTCTCCATTTCAGAACTGCAGGGGCTGCCTCGGAGTTTTGTCTAACACTCACATTCTCAGCATACTCTATGCCATTTTAAAGCATTTCACATCCATTATCTCGTTTCATCTTCACAACAACCATGCAAAGGAGGCAAAGTGGGCACAATTATGATTGGCACAAAGGAGAGAGAATTCAGACATGAGAAGAAACTCAAAAGCAAGTCAGCCTCAGACAAAACAATATCTGTTATTTTGAAAAGGTGAATGCAAGACATAAACTTGGTAACCAACCCCCCTTGATTTTCCAAATGTGGAAATGGAGGCTCAAAGAAAGGCAAGCTAAAGGTTATTTAACTAGTTAACTTCAAGTTCAGGTCTTGGACACAAACCTCTGCCTTGGACTGAGTTGTCTATCAAAGCATACAGTGTTATTTGACCTGTTTCTCTGTTTGCTTCACTCTACAAAGCAAAGATACCTCATCATTCATAGGAGCTGGCAAATTTTACTTTTTCCTTTTATACTAATCAGAGGTGGGCATCCAAGTCTGTCCTAGAATATCTGCCTTCCCATCAAACTACATCACTTGAGAGTGAACTGTGACTATCTTCCTCAACTTGGGAAAATGATAGTCAATCATTAGTCAAGGGGCTCAAAAATCTTATCTTTGTAGGTGATTCCAGGTTAAATGAAGTGAGTCACTTCATGAGTAATTAGATCTAGACCAGACTTGGGAAGGAATCACATATTTGGTATCTACAAAGCCAGTCATCTAGTCATTCTTAAGCACAAGAACAGAGGAGAAAGCTCGTGACCTCTGTCTGTTGCTCAATCTGTGCTTTACCTAACCCAATAATAAATTAGATTTGATATCACTTTTTTATCTACTTACCCAGTCATCCACCCATCCATTCATCCACATAACCATTCATCTATACATCATCCATGTATCCTTCCATTCATCTATATAACTATCTGTCCACCCATGCATATCTCCATTTTTCTCAATCCATTTCTCTCTCCTAATTTAATCTGGGTTCTTTTATTCACACATTTACTCATTTATTCTTTTTCTTAAATTCTTTTATTGGTACATTTTAGGTATACAACACAATTGCTTTTCTCATGGGGAACTTATAACTTTACATGATGCATCTTGGTTCTTATTTTTTCCCCATTCCTAGCCCTCCCTTCACCCCCTCCACCCTTCCCTATTTACAAAGACTTTATGT
>NW_004624733.1:14783498-14801932 GCF_000247695.1 Heterocephalus glaber | reverse complement strand
GTCCAGGTGGTTGAGTATCAGAGTGTTCCATGTCATTTCCCTTTGGGGTTGCTGTAGGTGATCTGGAAGTCTGGTTTTGAGACTTTTTTATGTGTTTTTTCATTTTGACTGGGGGGGGGCAGGGGGATGCTGTTGGTGCCTGCACAGCTCACCTCCTCTGAGCTGAGAGAGGTGGGACATGGACTAAGAGCAGTGGTAGGGATGGTGGCCCAGAAGCCCCTTCCTCTGGGCTGTGGTGGCGGGAGGTATGGTGGCTGGGAAGCCTCTTCCTCTGGACCAGGAGCAGTGGGATGGTGGCCTGCAAGCCTTTTCCTCTGGGCCGGGAGTGGTGGAACAGAAGGTGGCCCAAAAGCCCTTTCCTCTGTGCTGGAAGTGGTGGGAGGGATCTTACTCATTTATTAATTCCATGATTTACTCATTTATTCATTCAACAAACAGCACATTTTCTTCCCAGTAATTCCTAACAACAGCTTGCATTCCTCTTCCTCACACCCCCATACCTTGTTAAATAACAAAAATAAAGGTCCAAAGAAATTACATAATTTATTTAACAACTACTTGTTGAATTCTATACAATTAAATCTCTTTTATTGGAGAATTTTTATCCAGTGGAATGTAGGCTGTGAACTGGTTGTGATGACCAGCATTCCAAACCCCTTTTCATAGCTCATTTCTTAAACACTCAGCAAATGTTTATTGTGCAACTACTGTGCTTTCAATGCACTCTACTATGTGCCAAATAGGCAACAGGAACTGAGGCCACAAGCAGTGAAATAAACTGATAGTTTAGTGGAAGGTTAGTGCACAGATCTGTAGAAAAATAATCAATTTTATTTTTAAAACATGGTAAGTATAATATTTAAGATCAGCAAATAAGTGCTTGGGAAGGCTTCAAAAGTTTGCCTAAAGGAGGGAACAGCTGAGCAAGTCCTTTAGAAAAAGTAATAATGTGCAAAAAATGTGAGCTTCCAATATATTTTAAAGCTAAATTTTCATTGTAAAAGCATTGTGCTTATGGTGAAAATTTTAAAGAGGACAGATGGGCAAAAATTATAGAGCAAACTGTCTCACTCCCTCACCACTCCCCCACATACTTAAAACTCCCTTTCCAGTTATCTACCTTTGTTAACTGTATTTCCAGTATTACTGCAGAATTTTATAGCCATATGTAAGAAAATTATCTCATCAGGGCTGTAAAATTAGGATTTTCTAATTCTCTCATTTGTCCTGCAGTTATTACCTGGCATATTTGATAAAGAAAAGCTTTTCAAAAATCAATCAGATGAAATATAACGTATTCTAAAAGACAAACTAAATAATTATTTCCCGTAGTTACCCAAGCTGAATTAATGGCAGTGTGTCTTTTACTGTAATTTTTAAAAATTTAACCATTCACCATATTTCTCAATCACATCTCATATTTTAGTTTCTGATGTATCTCTCCAGTGTGTTTTGTTTGCAAAAATAATACATATTTCCCATTGGTGTTGACAAAAAAGGTAACACATCATAAGCAACATTTAACATCTACTTTTTTACTAATACAATATGCCAAAAAGTCATTAGAAATCTGTACCTAGAGCTCTTTTTTTTTATGTTTAGGGCTGCACAGGAATTTACAGTATAGATTGGTTTCTTCAACCATTCTCTGAGTGATGCAAATTGATGTTGTTTCCAGACATTTTGCTCTCAGAAATAGTGTCAAAATGAATATGTTTTTCTGTTTAAGGAAGTACATCTTCAGGGTAAATTTTTAGCAGTAGCTTTTCTGGGTCAAAGTTTAAGTACATGCGTGATTTTGTTAAATGCTATAAAATTTCCCTTTATAGGGATTTAACGCTTTAAACTTCTACCAGCAACATATGAAAACGATGGTTTTGCTGCAAACAATTTGTTTCTACACTCTTGGACTTCTTCCAATTTGATAAGAAATAGCATTTTAGTGTAGTTTAAACTTGCATTCTCCCTACTGTGAGTGAAGTTGAGCATATTTTCATATGTGTAAGAAACCCTTATTATTCAATAATCTATTTACGTCATTTGCCTATTTTGTCTCTGTTTAGAGGGTTTTAAAATGTACTAGTATAATTACCCCTTTATGATGTAAGTTGCAAATATTTTTCATTGTCATTTCCTTTGATTTTTGGCTGCTTATGGTGGTTTGTCATGTAAAACTTTAAAAATTTTATGTGGTTAAATTTATCAACCTTTTAATACTTCTGGATTGTGAGTCACAGGAAAAAATAAAACCTCTTGCCACTCCCAGGTTAAAAGGAATTTATCTATGACTCTTTTTAATCTTTGTATGGTTTAGTTTTTCACGTTTAAATTTCTGACCCATTTGGAGTTTGTTCTGATGGGTAGTGTGAGTTATGAACACAATTGTATCATTTTTCCAAAAGTCTATTCAGTTGTGCCAGCACCATTTATTGCAAAGCTATCTTTTCCGGTGTAATTTGAGACATCTCCTTTCCATTATAAAATTTCCATGTGTACTTGGTCTTATTTCTGGATTTGCTATTCTGTCCACATTTGCTTTGTCTATCCATGTGACAACAGCACTGTTTTGCTTTAGATTGGATCCTATGCCTTCTACTTATTCTTGTGAGTCCATTTCCCAGCTTTCTGTCCTAAGTCCTCAGCACCAGGAAGATGGCATGAAAAAACTTCAGTCAGTCTTTTTTGCCTTTGGAATTTGGTTGTTTCTGGTTATTGGAGAGTGCTGGAGAAGACAGGAAAGGAAAGAGGCCAAAGGTGAGGCACTGATTCTCCTGGGCTCTCTCCGAGGGCTCATGAACATGTCTGTAATTCTTGACAGAGGTCATCAGGCCTCTAGTGGCCACTCAGTCCACTTTTTTCGTTCCAACTAACCACTCCCTCCTCTCCCATCTTCGGAGCCTCTTTGATGTTCAACAATTTAAGAGCTATCAGGGAAACTGCACAATTCCTTGGTTTCCCTACAACCTATCTACATTTTATGATAGACCTTTTATTAAACTATTTTTAATTATTCTAATTTGGAGTGTGATTTATTTCCTACTCCACTCTAACAAATACACAGAGCTTATATTTTCTCTATCTATCTATCATGTGTTGCACTCATTTACTCCCCTTTTCAGAACTTTTCTGGCTATTTTCTTTTATAAACTTTAAAATCAATTTGGCAGGCTCCATTAAAAATATTATTATACCTGTTAACAGAACTGTTAAATGATCTGTCACCTTGGTAAGAATTTGCATCTTTGTGATGCTGAGTTATTCTACCCAAGACCTTGACACTTCTTTTTTTCCTATTATGATTACTAATATAAATTAATTACACATATTAATGGGTTTAACTGTGACATTTCCATACATGAATATATCAAGTTCTAATCATACCCACCTTATCCATTCAACCTGTTTTCCTAACATAGCTTTGCACATTTCATACTGTTATGATTTGGATCTGAAGTGTCCCTCAAAGGCTTATGTGTTGATTGCTAGGTTCCCAATGCAGCAGAGGCAGGGCCTTGGAAGATGATTGCATCATGAAGGCTCTAACTTCATCAGTGGATTATTCCATTGATGAGATAATTTGATGGCATTATTGGAAGGTGATGGAAATTTAGGAGTTGGCACCTAGTTGAAGGGAGTGGGTCATGGGAACATACTCTTGGAAGCTGCAGCTTGGCCCCAGCCCATTCCTCTCTGCCTTCCTCCCATGCATCTTTTTTTTCCTGTTTACCATGAGGCAAGCAGCTTTCCTCTGTCACATCCTTCCTTTACCATGATGTTTATGATTCATCACAAGCCTAAAAGCAATAGAGCCTGCTGACTATTGACTGAAACCTCTGAAGCCATGAGCCAAAATAAACCTCTCCTCCCTTAAGTTGATTTTCTCAGGTATTTTGCTATACCAATGTAAATTGATCACCCATACCAAGTGTAATTTTAAGTACTTTTTTCTTTTTGATATTTGTGGGACCTTGCCTTCTGTTTCTTCTCTAAGTAGTTATTGTTAGATGAAGGCTATTGTGTTTGCCTTTTATTCTTATAACCTTCCATTTACTAAGTCATTGCTTCATTTTAATTGGCTTTTCTTCTCTTTGTTTATAATGTAAAAAATTTGATTTATTGATATATAAATTATAACATACAATTTACCCATCTAAAGTGTACAATGTAATTTTTAAGTATATTGACAGATTTTTGTAATTTTTAAGTATATTTACAGATATTTGCAACCATCACAATCTAGGTTTAGAACACTTTGATAGCCTCTAAAAAACACTTCAGACCTACTGGACTTTTCTTCACCCTAGCCCCATTGCCAGTCCAAACAAATCACTAAATCTGCTTTCCATCTCTACAGCTTTTCCTATTCTGGACATTTGCCAAACTAATGGAATCATATAATTCTGTGACTATCTTCTTTTACCTATCATACTACATTGAAGTACATATGTTCTAATACATATCAGTAATTCATTATTAGTTTTGTTGAATAATATTCCCTGGTAAAGGCCTAGGGATTTAGCTCAGTGGTACTGTGCCTGCCTTCCAAGTGCAAGGTCCTGAGTTCAATCCCCGGTACTGAAAAAAAATTCCTTGATAAAGATAATTCACATCTTAATTATGCATTCATTAGTTAATAGACATTTGGGTTGTTTCAACATTTAGAAGTTATGAATCAAATGGCTATGAACATTTGTATACAAGTTCTTATGTAGATGTGTTTTTATTTGTCTCAGATATGTCCAAGAGGGGAATATCTTGATTATATTGTAAATCCACATTAAAACATTGAGAAAGTGACCAACAATTTTCTGAGTCCTTCTACTTTCCTGCCAGTGATGTATGAGAGGTCCAATTTCTCCATCTTCTCAACCACATTCGTTACTGTGTTTTTGATAGTTGCCATTCTAATGAGTATGAAGGAATATCTCATTGTGGTTTTGACTCGCATTTCCAATGAGTAAGGATGCTGAGCATCTTTTCTTGTATTTAGTGGCTATTCATATATCTTCTTTTAACAAATGTCTGTTCAAATTTTTGTTCATTTAAAGTTTGTCTTTATTATTGAGTTATAGAATTCTTTATATAGTCTAGATATTAGACTCTTATCATATATTTTTTTCAAATATTTTCTGTGTTGTCTTTTCTTTATTAATGATCCCAATTGCAACAATTTTTTATTTATTTTTTTCTTTAAGTTTATTGGTACATTTTAGGTATATAGTACAGTTACATTCATCTGCAATAATTTTTTAAAAAAATTTTTGATGTAATACAAATTTTTTCTCCTAAGAAATTTTTATCTTCCTTTCTTCTTTTCTTTTTAGAGTATCTTTGAGCAGATTTTGGGATCTTTGTCTTCTTTATGGTTTCTGTACTGGATTTTCTTGGGCCAATGATGTATAGTGATCTCATGGGAGAGGGAGTATGGCCAACCCACCCGGGTCTCAGGTCCCTCCTGCCCTAGGCACCACCCATGGGGAGCCAGCCCACTCCTCCAAGCTTTCCCCACCCATGTGCCACTTGTGGGGGCACATGATCTAGGGGCAAATGAGGATGAATGACAAAGAGACATGAGTCAGTGTAACATGCAGGCATTCAGGGGGCTCTCACTTCTAGTAGGCAAAGGAGCCTCCAAGCCTTTAGATCACCTACCCTTTATTCACCCAAACATGGGTATGGGCACAAGCAATCAAAGTAACACAAGTTTCATCTGCTTTCCAATATCCATTAGTACCTGCTCTGGTAAACAACTTAATCTCAGCTGTCTTATTTTTTTCCCTATAACCTGCAAAATGCAATCACCCCTGAGTGCAGCCTTTCTCCTTTGTGCTCACAGAGGAGGAAAATTAGGCTTCAATTTTCCTCTGGTCTCCCACAAGGGAGGGTGCAAAGGCAAGGGTGTTTTTCTTAATTCATGATCACCCTGTTTGATTGCTAGCATGAAGTGCAATTTATTTAATAATTTTTCATACTTTTTTTGAAAAATTCTTTTATTGGTACATTTTAGGTACACAATACATTTACATTTATCGTTGGGTGCTTGTACTTGTACATGATGCATCTTGGTTCTTATTTTTTCCCCATTCCTTGTGTGCCCTTCACCCCTCCACCTTCCCTATTTACACAGGCTTCATTTCCATTTTTTTCTTTTCTCATAATTTTTCCTTTCCCTTCTTCCCTGTTTTCATGTTATGATATTCCAGATATGTTGTTTTGGTAGGATCTTATCATAAGTCACTTTGTTTTCAACCTTACTATCAAACTTGCGTAAATATCTTCTTGGGTATAGGAAAAATAGACTCAGTTTTTCCTCTACTCTCTCAACACAGAGTACTCCTATGATCCTGGGTCACCAGTATGTGTTGGAATTTCTCCAGCAGACACCAGCTGGGTGTTCTCCAACTCAATTCACTTCTGACACTGTCTACCTACAGATGGCATCAAATCCCTCAGGTGCAGGGTTCAGTCTCACAAGACCACCCTGCTCCACTTCCAATGCCAGTCACATGCTCTAGGTTGCTCTCCCTGTGCTTCTGTCTGACAGTCAGAAATCAGAATTTTCACAAAACCCTGGAGCCAAGCGTTGCTAAAGCAGCTCACAGAACTCAAAGAAACACTTACATTTACCCATTTATTATAAAGGATATTAGAAAGCATAAATAATTTAAAGAGCAAAATAAAAGTTGGAAACAGGTAGACTTTGTGGAGATGAGGAGGGGATCAAAGATTAGAAGGAGATGGAAGGAAGGGAGGGGAAAGGTAAGTCAAAATTATTAATATGTGATATGTAAAAGTACCGACTCCCCATGATGAATGTATTCACTATATATCACAAACATGTGCTAATAAAAAAGAGACAACTGTGAATAATGGGCAATGCAAAGAGTGAGAGAAGGGGCATGGAGATTCCTATCTTCTCTGCAGAACCTCCATGCAGTCAGCTATCTGGAAGCTATCAAAACCCTGTCTTTCTGTTTTTCTATAGGAGTCCATGAACCATGCATAACTGATTAAGTGATTGGATATTGGTGAGCAAATTAATCTTCACCCTTCTTCCCTCCCTAAGGTTGAGGGGAAGGGGTGCTGAAATTCCCAGCCTCTAAGCATCACTTGATCTTTCCTGTGACCAATCAAATCATTTATATACAAAAAAGGTACTTCACTTTGTAGACTGCAAGAGGTTTAAAAGTTATATGGTAGGATATTTGGACAAAGAACAAATAAATATTTTACAATATCACAAGGTCATCTTCACCTCCCAATATATACCCCACACCTTTCCAAGGCTATTTCCTTTCTGTGCAATTCTTAAGCCTGTTTCCTTTGCCTATCCAATAACTAATGTTTTGCCACCAGATCTCCTGGCTATATTCACGTAAGACAAAACATCCTTCTTCAGGTGAACCATTTATGAACCATGTCACCATCTCTAAGGACCCACCAGACTCTCCAGTTTTTCTCATATTTTTCATCAGACTCTGCTTCTCAGAGTGGACTCTAAAACTGCAGAGCTAGAATTAAATATTAGAATTGATCATATCATTTGCATTTTATTTATACCATAGGTACTGAATATGGGTTCTCTCTCTTTCTCTCTCCCTCTCTCTCTCTCTCTCTCTCTCTCCCTCCCTCCTATATCTATATCTTGGCCTTTTAAAAATGCATGGAGAAACTCTAAGCAGACACCATTACCTTACAAGATTCTGTAATTAATGCAAGCCTCCTAAATTTGGGCTAGATTTATCTTTAAGCAAGGAAATTACCACCTTTTCAAAGTAGTGTTTCTGCCCTATTTATCCAATTCCACCTGTCACAATGTCAAGCTGGTATGGTTTATAGCCACAATTATTTTGTAAAGATAGAAAAATTAATTGACTTTATCTTAATACAGTAAGCCTCCTTGGGATATTTCTGGGAGAAATAAATCCCTTCCTTTGTCTTTTAAACTTCTCTCAATTAAATGTGATTTGAGTCGCTTCCAAGAAAAGCAGGATCTAACTGCAAACAATCACCAATCCTCACTGCTCTGAATCAGCAACCTTCTCATAAATGTTAATGCCTTTGTCTGTTATGCTTAGTGGACATAAGAGCTTGGCAATCAGTTGCTTAATAGTTTGTCTGATTCCTAAAATGAGCCTTAAGTAGAGAATGAATTAATTTAAATGATCTGAAAATGTAAAATGTTATTTCTCAACAAAGTAGGGGCGCCACAATGTCTTCTCATCATATTGTGGGTATGATGGGTTTCTCACCCCCAAAATAATGCTTTCACTGCATTATTTCTATTTTCCTAGTTTAAAAAACTTCTATTTCTATTATTTCTAATTATTCTTATTTTTATTATTTCTAATATTTCTATTTTCCCAGTTTATAAAATCATGTATCTGGGCACATTAAAGGCTTTACATTTTTTATTAGTGTGTTTGTCATACATAATGATCCCATTCATTATGGGGAATTTGTACCTATACATAATGTATCTTAATTTTTTCCCATTCCCCTCCCTTCCCTTCAATCCTTCTTCCCCTCTCCATTTACAAAAGCTTTGTTTCCATTTTTTTCCTTACTCTTAGCAGCACAATTTATAATAGCTTAATCTTGGAAACACCTCATTTCCTCATCAGCAGATGACTGGATAAAGAAAATGTATTTATATATAATGGAGTACTACTTTGCCATAAAGATTAATAAACCAGACATTTTAGGGAAATGAATACATCCTGAGATTGTAATTTTGAGTGAAATAAATCAGATACATAAGTTTAAATATCACCTTGTTTCTCTCATGTGAAAAACCCAAAGGGTAAATAAGGAACAAAATGGAGGATAGATATTGGGAAGTAAGAAAAATTTGTTCAAGTGGAAAGGGGAACAAGGTAGGGGGGAGGAGGAAGAGAAAAAAAGACGATATAGATTTTGATGTCCCACCGCATAACAGTAGCCTCTCCTTTGGCAGTTATCCTTTGCTTACATCCCCTAATTCTTTTGCAAGAATTATGCCTTATTGCATTGCATTCTACATTCTAAATAGTACCCCTACCTAACTGGTTAAGATGTTAATGGCTAAATACTCTTTAGATTTATAGAACCAAGAAGATATGGTAAACTTTATAACACCTCTCCTTAGTTTTCTACATAACTAACACAAAGCATATAAATTGGTGTGAAGTTTAACTTACCGTAAAATAGTATGTTTGTTTGAAGAAAATACAGAAACTAGTAGTAGGAAGTTGAGGTCCATTGTGATGTTATGTCTGGAGGAAAACTAGAAAATACATGCCCTGGATGATGTAGACCCACCATGGAGCCTGTCCTACTCCTTTCCCTCTGTATAAAAGCCCTTTGTGTCCATGAGCCCCACGATATGAAGCTTTGAGGATGATCATCTCTCCATCCTCTTTGAGGCTGGCCCTGATTCCTTTCCACTAACCCAAATAGTGGTCTTTGAGTAGTGAACAGTACAGATTTTATTCTGGTAACATCCCCAGTGCACGCGTAGGAACAAAAGGAACTTTCCCTTCACATTGCAAAGGTTCCATATTTGAGTCTATAAAATAAACTGAAAATAAAATAAATGCACAAGAAAACAAATAAATGAACAAGTTTATTGTGTACATAGGCACAAGGGCATTTCAAGAATGAAAAGGACCAAAAACCCAATGAGATTTGGAGGCTTTTATTTCCTCTTCATAAGAGAGGAATAGGGGAAGAAGGCAATTTTAAAGGAAAAGTGAAGGGCTTTTCAGGAAGATAAATGGGCCCAAAGAACAGACAACTATCTGATAAAAGGTTTGTCTGCACTCTGGGCATGTCATTGCCTTTAGTCTTCTTTCCTACTGACTTGTCATGAAATTATAGAGAGGGGAGTCATCACAATCACATTCTTTCTGGAAGATCTTCCCTTGATCAGTTAAAAGAATTTTAGAGAGAGCCTCACCTTATTCTGTCAGAGAGACAAAGTGGAGACAGACAGACAGTGAGCGGGAGAAGTATCATTTCCCAAGCTCTAATACTTGCAAAATAAAGTCCCAGCTTCTTAGCATGGGATATGTCTTTGTGATCTGGGTGATGCTTACCAATGAGCCTCCTGTCCTATTGCCCCAACTACTCCTCTGCTCTTTCACAGGTCTTGCCCTTCACTCACATAATTTCCTTGCCTGCATGTCCTCCTCTGTATTCAAGTACTGTGAACATCTTTTCATAATCAATTTAAATGAATCTATTCCTAATCTCCCAGCCTGGGAAGATGTCTATCCTATTTGCTCAATCCCTATGCTTCCCTATATAATTCGGAGCATATTGCATCCCAATTGTCCCTCTCTCTTCATGTAGATGTTTTCCTGCCTTCTATACGTTATGAGTTTCTTGAGAGCAGGAACCAATATTCTATTACTTTCTATAATCCGAGGACCTAGTACAGTGCCTAGCACATGGTAGGCACTCAGCAAATGCTTGAATGAATGTATGCATATTGAATCTAAGAGTTACCTTTATCAGTGTTTAATTCCCTACCCCCATTAAGCTCATGCCCAGCTGCCCCTCTGGTTGTGTTTATCTTCATTCCACAGAATACTAGCTCTATGAGAGTGTTTTCATGAGAAACATTCCATGGTCACGTGTAATCTTCCAACCCAATGTAAAGGTAATGGCTGATACTCCTCTAACAAAAGACAAACTAACATGAGAAAAGTGTAACAAATACATTTGATCATAGTTTTACATAACACAGTTTTCTGATTGAAGACCCAAAGATACATGGGAAGCCCTGAGGTTTGATGAAACACGAATAACCATGTAGAAATGTTATTGGATGAAAATGGTATAGGATAATGAAAAAAATGGGTGAGGAAACCTAGTAAAGTCTCTCTGTTCAGATTCTTCTCAGCCCTTCAATTGCAGCATTTTACCATGGGACAGGAACCCTCTAACTGAGGGTCGCCTTTTCTTTGTGGCCAACTTTTACACAGAAATGTGGAAGAAAGTCAGAGTAATACTTTTAGGTTTATAGCTGACTTTAAGGAAAAGGGATTTCTTAAATGTTTCTATGGTCTGCTGGAGAAAAACATTTCTGATTTCTGTGATTTGGCTCAGTGTCCTTTTCTGAAAATGATTCATTGAGCCATTTTCCTAACCCTAAACCAATCCACTGTGGCCAAGGGCATGGAAGTTTCTCATGAGAACAGGACTGGTTCACAAATCCTACTCAGAAGCAGGAAGATGGAATCTTTCCACCTAAGCCAGGAAGATGTGGTAGTTGGAGGAGGCAGTTCCAAAGGAAAATGGGCTACTGTCACCAGAAGAAAGGATGCAGGCTGGGCAAAAGCATTATCTATGTAGAAGAGCCCATATGTAGAGGTATGGGCACAGTGCTAAATATTTTCATTGCATTATATACAAGTATTTCCCCTGTACGATGAAAATTACATCTGGTGAAACAAAGTGATTCGCTCAGTCACATGTAAATCAATGAAGGAGCT
Source organism: Heterocephalus glaber (assembly GCF_000247695.1). The sequence continues at coordinate 14,790,455 of NW_004624733.1, read as the reverse complement.
AAGGTTTAACCTCAATCTATTTGATTCTAAGATCTACACTGTTAGACACTGGGCTCAGTTGGTTACATCACTTTGATATCAGCTCTTTGTTTCTCTGCACTCTTTTCATTTTTATAAAACATTTAAATTTTCTTTCATTTTATTTTCTTAGTCATCACATCTCACAGTAGTAAAAATGAAGCCTGGGTCCTTCAAAATTTTGCACTTCCAAATGCTCCACCTCCTCCTCCCCCAATCTGTTCTCACTGAAACAACAGTACCATGTTTCCAGCGAGTAAGCTGTGGGTGGGGAATGTCTTGCTTTATTTGAGCAGATTGTGATACTTCTGGTGGACAAATGGTGTGGCGGGCTGCATGGGCAGTTAGTACTTCTGTGCCTATCTCCTTTCTCCCCCACGTCTTCTCAGCCACTTCCCTTTCTATTTGTACATCTCTGAGACTTATTCTGGGGTCAACTTTGGGCACAGAAATGATTAACTGCAGGGAGACTCTTCCCAAGTGAATTCTTCTCTTATGAGTCCTTCCTCTTCTGCTTTCCCAAGGTTTCCTGTGGCTTCACGCTTCTTTCCTCAACATCTGCCCCTCCCAACCTAAACATCTCCTGCTGTTGACACACAGCCCCATGTTGGCAATCCTTTAGATTCCGTGGCAGTCAAAGAGCTTATCAATGTATGTGCACAGTGGTGACATGGGAAGATGTATTTACTGTGTGGAATGAACAGTTTGAGGGAATCTAGAGAAGGTGATAAAAGGAAAGTAGCAATTGTGTATACAAGTTATCTTTTGCCATGTAACAAATCAAGCTGAAAATTAATGGTGGCTTAAGTCAAAATGATGTACTAGTTCTTAAAATTCTGTGTGTTGGCTGTGTGACCCCACTACTGGCTTATACAGTGCTCACTCCTCCGGCTGCATTCAGCTGGATGATCAAACAACTTCATTCATGTATCTGGTAACTAACTGATGCTCCCCTGTTTAGGGAACCTCAGTTCTCCCTCACATAACCTTTCACCCTTCAAGAGTCTAAGTGGGCTGCTGCCACATGGTGGCCTCAGAATGGCACTCGGACAGGGTGAAGGAGGAAGCTACAAGCTTTAGGACACATAGGCTTTAGAACTGCACCATTTCATTTCCAGAGCATTCTACTGGTCAAGGCAAATTACAAAGTCAGCCAAATTTAAGGGAGTGTATTCTTTTTTTTGGTACCAGGGATTGACCTAACCAGGAGTGAGCTTTGCATGTCCAAGCTAGTTAGGGTGATCCTGTCTCCTTTGTCACCATGATCCATTCACAAACTCAAGCATAAAAACCAGGTCTAAACCAAGCACTGTATGACATACTCTGGATGTAGAGTTCTAGTTCAGAGGTGGTCATGTAATCTAAGAGTGAAGCTCATGATTGGTTTAATGATTATGAGACTAGATCTCCTTGGGTTTTCTTCTAAGTGGTATTCTAAGAAGATTCTTTTTATCTTAACTGGATAATGTTCAAATAGAAAGCCATGATTTTAGATCTTTTAGCGAATAGATTTTCATTAGTTCCCAGTAGCAACAATTTAATTAAAGTATAAATCAGTGCTACCTCAGGTGTGATATGAGAGTGATATGCATCATTTAAAAAACATTTTTAACCATCTTCAGAGATGGAGCCCATTGACTCTGACCACAACAATATTCTTCATGATTTCAGGAGACAATTAATGAGTTCAGGCAAACCATGCCCTTCTTCCATAACTTGGAAGAAGTAAAAATTTTCCAGAGCAAAAAAAACAGCCACTTTCCTCACAGAAGCAAAATTATAAACCACTAGTCTATTTCTTTCTACCTCTTTCTCTATGTGTCATGCTTCTTCTTCAAAAGAAGATAGTAACCACCCCTTGCTACCACTACTTGCTAGCAGACTTGCTACCAGTACTGATATCAGTTTTCCCCTTTAATGAACCTACACTATGCACAAAAGATATGGCTCTCTGTTTTATCAATATATTTTTAATTATCACAACAAACCTATGAGGTAGATTTCATTACTACTCTTATTTTACAGCTAACTCAAAATACAATTCAAGGTCACTTAATAAGCCTGGTCTAAGCCCCATCCCTCTCTCCTCAATAAATGAAGAGATTGAGGCCCAGGAAAGGCAGTAGCATCCTCCTCTCTGTCTACAAGCTTGGCTTCCTCTCTCCCTGTAAGCTTTGTATCTCCAATCTCTGCTGAAGTTGCTCCCATTTTGGAGCTGCCTGACTGGCCGCTTCCCACTCATCATCTTTCTATGTGCAAAATACAAGGCTTCAGGTACACACATCTGTTTCTAATACCAAACTTCCTCCTTTTATATTTGTTACCCTCAAAGGAGGCCCAGTACCCTTAGCAAAGGACAGAAAGAGCCTTGCTACATAATGAGGTCAATCATTGGCATTAAAAGAAACCCAAGGTACTTGTTATTTTAACCTGAAAGAAGATGAATGAATGAATGATGCCTTTCATGGGCCCAATACTGTTTCATGAAAACCCTTTACATAAAGTAGCTCATTTGAGCCAAATCACTGCTAAATAATACATCATCTCATAGATGACAAAATAGGGTTGAAAAAAATTAAAGAACCTGGGGCCAGGGATTTAGCTCAGTGGTTCCAGCACCTGCCTCACAAGCAGAAGGATCTGAGTTTGATCCCTGGTACCAAAAAAAAAAAAATTAAAGGACCTGTTCTAGGTCCCATAGTTTGTAGGTGTCAGGCTCAAGGTCAATAACATGGTCTATGCTTCCAAAGCCCACATACTCACCATTCTCCAGGTGCCTCCCTGGAATTGCTTTCCCTCCCACCACCTAGTCTACCAGGCAACCAGGGAGCAGATAAAATATGGCTGTCAGTCTGTGGTGGATTCTGCTGTGTAACTAGACATTTGGGGAGTGCAGCTGCCATTGTACAAGTAGGGTGAAAACACAGGAATTACAGCATTAGAGCCAAGACTTCCTCCTGAGGCTGGGATAATGACTTGCAATGGTTGCTCTGCTGGAATTCCAGAGATTAAGCCTCTGAAAAAATCCTTGACCAGAAGTGGGCAAAGCCAGGAATAAAACATTTGAGGGTCCAGGCATGCCAAAAAAAAATCAAACAAAATCCCTACATGCAATTACAGAGTGAGAACTATAAATAGAAAAGCTCTTGGCCTATATATAGAAATTTCCTTCCCAGCCAGTTCTCAAGATTACATACAGGTCACTGACACAGGCAGGGTCACCAAGTTCCTGGCATCCTAATGTTGCTTTCCTGGAGTTCTCCCAAAATTCATCCATCAAAATGACTATTAAAGCCTGGTCAAATCATAATGTCTGAAAAGAGGTGTGTATGGAGGTCTTCTGGTCTCCTCAGACTCTCTCTAAATGGTTTCAAATACATCTCTGTTAAGCATCACATCCAGTCTCAGAAAGTAATGACTTCTTCCATTGTGCAGTTGAAATAACTGAGACTCAAGGAAGAGACTCCTTATAATCATGCAGCTGGTAAGTAGCTGAGCCAGACTGGAATCTTATTTTTTATTCTATCTGATTTTCCCCCAGCACTGGCCCTGACTTGATGGACAGGCTCTAATTCAGATGCAAAGGGTTCCTAACACCTGAGCTAGGCTTTCTTGACTACCTCTGATGCCCTTGAGGCACTGTTTGCCCAGAGTGATTGTCCCCAGATGAAAGATTGGATGTGACAAGCAGATTCTTATTGACCTGCAGATTCTGAATGCCACTGAGCCTTTCTATCTTCAAGGTCAAGTTTCCTGATCCAGATCATCTCATGGACTTCCTGCTTGTCTTCAAGGCTACCACATTCTACTGCCACCTCTTTCTGAATACTCCCCATTCCTTCTCCCAAGCTTCATCAAGACTGATTTGTGTCAAAGCCCTAACTCAAAACACTAACCATTACTTTAGTGCTTAATATTTTAGAAGCCACTTCTCTAGAGACTCCTTATTTCTCTGGCAGACAGACCCCCAATACTAATATGATGAGCCTCAAAGGGGCTGCAACTGATTAGCCCAAGAATAAACTGGGCCAATCAGACTCTCCTGGCAGTAGAAACATTTTTTTCTAGGAAGTAGGGAGGGAGGCAGGGAGTGCTTGGTATCACAGCTGTGTTAACAATGACACTTTAGACAAAATGATCCTGTGAGCTATCTTGGTCAAGGTTCCCTGTTTTGTCCTCCTTCTCTAAGCCTTCTTGTTTATTCAAGATTGCTAGAATATATTTGTGTTATGGGCAACCAAAACAGAAATGTCATACTTTGCTCATCTGCTCTTTATCTTCCCACTTGACCAAGCTCCTCAAACCCTGCAATTTTGTCCCAAATGGTTGGCCCAGAGAAATATTGCAATCACCAAAGAATGAATAAGTGGTTGATACCCTCATTTTCTCCCTTCCTTTCCTCCCAGTCATCTACATGGTTATATATCTCTTTCATCATATATTTTCCCTCAAGGCATTTTGTTAACCAATCACTGTCTGACAACTTGCTAGAAGAATAAAGAACACAGAGAAGCACCGTACAGGCAGCTGCCTTTGTATAGATTGTGTCTACTTGAGAAGAGCAGATATGACATCAAACACAGTAAATTACAGAAATATAGAAAGAACAAGACAAATGATAATAAGAACCTCTACCACTTATTGAATCAATGTCTACTGTATTCTGTGTAAAGCATTCTTGCATATCGCATTAAAATATCACAGCAACCTCAGAGGAAGGTCTAATTATACCTGCTCTGCAGAAAGGAAACCCGAGACTCAAATAGTTCAAATGACTTGCTGAGTGTCATAGCAATAATGAGTGATAGGGCTAAGATATGGCCCAAGCTCTGCTTGTTCTCCTCTGCATTATTCCACCTACCCACAATATTAAAAGGCTTGGCCAGGACCAATAACTATGGGGTCAGTCAAGGTGTTAGAGAAGACTGTAGCCTGGGTAGGAGGCTCTCTGCATGAAGGGCTGAAAGTACTTGACAGAAATGTGGAAAGGAAGACACCAACCTGCTAACTGAAAGTGAATCAGCTGACAGGAAAGGGGGCCTGGGGCCCTGGGACTGTACACTGGAGAACTCTGGATGAGCCAAGGAATGGGCTGTCAAACATCTCTTTCTTCTGTTTCTTATCTCCTCTTTTAATGCCAAACCATAATGCCAAATGAAAAAATAAAGGCAGGGGAGCTTCTTTTCAGGCTCCAGAGGTGGGTTCATGTACCAATACAAAATTTAAATCAGCTTTATGTTCTCTCTTAAGTTGGTTTGGGCCAACCCAAGAGGCCAGGGGAAGGCCTACATAGATATATTATATTTATTCTGAGGCTAAATGATTTCTTATATTGGTCAGCTTTCTTTTGACAGAAATCCAACTCAAAATGGCTTAAACCTAACAATAATAATAGCAGCCACATATTGATTCTTGTAATAGAAATAGGGATATTGAAGGGGATGACTGGTCCAGGTACAGTCTGAGTGCTAAGAAATCTGGCCGCCTCCATCACTCTTTCCTCATTCCTGTATTTGTTTTCTTTACATTCACTCATTCCTTCTCTTTTAATATACAAACCATACAGAAATGATTTACTGGGAATAAAGAAACCATGAATTAAAAAATGAAAAATATTTAAGGAGAAGGAAATGGCTAACTAACCTGACCTGACCATTACACATTGTATACACATACCAAATTATCACACTGTGTCCCATAAATATGTACAATTATTGTATACATTAAATGTAAAATTAAAAATGGGTACCTGTCATAAAGATAGCAACAAAGTACTTTTATTGTTATACATAGTTTAAAAGGTACTTTCACCATCGTTACCTCATTTAATTTCTATTAACTCCATATTGTGTACAGAAGAGAAAACTGATCAGAGAGCTATGGTTTGTTAATGTGATCATTTGTATTATTGTGCCTAAGCCCACCACTCTTTCCTGTAACTGTTTCATGGATCCATGTGCAGAAAAGCTTAGAATATGAGTGGAATAAGAGCACATTCCTTGAAGAATGTCCCACAGAAAGATCTCAGTAAGGAATTGGTCCTTCAGCTTGGCTACCAGATTGAGGAACATGCAGAACAAACTTGAATCCAACCCATTGCTGAGAGCCAACTCCAGCTAAGACCACTGGACCCTCAGGAGACTTACAGGCCTGAGAAGAAGAAGACAGTATCTGGTGTTATAAACTGCTTGAGTTTTAAATGATGTTTACTGTACAGCAAAAACTGACTAATACATATAAGTAATAGTTTATGACTTAGGAATATAGAGGATGTTCTAACAAGGCAGTATAGAAAATGAAGAAAATGGCTTCTAATTCAGGCCTTCAATTTATACTTCACCCTGAGGATAGTAGGCATTACTGAAGGAAATGACTTAGTGGGATATGCACACTAACACATTAGTTCAGTATTTTAGTGAGCAAGGCCATGAATAGGAGATGAAGGGGGGGGAAGTGGGATTTGAGATTCAGAGAAAAAGATGTAAAATGATAAGGGCCGCAACTATGGCAGCCTCGATATGAATACAGCTTTCTGTCCAGCTGCTACAACTCTGTAAATACTCAGCTCAGTTTAAAAATAAAATAAAATTGGGCACCCAGAAAGAGGCTCCCCCACTGCCATTCCACACTGCTAGGGCAGAGAAGGTGAGCCAGTCCCAGTACCCAGAAGAGGGCTCCCCTGCCACCATTCCATGCTCCTAGGGCAGAGAAGGTAAGGGACATGGGTGCCAGAAGCACACCCCCCCCTGCCGCCCACCCGTGGAAATGAGAAGACATATAAATAAGCCTCAAAAACAGACTTCTGGATCACTAACAGCAACCCCAAAGGGAAACTAGATAGAAAAATCTGACACTCAACAACCTGGACTCTCTGAACTGGCAACAAAAGAGGATCTGGGAAAAATGAAATCAGAAATAATTACTCAGATAACAGCAAAG
>NW_004624733.1:14721776-14758675 GCF_000247695.1 Heterocephalus glaber | reverse complement strand
TGGGCACTTGGGCTATTTCCAAGCTTTAGCTATTGCAAACTGTGCTGCTATAAACATGGGTGCACATATATCACTGTGGTAGGATTCTTTTAATTCTTTGGGGAAGATACTCCGCAGGGGAAGAACTGGGTCAAATGGGACCTCTAGTTCTAGTTCTTTGAGGCATCTCCATCCTGATTTCCACAGTGGTTGCACCAGCCTGCACTCCCATCAACAATAGAGAAGGGTTCCTTTCTCCCCACATCCCCACCAGCACTTGTTATCGGTTGATTTCTTGATAGCAGCCATTCTTTCTGGGGTGAGATGGAATCTCAGTGTTGTTTTCATCTGCATCTCTCAAATGACCAGTGATGTTAAACATTTTTTCGTATGTTTATTTGCTTCTTTTACTTCTTTGAGAAATTTCTGTTCACTTTGGATGCCCATTTTTGAATTGAGTCTTTTAATTTGGGGGTCTAATTTTTTTAAGTTCTTTATATATTCTAGATAGTAGTCCTTTGTCTGAGGTATAGATGCTAAAAATTTGGAAAAGGGTGATTTCAAGTAGAAGCAATAGCATGAGTAAATGTTGGAGAGTTGAAGTAGCCATGGGAATACTGAGCAGCTCTGGGCTGTGTTGGAGGATGTTTACAGGAGTCAGTGCTATCCTAGAAAATCTGCAATGGGACTCTTATTCTTCTACCAGCCCTATTCCTAGTTTCTTTACCCTTCTAGTCACTACATCCTGTTTCCCCTGTTAAAAAAAAAATCCCCTCCATTCCCAGTGCATGTGATTTAAGGTAGTGCAGTCTCTATCTGCTGGACACTGTGATTGGCTCAGGGGTTGGTGGAAATATGACCTGGACCAATGAATATCTTCCCTGGGACTTTTGCTGGTCTTCTCTTTCAACTGGGGTCCAGCAGGTAAGATGGAAGCTCGAAATTGTTGGCTCTTATCTTTACCATTACAAAAAAGATACTACATAGAAGAACCCCCTCCACAGAAGAGAGTAGGGTCAAAAGATGGAGGAGAATCTGGTGAAATTAGTTAGGCATGATGGCAGCTCTACTCCTACAGCATTTGGTTACGAGAGTGAATAAATTCCTTTTTCTTCTTTTCTTAAGCCCATTTCTATTTATTGCCACTAGAAGAATTCTAATTAACAAAATCATAATAACAACAGTAGTTAGGTTCTAATGAGCATTAATCACATGCAAGGTAGAGTTTTAAGAGGTTCATAAGTAATAATTCATTCCAACCTCCCCTACAACTTAGTAGCAGGCACTAATTATTAACCCTCTTTTAAAGTAAGAAGAACTAAATCCCAAAAAGATCAAGTAGCTTGCCCAACATCTCATACCCAGTAAGCACAGAGTTTAAATTTTTAAGTCAGGCAATTTGGCCACAGAATTTACATACTTATGACACAATACTAACTTCTGATATTTCACCACAGTTTCTCAGTGATCCATGGATCCTCTATGCTCTGATTCTGTCCAATTCATGACATTCTCATCTTATTCATAGTATGTTATTCTGAGTTGAAGAGTGTCCTTAGTTACAGATTTCTTTAATAGCCCAATTTCATTAGGGTTTCCAACAGACCAGACATCAATTTTTAGTCTTTCCCTCATTTTCTTCCAGCAGATTTAACAAGTCTTTATAAGCAAAGGACCCTTGGTGGCCATTTAAGATGCAATTCTCCAAATGTGGGTTTGCTTATGCCTGTCCCCACCCAGCTGCCCATGCCCTACCCAAGTTCCCAGCTACAAAAACTGACTCTCTCCCAAGACCAAAAACTTCAAGGATATTAACATTGATGTGAAGGAAAGTTTAGACCACAGGAGTAGAGTAATTGTTTATCTACAATAGACTATCACTTCCTAATGTGCCAAGTATTGCCCTAAACACCTCCTAGGCATTGTCGCTTAATTTAGACCTGAGCCTGTATGTCCCCAAACCCAGTGCTCCAAAGAAAAGGATCTTTACACACTTCATGTTGGTTAGTGAATGTTCAAATTTATTTCACCATGTTCTTAGAAGAGACTGACTCATAGACACTCAAGTTTTGCTAATCTAAGTGAGATGGAATTGAAGATATTTTATATGAATGGAATGGAATAGGATGGAATCAACACCAACCAAGTAAACTTGAAAATAGAATCAGAAAGTGCATGGAGGTTCACAGATGACTATATCAATAGTTGAACCATGAGCAGTTAATAATGAGAATAAATCTTGAAGAAAGTAGAAAAGTTTATCCTTTGAACATGCCCTTAGCTGAATCCTAATAGAGTGGAGTATTTTTGAAAAGAAGACTAATATGCACCATGAGAAATATATTTTATATCAAAATACAATGTATTCATATATATGTATAGAGATACAAAAAAGTTTCATGAAATAGTATTAAGTCATGCAACTAAGATGTACTCAATTTTCCATTCTACTTTATTCATTTCCAGTCTTCTATTTTAAATTTTAATTACTTTAGCTCCAAACTCACCAAACTGATTTTATTCCCACAAAAAGTTGAACTTGTAGTATGAAAAGCTTCATTTTGCTGAAGAAGGTACTGGGCAGACCTAGGGTTGAATTCTAGGTCTTTGCTTGCTCTCCAACTTCATAATAATTTATCCTCAGTTGTGATGTATGTGAAATAAATGTGATATCTTCTCAGTTAAGCTCCTGGAAGAATCAGAAGGTGTTCCACCTGTGAAGTTCTATGAGTCATACCCACACACTGAGCAAGTGGCCGTTAGCATCACTAGGCCACAAGGACTGCTTTGATCCCATATAACAATCTTTGATTTTCTTAAAATCAAGAGAAATGAAAGCTAGAGGAGGCATTTCTATTCCTCATGCCTCTGTCTTGATTATTTGTGGTTTACAGTACCAGCCCAACTGAAATGTGGCATTTCTAGCATACAAACCATTGCCATTCAGATCCTGGTGGACGTACATGGCCCCAGGCATTCCTCAGGCTACCCTTCTGCTCTGATATTCTTTCAGAGAGAAGCAGTGCCTCAGACAATTAATCTCAGGGAGCCAGGAGCTGTCTGGTGGAGGCCAGGGAGCAGGCAGGAGCCTGTGAGGGCTTGAAACTGGCCTCTGAGACCCTGAACTGAATTATTCAGGATGAAAAATTCTGACCTGCACCGGAGCACAGAAAGATAAGCCAGCTCCACAAGATGGAAAATAGTTGGATAAAAAGCAGAAAGTAAAAAGGAACAATGTGGAACTAAAGAGAGAACAAAGCTTCAGACTCTAGAGCAATCTTCTTGCTGAGTTTTTTTGTTAATGGGCCTATCTGTTAATTCACCTATTCATTCACTCAATACACTTGGCCACTCACCCTATATTTTGGCCCCACTCTGATTCTGTGGAGACAAGATTAAGATGTAGCCCTTCCCTGTGAGAAACTCAAAGCACAGAGGACCAAATGGGGAAGAAAATAATTATGATGCATCAAGATAAATGCGCCATATCTTGATTTTTGTGAATAATCCTGCAATACACATGGACATGCATATATTTCTTTGAGATATTGATTTCAATTCATTTTAAATGAAGAAAAAGCATTGCTCAATCATGACAATTTTATTTTTAACTTTCTAAGGAGCTACCATATTGTTTTCCACAGAGGCTACATCTCTTTACATTTCCAACAACAGAGCTCAAGGGTTCCAATTAACCCAAACGTCTATGAGCAGATGAGTGGATAAAGAAATGTGGTGTATACATACTGTAGATTATTACTTATCCTTAAAAAGAACTATCATGTGGAACAACTTGGATGGACTTGAAGACATCATGCTAAGTGAATTATGCCACAGAATACCAAATACTGAATCATTATACTTACATGAGGTGTCTAACATAATCAAGCTATACAGGACAAAAATAAAAGGGTGACTGTCAGGGAAATGAACAGTTATTGTTAAATGGATATAAAGTTATAGTTATACAAGATGAAAAAGTTCTAAATATGACAAAGTACCTACGGTTAACAATATGTTATTGTGTACTCAGAATTTTTATAATGATAAGGTCTCATGTTAAGGATAGGTCTCATGTTAACCATCTCACCACATAGATACTTTAGATAGATAGATAGATAGATAGATAGATAGATAGATAGATAGATAGACAGATAGATAGATGACAGACAGATGCACAAAGTTTTTGAGGTGATGGATGTGTTTTTTACCTTGATTGTGGTGATGCTATCAAAAGTGTATATCACTAAACTCAACTTTTATACTTTAGATATGTGCAGTTTTCCTGTCAATTATGCCTCAATAGTTATAAAAATTGAGGAGGTAGAAAAAGAATGAAATTATTACATGCCAAAGTTTTTAATTATATTCAAGTTAAATCATTAAAAATAGTTTATTCTTGGTACTCAAATTAAAGGAAATATATTCAATTATATATTTTGTACTTTCTGAAATCTTCTGTAGGGGGAAATTAAAGGAACACAAACAAAAATCCAGGGCAAAATATGGATGACTAATTGTCAAATCATCACGGGCTTATCTGTGGCTGAGGACTATAATGCCTATCTGAGACTGACAATTGTAAGGTCATCACATACTTATCATGTACCATGTGCTTGAAAAAAAGATGTACCCTGATGTATCCTTTATGAAAGTGTTACTCACATTACTGCATGCTGGCCTTGTGCTTTGTCCAGAGACAAAGGCCCCCACTTGGCCCAGCCCACACAATCAACAAAACAGCTTTATCCTAGAAATACGAATACATCCCAGACTCCAGTGGGCAATCCCAAGCGGAATGCCCCTATCTTGCAGCCTTACTCTGCTGCTTGGATAATTCTCCTTCTGCCTTCTCTCCATTTGTCACACTACTTTCTGCATGATACCAGTCTGGACTCGCCCATTTTCTGCTAAGAACCCAACTTCTCCATTCTACCCTGGAGTAAGGGCAAGGACCCAAAGAGAGGCAGAGGGTCACTCAGAGACCCCCGCCAGACACAGCACCTCACAATGAAAATGCACTGTTTATAATATCAGGAAAATAAAAATAACTCTAATGTAAAGGAATTAAAGACAAAAAGCAAATGATTCCTCTCACACTTTTCACAGTTGGTATCATTCTCCCAAGTTTTAACATGTGCTAGAACTTTTGTCCATCCTGAGCTTTTCCATTTGCTTCCATTTAAGCACAGGCTCCATGTCTAAATGTTTAAGAGTGATAAATGGCACACTGGAGGTTTGTTCAAGTCTGGTGGGGTCCCTGGGGACAGACTGGCTGACTTGGCTTGGGAGGACAGTGGAAAATAAGATGATCAGCAATGAAGAAACCAAAAGACACTACAGGCAGAAGGAACAGCAGAGACAAAAGCTCAGGGAAAAGTCAGGGTCTGAAAGAGACTAATGGAGATGGAGTTTGAAGGATGTCAAAGGCAAAAGTGACTTGGGAGAGAGGGGCTGGGCCCAATGATGTAATGACCTGCCTTGCAGACTCAATGACATCAGATTCTGTCGTGCAGTCGGGGTCATAAAAAGATTCAGAGGAAAGGAGTGACAACTTCAGATTTGTGATCTATAACAAGCCTCCATGGCAGTGTAATGGGTGCCCTGGATGATCTGCCTGCCAGTGGGAAAACCACTCAGGATTCTGCCTATCTAAGGAACAATGAGGAATACCGAGAGAAGCCATGCTCATCTGTTAGGATTTAATATTACCATATGTAAGTTTTAAAAAATGATTATCTTTTACAGACACTTCCTGTAATATTTGAGAAGGAAAGGATATGCTATCTAGGATTTTCCTTAAAATAATCTAGGTATAAGAGATGTAGGAATTTGGGGAGAAGAGTAGGTGAAAAACGATTATAATTATTAACACTGTGTACTAGATATATTGAAGTTCATTATATTATCTCTTTTTTGTTATGTGTGATATCTTCCATCATGAACTGAATTCAAGATCATGAATATTTAATGATGAGGAAGAAACAACAAAAGTTGAGCTGATGTATATGGAATGCTTCTTCTCAGACGCTTGCGTACAAACACTACCTTCACAGGTGTAACAACTGCATGGTTCAGACAGTATCAAAATCTTCATTTAACAGAGAAAGAGGCTGAGGTTCAGAGCATGATGAGGACATAGGTACTGTGGCGGACTGGAAATGGTACCACTCTGGTTCCATGGCTCACACCCTTTCTTATATTACAGTTTAGGAGAATAACACTAGATTATCATTGATTCCTTAAGTCTTGTTCTAAGAACAGAGACATTTTAGGGAACAAACAAAATGCACAGAGAATAATTAAAATACATTGTAGAGTATGTTGGAAAGTGATAAGGAGAGAGACTAAGACTGAAAGCACAGACAGCGTCATGACAGGAGACAGACAGAGTTGTGGATACCACTGAAGAAGGTGGAGAGAATCTCATTTCTGAGAGTGGGAACCAGAAACAGAAAGTTTCTCAGGTGTGAGCACACATGGTGTATTCAAGGAACACCAGGGAGCCATGCTAAAGACCTTGGCTTTTCTTCTGAGTGAGATGTGTTTTGCAGGGTTTTCCATAGGGCAGCTATACAAAAAAAAAAAAAAAAGTAAACATAACAGGTGTTTGAGTCTAATAGGTGTGCTGCTGTTAGCAGAATTCTGAAGACTGGGCAATTCATAAACAGTAGAAATGTATTTGACTCACAGTTCTGGAGGCTAGGAAAGTACCCCCAAGAGAAAGAGCCAAAGCAGGCCGAACTTGCTTTTATAACAAATCCACTTCCATGAAACTTACATTTATCCTTTCAGAAGACAAGAGCGACTCCTGTTCTCATCACCTCTTAAAGGTCCCATTTTCAACACCGTTGCATTGGGAATTGAATTTCCAACATATAAGCACCCTAGCAGTATGTCTGACTCTAACCTCCTTTTATAGTTGACCTTCAACTAATACCTATGGCCTTGGATTTGGAGAGAGTTCTCACAAGAGTGGCTCACTCTGTCAGAATAGTTGGTGGAAACAACGTGATTTATGCTGAACACTGACTGGCTTTCTTTCTGAGAGCCTGGAGTTTTGGGTGTTCAGAACAGGGAGCCCCTACATCCAGCCCCTGAAAAACCCTGAGCGCCATGTCTCTGGTATACAAAGTTTCATAGCATGTTGTGGGTAGGGGGACTGAGCACAATATGCCATGTAGCTCTTGGGAGAGGATTCCTGGAAGCTGCATCTCACTTTCCCCCCAAGCTTCACCCCACACACCTTTTCCCTCTGCTGATTATGCTTGGTGTCCCTTGGCTGTAAAAACTCATAGGCCTGATTATGACAACATACTGACTCCTGTGAATCCTCTTAGCGAATTACTGAGCTGAGTGTGGTTTGGGGGCCCTGGTACTGGAATGATTGATCTAACATGCATTAAATGGATCACTGGAGCTGCATTAGTGAACGGGAACAGGCCAGAGACAAGGGGATCAAGGAGGAGCTTGTTGCAAAAATCCAAATAAAAGCTCACCCTGACTCAGATCAAGATGGCACTGGTGGAAATGGTGAGAAGAGGTGGGATTCTTGATGTATTGAGTGTCGGGGCTTGGAGACAAGCAGAGAAAGTCATCAGCAATGCCTGTAAGAACTGAAACTGCCAACCAGAGGGCTGTCCCCACAGCACAGTAGAAACTCTGACAGATTCTTGTTACAGATTCTTGTTACAGTTTCCAGTAAGATCTCTAGCCTGTCATGCAAATGCAACTTCAAGGATCTCACCCTCTTATCTGGCATCTATTTGCAGAATTCAGCCTTAGGGAGAGTTTCTTTTCATAAAAAGACAAATGTAACTTACAAGACTAAAGTGCCCTTGAATCCAAGACTGTAGGATTCTGCTAAGCAATCCAACCCTGCTTCTTGACTTCAGCTTTTCCCAGAATTAAAAGAAGAAAGACAGAATATTTTTGAAGTTTTTAAGGTCAAAAATGCCTTTTTAGTTGAGAACACAAGTATTGTGAGCTGCTGCTGCAGTGAAAGAAAAAAGATATCCCTTTATATGACTTAGATTACACAAACTTTCTTGAACTCTAAATTTGAAATCGCATATTCCAAAGCAGGTGGGTGGATAGGTGTGGAGGAGGAAAAAGCGAGAAGACAAAAGGAAGAGGGCTGGGTGAGCTCTTGGGAACCTGCTCACAGAGCCCTCATAGAGATTTGAAAGTTGAGGAGTGATGTTATGTTAATCTATGTTCTAATTGCTCAGCAATAAACAACGCCCACTTCCAGCATAAATGTCAGGACCAAGACTATTTCTAAATCTGCTTTGAAACAATGTCAGTCACCATGAAGAACACAAAGAGATGGAGCACTTTTGTTAACATAAAAAATGTTTTAAATATATCTGACTTTGGGTATTGGTTACTGGCAGCAGCAGACCTCAGAGACAATGAGGAGTGGGAGGTCAGGGCTGTGGGGAGGCTGAGTGTTTTGCCGCCTGACTGCTCAGGAGGAAGGGAGGGTTGACTGATGTGTCCATAACACCTGTCACCTATTCCTGAGAGTTTTACACAGCAGGTAACTGCTAAGCTGCAGGTGGCCCTGGATGGAGGGGGGATGGGAGACTGCAGGCTTTCAAACGAAAATTATGGTGGTAGAACAGCTTCAAATATTCTAGTCCACCCAGCCTGTAAAGATGTCAAGTATGGCAGTTTTAAAAATCTAATAAAATAACCAGATCCGCTGTCTGTCCTTGTGTGGAAATATCTTGGGTTTAGAACCCTATCTGAAAACTTCTTTCACTTTTCTCCATCTCTGTGTCACTGGGCAAACACTCGACCTCTCTGACCTTTGATTTTATTGTCTTTAATAAACGAGGATAAAAATACCTACTTTTTGGAGTGGACATGAGAAAGTGAGCTATGTCTTTATGTAGTACATGAAAGTCTCTTTTATTTTTACATAATAGTCACCAGTCTTAGTCGATTTTGTGTTGCTCTAACTATACCCGAGGCTGGGTAAGTTATAAAGGAAAGAGGTTTGTTTTGCTTCATGGTTCTGAAGTATAAGAGCATGACTCTGGCATCTGATCACCTGCTGGTGAGGGCCACATGCTGCATCACAATGTGATAGAGAAGCAGGAGGCCAAGTGGCTTGTGCAAAGAGGCCAAAGCACAAAAGATGATTTTGCTTTATAACAACCTGCTTTGGTGGTAACTAGTCAAGTCACGTGGAACCTAACCCACTCCCTTTCAAGTACGGTGTCTCATGACCTAGCCACCTCCCATTAGTTCCCACATTTTAATGGTCCTAGTGATTGATATTTTAAAATTTTTTCAAGGTAGAGTTGTCAGAACCTGTCCTCAAAAACAAGACCTATCTTAGATTGTGAAGTGTATTCTTTTCTCCAAGTTTTGCAAGATTATGTTTTGTTATTGCTGTCACATATGGCCAAATATTTTATTTGATTTTAGATAGCAGTAAAAATATTATGCTTTTTAACAGTTGAAACTCTAAGGAGGTTTTGGAGATGGAAAAACGAATAGAATGAATCTTCTCCAGCTAGCAGAGCTTTCCCTGAATCCTGCAGATTGTTCTACTCAGATTCACTGTGTGTGTTTGTGTGTGTGTGTGTAAAGACATTATTTATATGTAGATGTGCACACTAAGGACCATCAAAAGTCCTTTCTTTAGGGAGTTCTTTCTTTCTCTCTTTCTTTCTTCCCCTTTCTTCCTCCTTCCCTCCCTCCCTTCCTCCCTTTCTTTTTTTCTTTCTTTCCTCAGCAATGTGGGGATCAAACCACCCAGGGTCTCCTTTATGTTAGGCAAGTAGTTTACCATTGAGACATATGCCCAGGTCTTGGAAGGTTCTTTTTTTGAGATCCCGAGTGTTGCAAGCAATTGGGCTTAAATGGTCTAGTGTCACGCAAGTCTCAAGGATGGGACCTAAAGAGCCATCAGCATGTTCTGACACTGCAGAGAACCTAAGAATTTGGTCTTTATCCCACCCTTGCTGGTTCTAGGGATGGTGTGACCGCACTAGAGGAAGACAGGGTGGTCTCCACCCCACACATGGTGATGAGGAAGCCCTCCATCTCCACTCACACAGGGTGTGCAGAACACTTTGCCAGAAAGGAGGGAACTTAGTACACACCAGGAAGGCTCTGTTGTTTCCTACAGGGACCGGGATGTGAGTTTGATTGATCTTTCCCTCAAAGACAATAAAAGGGAGAGGCCAACAAAGGGTTGTCTTCTTTATATTCGTCTTCTAGGACTATCTTAACAGAGAGCCTTATACACAGAAATGTATTGTCTTATAGGTTTGGGAGCCGTAAGCATGAGATTAAGGTGTTCACTGGTTCGTTTCTTCTGATTCCTCTTTCCTTGGCTTGACCATCTTCTCCCTGTGTCTTCTGCATGGTATTTTCTCTGTGTGTCTGTGTCCTGATCTCTTCTTATAAGGCCACTAGTCATGCTGGATTAAAGTTCACACTCATGACACTTTTTTCACCTATTTAAAAGACCCAGTCTCCAAATACATTTACATTCTGAGATACAGATTGAGTACCCATTATCTGAAATGTTTGGGTTTCAGATTTGGAGTTGTTCCATTTTGGGAATAGACTTTGCATAGACTTCAGCTGAGTATACCTAATCTGAAAATCTGAAATCCGTATGTGTCAGACTCGGGAGTATTTCAGCTTTTAGAATGTTGGACTAGGAATGCTCAACCTGTGAGGAGTTAGAACTTCAATATATGAAGGGAGATATTCTTCAGCCCATAACACTCTTACAGAGCAATTCCTTGGTTGTTTGTTTCTTTTGAGAAAACAAGTCAGTGGATATATGAGAAAGAATATCTTTTTGGTGTATCTGCAGCTGGCTGAGGGTTAAGTGCAGGTATGACACCTGATCAAAAAAAGGATATTGAGTATGGAGAAGTGGAGACTCTGCCAGTTTAGTGCACAGACCCTAGGGTGAATGGATTTGTAGTGAGACTGGCATGCCTGAGTCAGACCTGAGGCTGAGAGACTTGGTGATTGAAACCGATTTTATCCTTTCTGTTCCCTCACCCTCAGTATGTTGGCTTATTACATCATGGTCACAGGGTAGCTGCTGTTACACCAGGCATCATGCCCTCATATTAGTAACCTAAGTAGAAAGGAAGTAGTGGAATGAAAGGCTTTTTCTTGTAAGACTTTGTCTTTTATTTCTGCCTAAGTTGTGTAACTTCAGAGACCATTTTCTTAACCCCTTCAATTTAGGATTATTGTGAGACTGAACCTGTATGAGACATAGGAAAATAACTGGAACTTGCAGGCATTCCTTAAGTGCTAGTTCCCTTCTGGAGGAAAAAAATATAGCAAGATCCTGGGATCTATAGTCCTGTTTTCTGGGGGATATTTTGCATGAGCTACTTCCCCTTCTGTGCCTCCATTTCCTCAACTTTGCAAAATGAGAAACTAGCTGCCAAGTGGTAAACACTCAATGAAATATTCTCTTTTCTCATTATGATTATAGCCTGAGGTTGAGACCCAGATCTTTCAGATCCACATACTAGTCAATTAACGTGTCCCATCTGGTTTTCTGCAATGCTGCTCTTAGAAATAGCATTTAATAAGGATTTGTGCAATATGTCAGTGGTTCTTTAATCTTGGTGATGCTGGGGAATGCCAGTAGTACTTATTGCCAAGCTTGGCTCCTGTTAGAACAAAGAATGCTTTAATTAAGTAGATCAGTAATTGTATGCCTCCTTAGAAAATGGACATTCTGTATGTAAATAGATTATTACTAATCACCAAGAAAAATTGTTGCTTTATTTGCTCTTTCTTGATGTTTACTGCTCAGGAAAGGGTTTTTTTCACAGTGTGCTACTATGCAGTATTTATTTTTTAAATTTAGTAAATATAATTTGATGGGCAAAAGATGCATCAACTTAGTGTTTACAGCTTCAGCAATAATTATTTGTGCCATAAATATGATCTCAATTTTCAGTAAAAAGAATTAAAATGTGTTATGTACATGGATCAACGCTCCATGATGAATGTAATAATTATGTTTAGCAAATAGGTACTGTTAAAAATAAAACAGTTAAAAATTTTTCAGTGTTTGATGATCAGAGCAAGAGGCCCTTGTTTGGACAATGTTGATTTCACTTAATGATTATGCATGTAGCTGACCATTCTTTATTGACAACTGCCCTGTGCCCAGCCCTGTGCTGGGCTCTAGCAAGACGGGAAAAAGAAAACCTACTTTTTGACTTGGAGGTGCTCCCAGCCCAGGGGAGAGCAGGCTCTGTGCAGACAACTTGTGATGAACTTGCTAAGGCTGCTATTAGAAGTGAGTAGGGAGAGGAGAAGTGCCACTGGGGAGGGCGGGAGATCACCCCTGCCCAAAGCGGGGAGTGGGGTAGGGCCAGAAAGGCTTCCCACCCACCAGAGCAGAAAGTGTGAGCTGGGAAAGGGATTTCCAGGGAGAGGAAATGGCACACGCAAAGGCACAGGGCCTGGAAACAGCATTGCCATTTGAGGGCTCTGTAAGCAGCATGGGGGATGGGAAGGAAACTAAGAATAAAGCAGCTGCACCAGAAAACAAAGCAGTTTGTGTTACCTGCAAAGGGGCTGAGCCCCTCTCCAGAGGACAATGGGAGCCTAAGGATATTTTCCTTTCTGCCTGTCCACTCTTTCTTCCTTTTTCCTTCTCTCATCTCCCCTCCCTTCCTCCACCCTTTTTCCTTCTCTCTACCTTCTCCCTCTTTTGGATTTTAGGCGCTGGGAGGCTACTTGGGCTGCTCCGTTGGGTTTCTGACAAAATGGTTTAGCTCTAAACTGTACGACAGGACATGGGTGAAAAGTGTCTGGGCTTGAGACCTGGGTCTGTTGCTAACAGACTGGGTAGTTTGTCCAGGCTGCTTCACCCAGGGCTGTTGTTTGGACACGGCTCGGCTCGTCACTCACAGTTTTGAGCATTGGAGATCTGATCCCCATAGAACAATATTGAGGTGGTGGGGCCTTTAAGAAAAGCAATGAGGTTTAGGGAGGGATTAGTGGTTTTCTTGTAGAAGTGAGTTCTCCCTCTCACATGACTGGATTGGTTGCTATGAAAGCACATTTTTATAAAGTGATATCAGCTTCTTAGGCTTGCTGTCTTACTTCCTCTCCCCACATGCTCTCTCTTACATGTGTTCTTGCTATGTGATGCTATCCACCATGTTATGATGCAGCCAGAAGTCACTCACCAAAGGCTGACCAGCCACCCCATCTTGGACTTTCAGCCTCCAAAACAATGAGCTACATAAACCTCTTGATAAAGTACCCAGATTCAGATATTTTGTTGTAATAACACAAAATGGAGTAAAGCACCCTGCAGCCTCCATTCCTCCTATAAAATGCAGCATGTGATCAGATAATCATTAAGGTGCTTCAAAATGCATGCATTTGACCTCTACACTCTGTAACTCCAATGTGGGAAGTATTTCCATCAGAGAACATAGTTTACTCATGTACCCCTGAGGGGACCAGATCCCTGATGGGAGCATCTACTCTCCTGGAGGTAATAATTCAGCGCTCTGTCCATAGTACGTTGATGAGTTGAGTAGATTTTCCTGTACAATTTTCAGGGACAGAAGGAAGGGGCTTTCTTCACACACCTGTAAGCAACATTGCAGATGGTGGAAGGAAAATCCAGAATTCCATAGATAACTTAGGAAAAGAAAGCCACATTTGCAGGTTTAAACCAAATCTGTCCTTTTGCTAGGTTTTGGAAGAAAAAAAACAGTATTCAGATCCTAAGCAGATAAGATGACTACAGGAAAATATGTGCAAATATTTCAAGTCACTTTAAGGTAGAAACTGTCAAATGTCCTAGGAAAGAACTAACAGTACCCAGTGAGAAATCCGAGGCTGACTAAGGTGCTTTTGTTAAAGTCAATGTCATTGGATTTTTCTCTCTACTTTAGAATTTAGAGAGAAAACATGATAATTAGTATCATACTTATTTTCTCTTCCACAAGTTTGGTGGGGAATTGGATATTGGTATTTCTGGGAACTTTAAACAAGCTACCTTCACTGAACACACAAAATTAAACATGACAAGAGACTTGGACCATAGTGTGCTTTCTTCTTCAGTACACATCCCAGACAGAGACATCAGGGCAGGGACTGAGGCTCTCTGCTCACTGCAGGGCTGAGTCCCACTTCTTCCCTTCTAGCTTAGGGAAGAGGGCAAGGCAGAAAAATGCAAAGAAATTAGACCACGATGGGTAGGGCACCCTATTGTCAGTGTAGCTTTTAGAATAAGTCCTTAATTCAGTCCCTTTATCAAATATTTGATGAGAGTCCATTTCAGCACATAATTTAGTTCGTTTGTTATCTCGCTCACCGTGTTGGTTATCATGAGTTAAAAAATGAGGGGAAACTTCACACACAGCTCAGGGTGTTTCTTGTCAGCAGGACACATGGTGCAGCCAGACGTGGGAGCTGCAGCAGGCTCTTGGCTACACATCTGGACAAAGAACAGGTGGAGCAGAAGAGCAGGGGCATGGGCACTGACAGCATATAGGCTTGAATCCAGCTCTGCTGGTCAATGCACCTAATGTTACTAAGCCTCAATCTCTTCCATAAAGCTGTGATTACGCTGGGCGTGGTGGTCCATCCCTGTGATCCTAGCACTATGGAGGCTGAGGCAAGAGTGCCACAAGTTTGAGCCTATTCCGGGCAACTTGGCAATTTAGTGAGCCTCTGTCTCA
This sequence comes from Heterocephalus glaber, assembly GCF_000247695.1. The sequence continues at coordinate 14,743,985 of NW_004624733.1, read as the reverse complement.
AAATAAAGAAAAGATTAAAAGTACTGGGGTTGTATCTTAGTGGGAAGACCATGTATTCAATCCCCCAGCACACCACACACAAACACACAGAGGTAATTAATATATACAGTATATAATTATTCCTAAATGTCCAATGTTTCAGCTTCTCAGGAGGCATCCATGGAGTTGTGTGAAGAGGGCTGAGGAGTCCCAGTGAGGAAGACCCAGATTTAGCACCCACTTTACAGGGTAGAAAACTGAGTCATCAAGACTACAAAGGACACCCACTCTCCTGGGGCTTGTCCTATTGTTACTCTCATTTCCCTTTTACCCTTCCCTTCTCTCTTTCCCACTCTCCCTCCTTCCCTCCTCTTCCCCTCCTTCTCTCTTGTCTGTGCATACTTTTTAATACCATATTCTTCCAGTTTCTACTCGATTTGTTCCAAATCAAAAGCAGTTGGAGATATAAGGTTAATAATACAAGAAGTTTCCTGGAATGTAAAATCTGTGTGTGTGTGTGTGTGTGTGTGTGTGTGTGTGTGTGTTGCTTTAAACTGAACTGCATAATAACATGCTGATAATATCTGCTTGGAGAATTACAGCTTCATAGCTGAGTCAGTCCAATGAGGGGCTATACTGTCTAATGGTGAGGATGATTAATTTTTTTGAAAGGTCCAAAGACCTGGGTTCAAATCCCTATACTACCATATACTAGGAGATTAAGTGGTACAACTTTCTGAGTCTCTGGACCTCTGCCTATGAGATGGGATGGCGATATTACCTACATCATTGGCTTGTTATGAAAATTCATCGGGGCTGCCAATGTACAATGCTTCTGGCACATAGCACACAATATGACTATCTCCTCATCGTCATTTAGCTTCACCCTGTCCTTCCTGGCCCTGTGTGACATGCTGTCATTTGGGGGTCTATAAGTCATTGCAGGTGAAGGTCTTGCTTGCAGGGTAGGAAATGCCTGTTCTGGATGGATTTGGGTCCCGCACTGTGACACTGTCCCAGGATAACAAGATGCTGAAATTAGAGCCAAAAGAGCAGCCCACTTCTGCAGAGAATAAGAATGAAGAAAGCATGGAAGTTGCTGGTGAGTCAGAAGAAGAAGGCAGCACAAGCTGAAGGACAGGCAAGCAGGGAGCAGCACCAGGAAGTTTCCAGGGCTGTGACACAGCCCTTCTCAACTTTATGAAACAGCCTAAACCTGAGCTAGCCAGCCCACTTTCCAAAGTATTCTGCTTTTGAACAATTCTTAAAAAGCCAAAGACTTTGTGTGGAGTGAACAAGACAAGAAAGATGCCAGTGTTTAGTCTGTGAAATCCTCCACACAAAACCTGAGAGGCAGATGTTAGCGTCCCTAATCCCCAAATGAGAAAATCAAGACTCAAAAGAGGTGAGACTCCTTACCCTGTGTCACTTAGGTTATCATGTGAATTTGAGTCTCTGTGCGCTTGGCCATATTGCAGTCCATCAATATGGCACCAATTGAGTGACATTAGAATGCACATGTCTTGCTAGAGTAACCTAAGAGAGGTAACTAAAAAGTATGTATGTACGTATGTATGTATGTATGCACATATGTATTTCCAGTACTTGGGACTGAACCCAAGGCCTTCACACTAAGCCACATCTAAAACCCTTTTATTCAATTTTTTTTGTTTGAGAAAAGATCTAAGTCATAAGTTTCCCAAGCTGAACTCAAACTTGTGATCTCCCTGCCTCAGCCTCTCAGAGCAGAAATATAGTCTTTTAATACCAGGCTATTTGGCAGGCTTATGCATGAATTCTCCAGCTTGATCACTGATTCCTTTGCAATCCCCATAAGGACCACTGTAACCACTTATTAGACACTGATTGGATAAGACCTAAAATAATTGCTAAACCCGACTCAGGTTTTTCAAGGCAAGCTGCAACTCACAGATGTTAATGACCATTCTCCAGAGATTTTAGAGAGGGAAATGCTCCTTAAAATCCCAGAGAGCACCCACCCAGGGACTGTGTTTCCTTTGAAAATAGCCCAGCACTTTGACATAGGGAGGAACACTGTTCAGAACTACACAATCAGCCCCAAGTCCCATTTTCATGTGGTTACTCACAATCTTGAAGCTGGCAGAAAATATCCAGAGCTGAGATAAAGCACTGGACCAGGAGGATCACCCCAAGCTTAGTTTAACACTCATGGCGCTGGATCGTGGGGTTCCACCAAGGTCTAGGACCACCACAATATGCACTGAAGTCATGGACATTAATGATAGTGCCCCTGAATTTTTTCACTGTATGAGGCACAGGTTCCTGAGAACAATCCCCTTCATTCTTTAGTTGTTGTCATCTCTGCTCAAGATTTAGATGCAGGAACACATGAGAGTGTAGTCTATATTTCATGGTAATGAAGTTACTCAACCCTTTGTAATAGATGAAACAATAAGAGAAATTCATCTGAAATGGATGTTAGAATTTGAGGAGAGTTAGAATTCACTATACACGAGGTTCTGTCCCAAGCCCTTTTCATGTCATAGCCCATTTCAGCCTCACAGTAACCCTAAGACTTTGGTACTATTATCAGCACCCTTTTGCAGAACAAATGATGGCAGAGAGAGGTGACATAACTTGCCCAAGTTATCACAGCTAAGAAGTGGCTGAGCTGGGATTTGAACTCAGGTAGCTGATCTGTCTGTAGAGCATATGGTCTCCATTCCACTGTAATGGGAACCTCTACAAATTGAGGAGATGATGGACAGACACCTATGGACACCAGCTGTGGTGAGAGGAAGCTATTATCTGTTGAAGATCTCCAGCTCACCTGGCACTGTGCTGGAATCTTTGTCTACTGTTATCATCCTCATTACAAGCCAATAGGGTTAGTGACCTGAAGACACTGTGTCTTAGAATGTTCAGATGCCTTAGAAGAGTTACACAGCTGCTGAAGTGAAACTTATATTCAAATTGTCACTTACTGAATCCCCAAGGTCTTTCCAGCCCTTCAGGGAACCCCCTAGATGTCAAGAAAGAAATACATAGCCCCAAAGGTGAACACTGAAGATCTGGTCTGAGGAGACCCCCACAGGCACTCACACACATACAGTTACCCCAGGACTGGCAGCCTTCTTTGTATGATCTTTATTCGTTGCAGCTTTTCATCTTCAGTGATGATGCTTGACAGCTTTTGTGGGATGATTGCAGGGTAGAAGACTGTAACCTTTAAAGGTTTGGTGAAAACTCAGCAAGTGGGAGGTCTGTCATCTTCCTAGGGCATGCTGGAGGTGGCTGCTTCAAAATGTTTCTTTACAAACTCTGGTTCCTGAGTGAGCTGGTTCTCCAGGTGAGTGAGCTGAGCTAGATGGTGCCTGGAGCCCAGAGAGATGGAGTGAGGGGAATCAGAGCTGCAGTACCTGGACTCTGTGAGATGCCAAGGAGTAAAGGCAGAGGTCAAGGATGTGTTCAAGGCCTGAGAGAGCAGGAGAATAGGAGCCTGAAAAAGGAGGACATAAAGTTTAGGAGGTGGAGGACCAAGAAGACAGTTCTTCCACACTGAAGCTCTTCAGTATGACCTCTGCCCATCCACCTCTGAGTGCCTTCCAGGCTTCCAGTGTGGTCCTGACACCCATGGCCAGGCCTGTGGAGAAGCCAGCATTCTGTCCAGAGCAGCTTTGTTTAGTGTCCCTGGAACTCAAACTCAGGGTCTGATTTGGTCTTCCAGCTCTTTGCCCCACATCACTTTTCTTCCTTCTCAGGGGACCCCGCAGACATTGAAACTGATCCCCACCTGCCCAACTCCGTCCTCTACCATCCCCTTCTTTGCTTGTACTTGTAACCACTTGCATGTACCTCACCCTCACCTTTGGGAAAGGCCAGGCCTGAGGATGCAGAGCTGCAGGGGGACTGTCGTAGCTTTAAATCCTCATGGTCCCCAGAGGAAACAAACAGGTACAAGTGACTACAGGCACAGCAGTAGGGCTGATGGCATCAGGGGATCCAAAGGAAGCTGGGGAATGAGCATCCACCCCACTAGAGACCCAGAGAAGCATCTCAGAGAGGCAAGTGTGAGGCTGGGCCTTAGAAGGGGAGCACCTGCTGTCCTGGTTGAGAGAATGACTTCCCCATTCTCTCCAGGCAGCAGGCCAGCCTGTGTCAAGGCAGGCAGATGGGCAGAAAGTTGCATGTTTGACCATATGCAAGGGATTCCATGTGATGTGACTCGGGGGTAGTGTGTCCCCCAAAGGTTCATGTGCTGAGACCTTGGTCCCTAATGTAATAGTGTTGAGAGGTGATGGACCCTTTACAAGATAAAGCCAAGTGGGAGGTGGTTAGGTTCTTCAGGGCTCCACCCTCAGCGGATTAATGTCTTTCTCTAGAGATGGGGTTAGTTCTCCCAAGACTGGATTAGGCCTTTCAGGGGGTGAGTTAAGCTGTGAGAACTGAAATAGTTACCACAGGTGTGGGTTGTTATAAAATTGGTCAGCCCCCCTTACCTCCTTCCCCTCATTCATCATGCTGCCCTGCGAACACACTTGCCTCCTCTTCTGCTTCTCTCCCATGTTGCCATTCAGCCTGAGCACCCCCCAAAACTAACCTGATGCTGATACTATGTCTTAAAATTCTCTGCCTCTGAAACTATGTACCAAGTAAAACTCTTTTGCTACAAAGTACCCAGCCTCAGATGTTTTGCTACAGTAACACAAAAGAGAGCAAGACACCATGCAACCAGGGTATGTGAGGAAAGAAGAAAGAAAAGAAGAGAAAAGAAAAGTGGTTTAGAGATTATATGGGGTCTCAAATACCTTTTGGAAAAGCTTTGGTATTTCTCATGAGTCACAATTTCCTACTTCTCGTGTGGTCTGAGGAACATTCATATTAGAATTAATATATAACATTTGTTAAAAAAAATAAAGATTCTGTTTCCCACTCACAGAACCAAAGCATTAAATTTCAAGGATGAAGCCCAGGAAACAGTATTTTTGTAGCACTGGGGATTCAATCCAGGGTTTGGTGCATGTTTTGGCAAGTGCTTTACCAATGAGCTACATCACTACCCAGGAATGAGCATTTTTAGAGAGCCCAAGTAAGTATTATATACTCCTTGAGGCAATGGGGAGCCATGGAAAGTTTGAAGCAGCAGAATGCTGCGGGGTTTTTTAAAAATGCATTTTAAACAGATCCCACTCTAGGGGCAGAGAGAAGGATGACAGGAAGCTGACACTAACCAAGTCTGTGGGACCCCCAAAGAAGGATAGAGGTCACCAGTCCATACAGGCAGGAGCTTCTGTTCTCAGCTCCCAGAACAAAGGCTGCTGAGCATGTCCCAGAAGACAAGGACTTCTCACCCTACTGAGCCTCATGGATAGTGACCCTGGGCTGGACAGCCAGGGCTGCACAGTGGACATTTGCAGCCCAGAAATAGTGAGGCTGTTCCCATATCCTGGAAGGTGAATGGTGCTCCCTGCAGTTGTGCAACGCCTCACTCTTACGCACAGTGTATCCTGAAATGAGCATAGTACACATGAGATTCCCAGGGCCAGTGGCTGAAGTCAGGTGATGAGTCTCCTTCAACCCTGTCCCAACAGAGGAGAATTTGGCACAGTCTCTGACTACTCTGGGACACAGAATTGTCTGCAGTGGTCTGCATCTAACCGAGACATCGAGCTGTGATTGCCCAGGACTCTGAGATGCCCTGCACTATGCCATGGAGGGAAGGGCACCAGAGGGAAAACTCAGAGCCCTCTGTCCCAATCAAGCTGGTCCTATTCTTGCACATTTAATTAGTTGGGCCTGTGTAAATTTTATAAGACTTCTGCTGGAGTCCTATAGCTAAAATAGCATCAAACATTTTTAAACAGTCGTTCTTGTCATCTATAACTGAGTGCAAACCACCTTAAAACTTAAGGGTTTAAAACAAAATTTTGTTGTTCTCTCTCATGGTTCTGTGGGTTGCCTGGGATGAGCTGCTTAAGGTTTCTCACAAGTTACAGTCAGATGGCAGCTAGGGCTGAAGTCACCTGAGGGCTCAACTGGGCTGTGTGTCAGAGCTTGCTCCCTCTCAGGGCTGGAACCTCTGCTGTGACTCTGGAACAGCTATGGCTGGCCAGAGCCTCCCTCTCTCCACACACACCATTTCCACATAGCCAGCATGGGAATTTCCTTATGTTGGGACAGTCTCAGAGCAGGAAGATTTATTACATAAGGCAAGCATCCCCAGAGACCCAGATGGAAATTCTAAGGATATTTATGACCTGCAGTGGAAATTAGTGTCAGCTTCGACTGGAAGTCAGAAGGCCAGCCTCAAGTCAAGGAAGAAGGGCTTACAGAGTCTGAATACCCAGAGCTGTCCATGGCTCCTTGGAGATGAGCTACCACACCTGTCCTTAGAGGTTTAGCTACTGTGAGGATAAATGTGAGAAGGGGTTGTTGGAATGGTGCAGTGTCAAGGCCTTGCACAGCATGCTCTGAGGTCCAACAGCAAATTATTCCTAGGCAGAGATTAAGCAATGCCCATGCTGCTTCCAGAATTTACTTCTAATTCTTTATCCTCAGAGATTATCAAAACAATTTAGCAAGTGGGACAAAGAATTGCCTCTGTTCCAGGCAGACTACATTTCTTCTCCATTTTCCTTTCCTCCTGTCTCAGAATCTTTCTCTTGTTTATTCTGTGTTTATTCTATATTTATTTCTACCTATTTCCAGTTTTGTTCAGATGGTGTAAAGAAAAAAAGATCCCTTTCCTCTCAGTTCTCATTTTAAGCCCTTTGAAGTAATCACTGTTAATAGTGCCTGGTGTGTCATAAAAGAATTCTTCAGAAAAAGGGGCAAAGGGGAGGGGGAAGTGAGAGGAGTAGGGGAAAGGAAAGAAGGGAATGGAATTAATATGAGAAAATGAAAAAGTGGAAACAAAGTCTTTGTAAATAAGGAGGAATGGAGGGGTTGAATGGAGGGGTTGAAGGGAGGGCAGAGGAAGGGGGAAAAATAAGAACCAAGAGAGTATGTAAAGGTGCATATTTCCAATGATGACTGTCATTATATTGTACACCTTAAATGTACCAATAAAAGGATATACAAAAAAAAAGAATTCTTAAGAACACAAACAAGCTCATACTCTACATAAATACTTGAGCTTGTATGTGCATGTGTGCATGTGTGTGCATGCATGTATGTATGAATGTATTCATGCAGATGTATGTTTACTTAAAGGGCCTGCTAGGTGCTGTTTCACAGTGGCTCAGAGAAATGCACTCCATTCTTTTTCATGGTTGCCTAGAGCTCCACGGCATGGATACTGTAATACTACATTTTCAGCAGTCTTTGTTGATGGATAACATTCAGATAGCTTCAAGAGTGGACGACCCTTTTGTGCTCATGGTTTTTTTTTTCTTTTTTCTTATTTGTCCCTGACCCAAGCCAGTCTGTGACAAGGTAGTTACTTCTTTGTATCAGAGTTACAATTACCCCCTTCAGAGTTAAATGCTAACTGTAGAATATTTTCTATCTCTGAACCTACAATCACTCTAAATTCCCTTTAAGGATGAAATCCTTAGCAGCAAGTTTACCAGAGATTTATACCCATCCCTACAGTCCAGATGAGATATGTTTCTCACAGATGTCCCAGGGACTGGAGATGCTTGGAGCCCAGCATGTTCAGTTACATTTTTCAGCTCCCCTGGAATTGTTGAATTTGTCTCCTCTTGCAGCAGATTTTAGAACACAGTAATAAATGAAGTCAGAGAGAAGTAGGATCAAATTTTGGCTTTGTCTTTGACAAGGGGCACAGGAAAATCAGTCACTCACCTGAGCCTCAGTTTCCTCATTTATAAAATCTGCTCCTACTGCTAAGGGTTGTGGAGTATTCAATTATTAATACAGCTATCCCTTGTTATCCAAGAGCAATTGATTCCAGGACCCTCTTCAAATGCCAAAATCTATGGGAGACCCAGTCTAGGGACTGATTCCAAGATTACTTTGAATATCAGAATCAGTGGCTGTTTAAGTCTCTTATATAAAGTAGGACAGCAGGTGCACATGGACTATGCATATTTTCCTGTATAGTTTAAATTATTTCTAGATTACTTGTAATACCTAACACAGTAAAGTTCTGTGTAAATAATTGTAATCACACAAAAAAGCTTGTACGTGTTCCATAAATGCAACTTTTTTTTGAATATTTTCAATTCATGATTGGTTGAATTATCTACGAAACCCCAGAGAACAGACAGTATATACAAAGAATTACTAGGGTACCAGACATTCAGAAAGTGCTCCAGCTTTGTAATCACTGAAGAGTGCCTGTGATCTCATTCAGCTGCATATATTTATCGTCCTCCTACCTGAAAAGGCATAGAGTACATTGCTTAAAAAGCTTAGTATAGAAAGCAGACTTCTCACACACTGCTGGGCAGGAATATAAAAGTAAACAACCACTTTAGAAAATGTTCTGGCACTTTCTTACAAAATCAAACATAAATTAGCAACCCTATTCAAAAACAAACAAGACCTGGATGGGGGTGGAAGAAAAGGGGAAGACAACAGCTCAAGTGTCTTGAGAAACAACCCAACTGGGGTATATTCACACAGTGGAATACTACTCAGCAATAGAAAGGAACTGTCTTATAAACACTATACCAATATATGTGAATCTGAAAAACATTATGCTAAATGGAAGAAGCCAGACACACAAGGTACATATTGTATGATTCCATTTATATAGAATTCTGAAAGAAGAAAAATATTCCTATGATGCAAAAAGCTGGAACAATGATTTCCTGGGGGTGAATAGGATGGGTATTAATTGAAGGTTGTGAGTGATCTTTATTAGGGTGATGCAAACATTTTATTTCTTAATAGGGTTTGAGTTATACAAGTGTATGCATTAGCTGAATCCCATTGACTGGTACAACTATGTAAATTTGATCTCAAAGAAAAAAGAAGGGTAAATAAGTTTTGAATGCCTATTATTTTTTTAATTTCTTTTTAAAAATTCTTTTATTGGTACATTTTAGGTATACAATACGTTTACATTTATCATTGGGTGCTTGTACCTGTACATGATGCATCTTGGTTCTTATTTTTTTCCCCATTACCTGTGAGCCCTTCACCCCCTCCACCCTTCCCTATTTACAGAGATTTTTGTTTCCATTTTTTTTCTTTTCTCATAATTTTTCCTTTCCTTTCTTCCCTTTCCCCTTCCCCTCCCACCACACCTACACCTTTGGACCTTTTCCTATTTCAAATTATCAATTATTCATTTTAATCATTTTAATCCTTGTTTACACTTTCAGTTTCTCACATGAGAGAAACTATTCAGTATTTACTCATGTGTGTCTTATTTATTTCACTTAAAAGTATGGCCTCAATATGCATTCATTTAGCTATAAATGTCTCTAGTTTCTCATTCTTCGTGGCTGAGTAGTACTCCATTTTATAAAAAAAACCACTGAGATTCCACCTCACCCCAGAAAGAATGGCTGCCATCAAGAAATCAACCAATAACAAATGCTGGCAGGGGTGTGGGGAGAAAGGAACACTGCTCCATTGCTGGTGGGAGTGCAGACTGGTGCAACCACTGTGGAAATCAGTATGGAGATACCTCAAAGAGCTAGGGCTAGAGGTCTCATTTGACCCAGCTATTCCATTGCTGAGTATCTTCCCCAAAGAATTAAAAGAATCATACCACAGTGATATATGTGCACCCATGTTCATAGCGGCACAGTTTGTAATAGCTAAAGCTTGGAAACAGCTCAAGTGCCCATCAACTGGAAACTGGTTGAATGCCTATTATTGACACCCATCCTGAAGTGCTTAAGAAAGAATGGCACTGATGTCTGCAACTTTAAAATGCATCAAAAAGTAAGAAAGGTTGATGGGTGGTAAATGGATAGATATGTAGTAAACTAAATATAACACCAAAGTTGCAAAATCTAGAGGTAGGCACATGGATAGTCACTGGAGCATTCTTTTGATTTTTTTGTAGGTTTGAAATATTTCCAACAGAATGGTAGGAGAGAAAGCTTTGGAACCTTGCCACCTGGGTTTGAATCCTACCTTCACCCCTTCTTAACTCTGTGACTTTAGAAAATTTACTCAGTCTCTGCTGTGTGTGTTTCCTTCGTCTGTAAATAGGAAATTAAAACATTGGCCTGTTCTTGGGATTCAGAGTGGTTCCAAGTAAAGCACTTGGAACAAAAGCAAGCACTCAGTAAATGATTTGTTTGGCCAGAAAATACATTCAGATGTTGGTTGCATGGCTCTATCTTCAGAAGCTGTATTCCTGTCATCTTCCCCAGCAGTGATCCCAAGTGGCACTGCTGCAGAGATGTGTGGGACAAGTTGTCATTGCCCTGGAACCTCACTGTCTGCAACTCAAAAGTGGGAACAATTGAGCCGCCCTGGGGTTTTAAGAGGATTAAATAAAATAGTAAAATTAAAAGCAATTGAAAAAGGGTTCAATAAAAGTTCATCAAATGCCTCTTTCCTCAACCAAACCCCTCTTCTTTGTTAGCACAGTTGGAAGGGATTGATTGAGCCATGATCTCACATACCCGCTTGGGCAGACACACTCAGCCACTGGATCCAGGCTGTCCAGTCCAGACCCTGTGGCACCTAATGGTGGGGTGGGTGGGGGAGGAGTGGCAAAAGGAGGAAATGACTTCTCTCCAAAGTACTTGGGCCAAATCCTTCACAACTCCTCAGAGGGATATCAGCTCAGCCTTTGGAACCCTGCTGGCAATCTAGCTAAACACAAGCCTGTAGTAAACAAGATTGATCCTGGACTAACCATCACATGGTTATTCAGAGCTACATAGGACACTAATTATGTAGCATCCCATCCCCGAGACTAGAAGGCCTTTGTGAGAACATGCCCTGGTAAATAAATGAACCAGAAGAGGCTGTTGACAATGTCAGCATCCATTTGTCCAGCACAGTTTTATTGTAAAGTGATCAGAGAGTACAGATTTGGCCTTTCAGTTATAAAAATTGTCTTTGTAAAACCTGAGACTCGTGTATGAGGCCACCTACTAGGATTTCATGAAAACACAGTAATTTAAACAAAAGAATTCACTCTGATTTTCAAGACTTTCTAAAGCCTATAATTTCATGATTTCTAGGTTTTTAAACACTTTTCTAATGGGCACTTCGGCTTTCTATAAAAATTTCACCGTGATCTGGCTTCATTGGCTTTTCAGGAAGCAATTTCTCACCCTCAATCTTAAAATCCATCTGGATTTCAAGAGGATTTTAATTCATGCATTGCTGATTTGCTTCTTTCTGACAAAAATGCTATTTTGTAAGAGAAATTTGCCAAACCCCCCAGAGTCACTTTAGAGATCTTTTAAAATTGCCTTGATGCAATGGGTCTGAAGGGCTGCTCTGCGCCCTGTGTGTGTTTTTTAACTTCCTCTTGGCAATGTTTAAATGGAATTCGAATCCCAAATGTCATGAGTTTTGTACTGAGTTGAAACCAGTTAGGGAAGCCTTCTCTATGTGAAGGAAACATGTGTGTGTTTCTTATTAATGAAGAGATTTAATGGCAGGTTCGGCGGCACACTGGCACTGGCAGTGCCCTTTTCACCCCTGTTTGGCAGCATTCCTGAAATCCAAGAGGCTGTTGACTCCCTGCTCTTCCCAGGCTGGCTCATACCCAAGCAATTCCAGCACCATCTCAGCTGCATTGCTAGCTTCCCCCAAAATACTATCACACCAAACGTTGATTTTAAAAAATTCAAATTGATACGCAAAAAGTGTACATATAACTTATGTGTGATGTAGCGTGACATTCTAATACACACAATATATGTAGTGATCAGATCACCTCAAACATTCTCCTTGCATTGGAAGCATTCAAAATCTTCTCTGCTGGCTACTTTGAAATATAAAGTTAACATGTCCACCATAGTTACTCTGCTGTACCATAGAACATCAGAAGCTATTCCTCCAAACCAGCTGTGCCCTTTACCCATCAACCATCCTCTCTCTCCGCTTTCCTCCCCCTCCTATTCATTCCAGACTCTGGTTATATTCGTATTTTTATTGTGATTTTTAACTCAAGTTGTCTGTTGCCCCAGGGGCAAAATTATATTGCATTTCATGCAACATTTTCACATTCACAAGTTCCCATTGGACACAACTTTCCCAAATCTTTGCCTGACCCAACGCTGCCCAGATGCTCCTCCCCCACCCTCCTCATCATGCTAGAGTGAAAAGCAGCCGCATAGAGTAACTGAGCCTTAGATTTGGGAGTCAGGAGTGTGAGTTCAAAATCCAGCTCTTCAGCTGTCTATGGGGCCTTAAGCCAGCAATTTCAACTATCTGCAGGCTGTTCATCTGTAAAATGGAGATTATAATAATGCATTTCATTTAAAGCTTTTGCTATAGTGCTGCATGTTAATGAAAAATGCTGTTAGTAAATGGATAAATGAATGGAGCCCCTCAATTTAGACAGCTACTCTGAAATCATCATAGGTTAGCTTCTGAGGTCATTTGTCTCTTTAGAGGAGCTCTGGCAAGTGCACACCATATGGAGAGGCAAAGATGTGTAGATTTGTATATATTGGGCATGTTGAAAATGGACCTGACTTGAGCTCCTCTCCTCACCCACCACATTGTTAGGTTGCAGGGAGCACTGTTGTTTGGCTTTCTCTGGGACCCCAATCCCAGTCTATTGAGCCAGTTTGACCAATGGTGGTCAGATCTGCAAGGCAGTCCCCATGCAGGTGAACTTGGTAAGTGGCTTTTGCATCCTTTGGGAGGCAAAGTGCTATTCAAGTGCCATTTTGGATGTAAAGTGTGTCCTCCAGGGCCAATCCAGAGACTTGGAAAATCTATCACTTAGCAACAGCTGGCCCTGATCATAAAGAAATGTGAGACTGCTACTGTGACCTTGGGGACACAGAGTTGGAAAACTACCAACAGCTACTGATTAAAAAGGACCCTGAAGGCAAAGGTATCTGTAAATAACAATTATCTATTTGTGGAGTGAGAATATAACATGGGGACAAGAGCCCAGGTTATGTATTTAGACTCAAAATAGATATCAGGTTAGCCACAGACAACGTGACCTGGACCAAGGACCTTAACCTCTATAGATATCACTATCCTTACCTGCTACAGAAAGACTCCAAATCTCACATGTCCATATTATTGCAACACTAAATGATTGACCTATATAAAACACTTAACACAGTGGTAACTCAGAGTAAACACAGATTAACGAGTAGCTGTTGTTCATATTAACTAAGCGCATGACACAAAAATTAATTCGGAAGGCCTAGATCTGTGTATCTAACATTTATTAAAATTCTGTTTTACGGTGTGAACCTGCAAAGACTCCCACTAGGGAGAGAATGGCATATGCCTTTGCCAATCTAATTTAATTGACTTGTCTCTCCATTTATTATTCACTTACACATGTGAGTTTTTTGAATAGATAAAGTATATTTATGTGTATAAATGTCTGTCTATCAGACTGCTTCAAGATTCACACAGATGCACAGGTATAGGTATCATGAATATTAATATCAAATAGCAATGATAGTAGTAATCATTCATTAAATGTTTAATTGCTAACCACTACATTATATAATGTATACACATCACATTTTTCCGATTCTATCAAAAACACAAGGGCTACTGCTCAGTGTCTCAGATGTCTGAGTCAGTATTATAATATTCATTTTATAAATGCAGTAATTAAGATCAAGATGGGTAAATGGAGAAGAAAGAAGTTACACTAATGGGAAAACAATGTTAAAATTCAAACCTAAATCCATCACCAACACTCTGTACTCACCCAAATTTCTGATTTTAAGAATTGAATGAATGGAAGGAGGAAGGGAGGAAAGAAGGGAAGGAGGAAGGAAGGAAGGAAGGAAAGAAGGGAGGGAGGGAGGGAGAGAGGGAGGAAGGAAGGAAGGAAGGAAGGAAGGAAGGAAGGAAGGAAGGAAGGAAGAGCTATGACAGATTTAGGGTATAAAGGTGATGAATTCAGCTTTGGAAATGTTGAGTTCAAAATGTCACAAGATAGATAGATGAGGGCCATGTAAGAAAGAATGGGAGAATATATGGGACTAAAAAAGCATATAAGTTTCTGGGATGGCAGTATGGAAATTTAATGTTAATTTCACTTCACTCAGTCTTAGTTTTCCCTTTGGTAAGAAGAAAACAAAATGGAGTAGGGACTGATAGGATACTAGTGTTTGCCCAACATGCAGAAGGCCACAGGTTCAATTGCCAGCAATGCAAAGACAGATGTGAATTTTCACCATCTCACTGGTGTCCATTTAGATTCTTGCTCTCCTTTCTCTCTCTTCCCCAAAGGAAGATCTAAACATGGGACCATGTGAACAATCCTGGCATCAGAGGAGAGGCACTGGTCTTCAGTGCTGTTCCATGAGAGCTTCTGCCTACAGGTAGTACACTCACTTGTACTTGTTGGCTTTGTCATTCTTGATGCATCTACCCTTCAAGAATCTATATCAATATCCATGTCCCCCTCAGGTTTTCCAGTGACAGAGCCACACAAGTCCCCCTACATGACTCTTGCCTCAACCACAGGTTGTCCCTGACCCTGCTATAACCACAGCTTTGCTAGGTCCAGAATAGTGCTGCACCTTTGTCCTTGCAAGGTTATCTTCTCTTCTCCTAGGGTTTCAGAGGGGTAGTAAGATCCAGATCTCCCTGATCTTCATACTGCTCATGTATCTGGCATTTCAATGGTCCTCTTCCTGGGACTGGAGCTAAGAAAGCTACCTTGGGGCCCTGTTAGAAGCACCTACTTGTATCTCTCCTCTTCTCCTCTCTTCTCTTTTCTCTACTCTTCTCTTCTCTTCTCCTCTCTTCTCTTTTCTCTTCTCTTCTCTTCTCTTCTCTCCTCTTCTCTTCTCTTCTCTTCTCTCTTGCTTCTCTACCTCACCTTATGTGTGGGATATTTATCAGGTCTGGGATGGAAACTATATTCTTCCCCAGTCTAGATTTATGAAGTCAACTATTTACAGTAAGCTATCCAACACAATGGCTTTTTATTTACAAAGCCAAGTGTGTAAACTAAGAGAAGGAAGAAGAAGAGGAGGAGCAGGAGAAGAAGGAACAGAGAAAGATGAGAAGGACGAGGAGGATGTGGAGGAGGAGAAGGAGAAAGAGGAGGAGGAGGAGCAGTGTTTTCTGTCTCAAAATTCCAGCCTCTTTAAATTACAAACTTTCATTTTTAAGAAATTTACTGTTACAGGTCTCAAGAGCTGTTTTGATATCTTTTACCAATAATTTTTCTTGGCCATAGACTGTCTCCCCCTGATTGATAATTCCTGCACCCCGAAGGGTGGAATTACTGAACTGGGTGAAGAGAAGGGGAGGGGATGAAATGGGAGGCAGCTTTGGCCCGGTCATTGTTCCCTGCTGTTCCAACAGTCCTGAGACTCTAAAGATAACTGTGTGATCATCACTGTCCTATTCTCAACATTCAGACCTGGTCCAAAAGATCAGAGAATAAATTCCTTAGAACATGTAGGTTATAGGGTGCTGGATCTTTCAGGACTTTTGGCCTGAATACGTGTAACATTTTAGTTTCTCTGAGGTATGGAGGAAAGACCAGGAAAGTAATCCTTTTCGTTTCTTTATCTTTTCCTTTTTTCAGTGTAATATGATGAAGGAATTGCATCTGCCTTTATCCAGTCATGGGATATTCTATTCACCATCCCACCTGCCCTCTTCTGGATGCTTTCTTTGAACCATTAGCAGAGAAAAATCATTTGTGAAGAATATTGTGCATCTGTAATTATATGCAACTACATTGAATCAGTCAGTGCAGAGAATAAGTGTTAGGGGACATACAGATCACTGAGCACTTAATAAAAAAGAATGTCATTAGCTAAGGTATTGTAGACAATATCATACCCAGGGAGATGGAGCTAGAGAGAACCACAAAGGCAAGAGTTGGGGAAATGTGAAGGAAAGGAGTATCATGACTCCAAGTCTGCCCCGAGCTGAAAAGAATTATAGCTTTATGGGTGGGAAGGATTCTGGTGTTAAAATCCAAGGCCCTTCCCTCTGAGACCAAAAACCCAGGCTGGGTAACATCAAAATCACAGTTATTTTCCCTCTTTCATATCAGTACTTTTTCCCATGAGGGCATGAAGAAAACTCCTGTTTTTCCAGCCAAAATCCCCCAGTTTCTTGGCATTCCTCCTGCTATGGCTTGGATATGTTTGAGAGTATCCCCAAAGGTTTGCATGACAGAAGCTTGGTCTTTGGTGTGGCAGTGTAAAGGTGGTGGGGCATTTGAGGGATAAAACCTAGTGGGAGATCACTGGGGCAAGGAGGTATTGTCCTCGAGAGAGATAAGGTGATTCCCAAGTGACCCTGAGTTAGTTCTCATGAGAAGCTGTTATAAAAGAGCAAGCCTGGCCCCTTCGTTCGCTCTGGCTTCCAGTCTTACTATGTGATCGCTTGCTCTCAGGCTCCCACTGCGATACCGTCTCCCATGATGTGACATAGCCAAGGGGACCCTCGTCAGAGCCAGAACAATTGTGTTCGGACTTTCAGCCTCAAAACTGTGAGCTAAATAAAATCTCTTTTAAAAATAAGTTATGCAGTCTCAGCTATTTTGTATAGCAACAGAAAACTAAGATGCCTCCAGATCTCTACTCCATGCATGCCTTTCTCCTATGTTTTTCCAGCCACCTTTCCCTCCAAACGCGTAAATCTCCTAAAGTTTCTCTAAGCCTAAAGCACTCTCCTAAGACTCTGTCCTGCCTTCTAGCTACTGGGCTATCTTGTCCTTCTTGGCATCACACTGTAAATGCCAAGCCAAGCCAGAAGGGGAGCCTGCAATAATATGCTTGCTACTGTCTCTCCTCCCACCCTTCTGTAGCCCACTGTAGGCCCAGGGACTCAGGGCCACAAACCTGGAGCCACACATGACTGATACCATTGCTCTCTTGCTGTCTTTGACTTCTGGCACAGAGCCTGGCACAAAGGAACTGGCTGGTAGATGCATGGGTGCCTGGGCAGGTGGATGAGTACCTGACTGGCTGGCTGGGCTACTGGGGAATTCATTCAAGATAAAACTTTCAGAACATTCACTGACTAGGTTAAAAGCTTTTCATAGATAAAAGCATCTTAGAAGAGGGGAGAAAAGCAAGATATAGCAAATCATCTTTTAAAAAATAAAACCAAACAACTTATCTGGCACTTGTCATATGATGTAATCAGGACAAAGGTAAGACAAGATGGGACTGTTCCTTTGCCTGAGGCAGGCATGTTGCTCTGAGCAGTAAGCCAGTATCTGGATGAAGAGCTGAGACAAGCAGCACCAGCCACCACTAGCAAATGGTGACGAGGAAGGAAGTGGTGGATTCAAGGCATTGTGCTTCTCCTCTGCTGGTGCCTCCTTGCACTAAACCATCCAACATAACAGGGAGCTCTGTGCCCTCCACTGATACGAGGCAGGGCTGAGAAGAACAGGAGAAAAGTAAGCTCTGTGGGCTCAGCGAGCCTGTGCTTGCAGCAACATTCATAGTGTGACACCAGACAGGTGACTCGCTCTCTCTGAGTCTCCGTCTCGTCGTGAGAAAGGCACAGTAAACAATCCCCACTGGACAAGGCTGTGCTGATGGTATAACAGGGTCAGCATCTTGGAACCTGGTCTGGTACCCAGGGGATGTCAATTCCCCTCCCACCTTCAAGAATACAGCTTTCTGAGAACACACACTCTAGAACAATGCCTTAGAACTTGGAACTTTGTGCATGCAGAGATGTGGACACTCCCACCAAGACCAGTTTCAAGGTGTCATTGGTTTAACCACGAGACTATAAAATTCCTGAATGCTGACAACCTGCTATCTTGGCTTGGTTGGCTCCAGCACTCACTAGGGGTAAGATGATACTGAAAGGAAGGTAGTACTGTGAACTCTGTCACTGCCCTGGACATGCATCCAATTTCACTATGTCAGGTCTCTGTGTCTTTGGATACATTACTTTCATATGTGAGTCTCAGGATTCTCATCCATAAAATAGGAGTAATTATAGAACCTATCTCAGGATTATCTGGAGCATATATAAGAAGTGTTTAGCACAGTGCTTGACAGTTGGGAAGCAAAAAAAAATTAGCTGTTATAAAGACAAAATAGAAAGGGTAATTCATTTAAAGTCAAAAGTCTTGTTTTTCAGTCTTGATTCTGACACTGACTAGCCAAGTGACCTTGCGCAACTGGCTTCACCTTTCTGGAAATTAGATTTCCCTCAGGAAAATGAGCACAGGTAACCTGTGTGGACATTGCTGCACATTGGGCACTACCCTGAGTCTTCTACATCTGCTTATCTTCACTACATTTGCCACAAACCCTGTACACTAGATTCTAACATGATCTCTGTGTTTTAAGCAGGAAACCTATCTGGGGTTCACAGTCCATGTTGGGTCAGAGAGGGTAAGGAGAGTGGAGAGATGGCCACATTTCAAATTAGAGATTTTGTTCTGTTAAACCCCAGAACCAGTTTACTAGCCCATCATCTTTTAAGTCTATTTTCCACCTTATATTTGGGAGACATTTTTCTTTTATTTGGGAAAGCTTAGGGATGAAACGTAGATGATGAATAGAACCTTTCTCATCCTGACACACCGATGTCTCTGCAGGGCTGAAAGCATGTGGATGGTAATGTCCTGAAAGGCTTAATTGGCCCCCTGCTTATCGGTGCCTGTTGTGCTCCCAGGGGGTGTGCACTTGTGTCCGCACTAATGAGAATTTTCCCCTCCTTAGCAGGTGCCCTGCTCATTTTAGTCTGAGAAGCTCTGAACTGACTGTAATTGTATACGGTTAACCCTTATTCCACAGGTGCTCTGTAGAGAAGCCGACAGGCAGATCCAGGCAGTCTCATTCATTACCTTAATGAGCTTGCCTCCCATGATCATTCTTGCCAGATTCTGAGCTGGACATTGGAGCCCCAGAGATGAGTCAGATGCAGCCCTTGACCTCAAGGATCTCACAGTCTTGCAGAAGACAGTGACAAAGCAAGAAATAATTAGGAGGCTCTGTGAAAAATTTCAGAATCTCCATGCACAAGATTCAGTGGTCACCTTGAGGAGGGGGTGGATTTGTATGTGAATCAAGGAGTCAAAGAAAGTATCACTTATGTGGGAATATTTGGATACAGAAGAACTTATGGCCATTTTAACAAAGAATAAAGGGAAAAAATAAATTCCAGATAGAGGAGACAGTGAAGTTATGCACCACATAATGACCTGTGGTCAATGTCAACTGCATGTATGATGGTGATCCCATAGATGACAGTGGAGTGATAGTTCCCTTCGCCTAGAGACATCCTCATGTGCAGCCAGAATGCATTACTCTGGGTATTCAGTGAAACTGGTGAAACCACACCCACTGCATTGCCAGTCACATTAAAATAAAGCACACGCAATTATATAAAGTTCTCAATGTTTGACAATGATACTAAACAACCATGTTACTGGTTTATGTATTTACTATACTATAATCATATCGTTATTTATTTTAAGGTGTACTATTTATTTTTAAAAGTTTACTATAAAACAATATGTCATGTTGCACTAGCAGCTGCTCCATACATCTTGTTTATTGAGTTCCTTGATTGTATTGTTTCTCTTGTGCTAGATTTAATCTGTTTGCTTTGTCCATAGCCCTAGGAGCAGTTCAATTAACAAGCTTCCTGCCAGTGCTTATTCTTACCACACATTGGGGTGGATACTGGAGACTCAAGAGATCATCCAGCTTAGGTCTGTAGACTATCCCTCCCATACAAGTTTGCATAAGTACACTGTATAGTGCTCACACAATGATGAAATTGCCTAATGCATGTCTCAGGATGTATTCCCCTCTCTAAGTGACACACATATCCCTGTGTATGTAAAAGCCAGGAGATGAGAAAGTTCAAGAAGAAGGTGAGTTTCATATGTTGCCAGTGGATTTACCTATCTGGAGTTCATAGTTCATGTTGCACTAAAGTCAGATGAGACTTGGGAGATGACCAGAGGCCAAGTTATAAAGACCTGGAAGGTTAACTGTGTTAGCTATCCATTGTGGTGTAATGGCGCATTACAAAACTCAATGGCCTAAAACAACACACCACATATTATCTCCCATAGTTTCTGTAGATCTGAAATTTGGGAGTGGCTTGAATGGATGCTCCTGACTCGTGGTCTGTCCTGTAATTGCATCAGATGTCAGCTAGGATCAGACATCTGAAGGCTTGACGGGGTGGAAGAATCTACCTTTCTGTAGCTCAGTCATACGACTGTGAAGTTGGTATCAGCTCTTGGCTGAATACCTCAGTTCTCCTCCACATGGGCCTCTCCACAGAGCTGCCTAAGCATTCTCATAGCACAGAGGCTTGCTTCCTCCTGAGTGAGTGGTCCAAGACTGTAAGACAGAAAGAGATAGAACAAGATAGGTTTTTTGACCTATCTTCAACATATACCATCAGTGTCACTTTATTCTATTGCTCACGTGGATTAGCTCTGATTCAATAGGAGAGGAAACAGGACTCGGGCATGCCTGTAGTGGGACAAGAGTTATTGAGGGGCATCTCTGAGGCTGATAATCCCATCAGGAGTTAGGATTTTATCTTGGGGTGGATGGGAGGTGTTGGAACAGGAAACAGAAGTATCTGCGGTGCTGATTAATATTTGATATCCTATCTCATAAAGCTCAGAAATGTGCCCATCTTGAACATCAAAAGATGTCTATTAGTGACCCAGAACAATGCAATATGCTAATGCTAGGCACCAACCTTGATTCCTGGAAATTCTCCTGAAATTCCCAAATAAGTTCCATCATTTATCACTTGTATGATTTCGGACAAATCATTTTCTCCTAGACATAGCTTGTTGGTCTATAAAATAGGCTTTATTCTGCTGTCTCACTGACTCATTAGAAGGCTCAGGAAAATAAGACATTCAAAAGTGTCATGCATGTTCTTAATGTATTAAACAAGGAGCAGCTATTATGATTATTGACATGATGGAAACTCATATTTTAAATTGCATGGGCTGAGTATTCCTACCCAAAATGCTTGGGAGCATTAAGTGCTTCAGACTTTGATTTTTTTGTTTAGTTTTTGGAAATTTTGCATATTCAGAATGAGATAGAAAAGGCAACCTAAAAATACAGTGAATGTTTAAATTTTTTTTTAAAAAAACTTATGACAATAAAAGACACATTGCCAAGAACTATGGGAAAAATGTGTTCAAACAGAAGAGGAGTATTTTGAGTATTTTGAGGGAGATTAATGGCAATATGTCTTTTACTGTAATAAATTTTTAAAATGTAAAATGTTAAATTAAGTGTTCTGTTTAACCCTCATTGATTAAATATTTAGAGCAATTTTTTTCAAATGAAAATATTGTGGTGCATCCTCATCTACTTCATTCACCAGACCTGGCACCATACAACTTCTAGCTCTTTCCCAAAGTCAAAATGACCATGAAGGTAAATGTTTTGAATCAATTCAGGACATTAAGGCAGCTGAGACAGCGCAACTGAAGACTCTCACAAAAAGAACTTCTAAAACTACTTTAGGCAATGACCAGAATTATGGGAGACATGTGTTTGAATCAACGAGGAGCATTTTGAGGTGGATTAACAGCAATGTGTCTCTTACTGTTATATTTTAAAATTTTAAACATTCACTATTTTTGGATCATACCTTGTATCTTGAGGTTGGGATCCAAGTATAATACAAAATTTTTTCAGAAACACTGAACTTGCTGGATGATAAGTTAGGTAGAACCTTGAAGACATTGGCATAGGAAAAGACTTCATGAAGAAAACCTCAGTAGCACGGGAACTAGCACAGAGAATCAACAACTAGGATCTCATCTTATTAAAAAGCTTCTGCACTGCAAAAGAAACCACCAACAGAGCTAATAAACAACCTAGAATGTGGGAAAAATATTTTAGCAGCTGTACCTTAGACAAAGGACTACTATCAGAATATATAAAGAGCTGAAAAAAATCAGACCCCTGAAATTTAAAGACCCAATTCAAAAATGGGCATCTGAAATGAACAGACATTTCTCAGACTAAGAAGTAAAAACAGGAAATAAATATATGAAAAAATCTTTATCACTAGTCTCTCCAGAGATGCAGATGAAAACAACATTGAGATTCCACCTCACCCTAGAAAGAATGGTTGCTATCAAGAAATTAACCAATCACAAATGCTGGCAGGGGTGTGGAGAGAAAGGAACCCTTCTCCATTGTTGGTGGG
>NW_004624733.1:14691013-14707466 GCF_000247695.1 Heterocephalus glaber | reverse complement strand
GAACCAAGATGCATTATGTAAAGGTACAATTCCCAATGAGAAATGTAATTGTGTTGTATACCTACAATGTACCAATAAAAGAATTTTAAAAAAAAATATCGCAGGGCTCTTCCCTCCTTCCTCCCCACACAAACCCCTGTGGGACTTGCAAGTTTACCCAGCCTGTGGGCTTGGGTAGACTTACTCAGATGGAAAAAAATGCATATTTCTAGCTGGAGTCAAATTTGTACAGAAATCTAAAGGCTTTCAAAATTGTTGTTCATTTATTTTAAAAAGCAAAGTACTATGGGTATTTCCTGGAATATAAATCATCCAAGCATTCTGTGTTTCTATTTGTGGCCTGCTGACTGTACCGAGCCATTTTTCGAAGTTATGAATAACACTTGGAGGTTAATTCTAATAAGAGGATAACTTTGGAAAACATGAAAGTAGAACTTCTTGGAAGCATTGAACATAAATTCTGGTACCAAAGTTAGTTTTTGTGACGGTAAAATAGTTCATTTATGCTTTTTGTATGATTGTGAGGGAGTCAAAGTCCACTGAAGCTATTTGAATTAATAAAAAAATATTAATATCACATATTGGACCATAAATACTTTCTCTCTGAGAATAAAAACAAAACTAAGTTTCCACAAGCTTAGGGAAAGAGAAATTGTTCTGTAGCTGTGTACTAAGTAGACATAGAAGCAGATTTTAAACTCCTACAATTGATCAATGACAACTTGACTCAGAGAAGGTACTTTCACAAGCCAGCTAATCAGTATCAGGCTCCCACTTCTGAAAGTCAGTCAAACAGGGAGAAACCACCCATAGAAAACACTGCCTTTGAGCACAACCAGCCATCCAAACTCACGTGACTACACTTCTACAAATGATGTCAACCTCATTTGCAGCTAAATGTCCATCAATCCCTGAACACCCAGCTTCCCAAGAACCTTATATAGAACCAGTAGAATGAGATGCTTGCTGCCTGATCCCTTATTGCAAGAAGATACATTTTGTTGTTGTTGTTATTCTTACCTCATGTTTATGACACATGTTACATTCACTGATGTTATGAGGTTCCTGTGCATGGCATATCTTAATTCTAATCCATCCTTCCCCCATTCCCTCCCCCTCTCCTCTCATCCCCAGTCTCCTTTCCCATTTGCAAGAGATCTATTCCCTTTTTTCCTTTTATCCATCCTTTATTATTCTTTGTTTGCACTTTGCCTTACTCAAATGAGAGATACCATACAACATTTAAGCTTGTGTGATTGGTTTATTTCACTCAACATTATATTTTCCAGATGCATCCATTGTCTTACAAATTTCTCAAATTTATCCTTCTTTATAGCTGAATAGTATTCCATTACGTATAGATAACACATTTTCTTTATCCATTCATCTGATGATGGGTAAACCAGCTACTTGTAGGATTTAGGTATTAAGAATTGTGCTATTATTTAGAGGTGGAGGGAGGGAGGGGTGGGAAGGGGAAGAGGACCGAAAAAGAAATAAGCTGTGTTATGTCCAGGTACGCACTCCCCAAGATGATTATAACTTCATATATTACAAACATGTATTTAAGGAAAAGAAAGATAACCTCAAGTTTGTCTTTTTGTTTCAAGTGTTGAGTGATGGTCCCATCATCATATGAATTCTGTCTCATTTTAAAGGTCAGGAGCTGTCTTAGTTACTTTCTTATCACTGAGACACAATACTGGACAGCCACAGTGGTAAAGAGGAAAGGTTTATTTCAGCTCACAGTTTCTAGAGATTTCAGGCCATAGACAGCTGGCTCCCCAGCAGGGCAGCATGGCAGAGGCACATGGCAGAGGAGGATTGCTTATGGCATGGCAGTGAAGCAGAAAGGGAAGAGGAAGGGAAGTTACACACTTCCAGGCAATGCCCCAACTGCGCCACCTCCTCTGACCAGGTTCCACCTCCCAAATCGCATTTAGCTATAAACTCATCTACTGATCAGTTCACACTTCCATGATGCAATCACCTCCCAAAAGCTCCACTTATGAGCACATGAGGCTTTGGGGGGACATCTAGATATAAACCATAACAGGAGGATAAACTAGTCAATCAACTCATCAAACTGCTCACTGTACTTGGTGAGAAGGAGGGTGTCATGGTTAGAATATGGTGTCATAATCGTAACAATAGAAGAATGTGCCAAGGGCTACAGAAGCCCAGACAAGGAAGTATTAAACTTGGGCTGGGAAAGGAAGGCCCAGGAAACATTCCAAAGATGATGTCTAGGTTGGAATTTCCACAGTAAATATTAGTATTCCAGATAAGATAAGGAGGAGAGGGAAACTAGCAGAGGGGCAGCATGAGTAAAAACATAGGGACATGAAAAAGTAGCCAGTTTAAGAGATGTTGAGAAGTACAGTGAACATGAACACTTTCGGGAAGGAGAGACCCGCAGTAGGGGGATAGGTCTGTGATGACCCCAGGCCATTTCTCGGAGCAGAGTTTAACCTCATAGGGCCTATGACTTCTCATTGATAACATAGAATTAATACCATCACCTGCCTCTCAGAATTGCTGTGAAGATTAAATAAAGTGATGCCAAATATAAATGTTGGAACACATTATGCATTCAAGTAAAAACAGGTGTGATTTTATTGGATGTTGTCCTGAAGATTTTGAGGTGCAGGGGAGCAAGTTGTTGCATTTATATTTTGGAACAGCAAGGCTGCAAAGAATGTGAACTGCTTTCTTTTGAAAAAAATTCAGGAAATAATCATACAGGCTGAGCATCCCTAATTTTAAAACACCCAAAATCCAAATGTTTTGAGCACCAGCCTGATGCCACAAGTGGAAAATTCCATATTGTGAAACCTTGTTTTATGTCCAAAATTTTAAAAATATTGAATAAAACTATTTTCAGGCTATGTGAATAAGGACATGAAACATAACTGATTTTTTTTTGTTTAAACTAAGGTCCCACCCCTAAGATGTCTCTTTATATTCATGTAAATTTTCAAAATCTGAAAAAATAAAAAATCTGAAACACTTCTGGTTCCAAGCATTTCAAATGAGAGATACGCAGTCAGCAACTCGGAGCCCATACTATTTGCCAGGCACATCTAACTCTGTTAACATGTATTGACTCATCAATCACAACAAACCTATGGGGTAGGTACTGTTATTATTCTTATTGAAGAAGTAGATCCCTTACAAGGAAAATGGAGGAGCGAACCAAGGAAGCTGAAATTTTTGGCTTTTGTAACCAAAGAGTCTGTATCAAGACCCAGATTCACACCAGTGCAAGAACCTGAAATTGGAGACAGCATGTGCTCAAGTAGATCTGAGCCAGAGACCTGCTCATCTCCTCATTCACTTCTTGAGTGACACCGCTGAACATCCAGGGCTCAGCAGGAAGGCCAGCTTGTGGTGTCCCTGTTTTTGAAGAGCTTCTAGCAATAACAGCCAACTCCTACAAAGCACTTGCTATCTACCAGGTACTGTTCTAAGCACTTCACACTTACTAACTTATTTAATACTCCCTAAGTAAACTTACAGGAAGGTAATGTTATTATGTTTATTTTACAAGGAGAAAACTGGGGCACAGCGAGATTGTCTATTGCCAAAAATCACATAGGAAATAGCAAACTGAGATTTGAGGTTGGGTAGCAGAACTGCTGGAATGATTATACTCTTAACAACAGCCACACCATGCCTTGTTCTAGTGAGCTGCTCCCTAAAGTGCAGTCCCAGCCATCTATTCTGCAACTGTAGCTTGTACTCTCATGCACATCAACATCACTGTGCACACCATTTAGTTCAGCTGACATTTTCTCCATAGCCAGACTTTCTCAGCAAAGAAAATATTGGAATAATAATTGGCATTCTGGCTCAATCTCCTTATCTTGTTATAGGCCAGCACTGTGAAAATTATCTATTTACTGGATGGAAGTAATTTTAGACAAAATTAAAATTATCACACTGATAAGTATGCACAGTCATGCACTGTGTAATGCTGTTTCGGTTGACAATATGACATGTGGTTCCATAATGTTAAGTAAAATAAATCAGACACACAAGCTTAAATGTCACATAGTTTCTCTTATATGAGGAATCCAAATTATAAATAAAAGCAGAATAAAAGGTAGATAATAAAAAGTAGGGAAATAGATCTTTCTCAACTGCAAAGGAAATGAAGAGATAAAGGCAGTGGAAGGGGGAGAGGAGCCAAAGGGGATGAAAACGGAATGAAGATGTATTATGTACCTGTACCAACTCCCCGCAAGGAATGTATGCATTGTGTACTATAAACATGCATTAATAAAAAATAATTTAAAAGATTATAATGGAGCTGAAACACTTCCATCACCTAGTGAGGTTGGAGCCATTGCACTGCCTTCCTCACATGCTGGTGATGATGCTGCCGGAAACCAACCTACTGAGCTGCCATGGGATCAAAGGTCTCTCTGCCCCATTTTGGCCATTCTTTGAAGATTATGATGCATAGGGTATTAAGTATTGTTATCCTCTAATTATTTCATTAGGGAATTTTGTTTTAATTTTTCATAGAAGTAAGAAGAGTGCTTTTTAGTATTTTCTTTATTAATATCTACTTGTAGTATATTAAAATAAATACAGTACAGCAGTGTAGTTGTAGCATATGGAGTTAGAGCAGTGCAGAGTACGTGATAATAATTTAAAAACTACATAATTGATGTATATGTTCATCAAATTATACTTTTTATCATTACTTTAGCATGTAGTCCTTCTACTTACATGAGAAAATTTTCTCCTAAAGTAGTATGCCATTTTGTGCCAACAGTAGCCTCATTTATCTGGAGTTTACTTTGTCTCTTGATTTCTCAGAATGTGTCCCTGCTATTAGATGACATGACTATAATTAGGGAGGAAAGGGGCA
Organism: Heterocephalus glaber; assembly: GCF_000247695.1. Next base: position 14,702,587 of record NW_004624733.1, on the reverse strand, counting down.
GGACTCTAGAAAAGAACCAGCAGAGTGACCAGAAGCCCTGTCTTTGTCTGGAGCTGGAGACCAGGGTCGTAGCAGCAACCCAGAGACCTGTAGGTTGAGGACAACCTCTTCAGACTGAACAGCAGGGAGTAGAGGGTGACGAAAACCTTTGCAGGCTGCAGGGAGACATGCAGAGCCTGTAAGAGAAAAAACTCCTCATGCTTGGGAAACAAAGAAAAACTATGCGAGTGAAAGTAAAGACTCTCCTGGGAAGGCTCCACGTGGACTGTGTGATGCATAACTCATGCAAGATAAGAAAGAAAACATTTGGCCATACAGAAACTTCTCCTGGGAGGCCATGCTGTGCTTCTCTGCTCCAGCACCCTCCAGTAGGTGCTTGCTGGGTTTCCAGATGACCCTGGCCAGATCCAGCAGAGGACCAAACCAGACAAAGGGTCCAACGCAGTGTTACCGCTTTGCTTCAGTTTTGCTTTAGGCTGAGTCATTCACTGAATTCACTGATACTAGAGTTCTGTGCAGTTTATAGGAAATCCTGGAGCACAAGAATTAAATTCAATGGCTAAATGTTGGGAGACAAGGGGAGCAAGGAATGAACATTTATGTACAGGTGCCTGATGTACTTTACACACATTACCACCTCCTTTAAGCTCACACATCCTTTCCTAGAGGGAACTGTGACTCCTCTCTTTACCTGTGAGTGAGGTCAGGCTCAGTGAGGCTGTGATGTACCCAGAATGACAAGGCAGTAAGCACACAGCTTCCCCGGATGAGACAGTGCTTCCTTATAAAAGCTGGCCCTTCAAACCCAGATTGCCCAGCCCAATGGCAGAACCTAATCCTTACTCCATCACTGTCTGCTCAAAGCACTGTACTGAAAAGGAAGAAGGAGGGAGGAAATTAAAAAGAGCAAGAGTGAGAAAGACAACTGTGTTGAGCTGGAGGGTGAGAGAAATGGTTTCTCCTTTTGCTCTGCCTCTTAGCACATTTGCAACCTAGCACTTTTCTCCTGACCTCTCTGAGCCTTGGTTTGCCAATCTGTTAAACTGGGGAGGGGTGTGTTGTAATCATTTCCTGCAAGGTTGATGTGAGAATTATGTGAAATAAAGCCCATTAATCCCCAAACTGAATTTACTAGCTGCGCAGCCGTAGGAGAATTTTCTAAAGCCTTGGCATCTCTTTATTCCCCTCTGCAAGTGGGGATAAAAATAGTTTCTACTTCAAAGATTTGTTTAATGATTTAAGGAAATAATGTATGGAGAGTGTCTGAAACAGTTTCTAGTTCACTGTAATGGTCATTGATAACTATTATTACAAACAGTCCAGGGTTTGAAATATAGTAGGTGCTCAACGGACACTGTGTGGCCCAGGATGATTTGGCAAGCAAGAAAAAGAAAGTGGTCAAGGGTGTGTAGAGTTGGTTGCCCCCATTCAGGGGCAGGTAATGCTGAAGGCCAAGAAGGAGGCCCTTGACTTTCCCCCATAGCCCTCCCTTCACCCTACTCTCACTCTTAGAAGTTTGATTCTCTGATGATTTCTTTGCCCCTGGGAAGTTCCTCATTGACATTCTCAGCAGGGAGTACAGCTGATTTAGAAGCTCAAGGATTTTAACAAAATGAAATAAAACTCTGGCAGTAATTTGCCAAGCAGAGGCAAGCGTTTCTGAGGAAAAATGGCATTCCAGGAGCTGTTAGGGGCATCCATCAGCCAACCCTAAAAATGATGAACCATCCTAATTGCTACGCCCTCTGTAATTATCTTCCTGGCCTATTTATCACTCATCCTGACTTCCCAGCCACCTGGAAGAAGTCTCTAAAGTCCAATAGGTAGACTAGTATCAGACCTTCACCACTGAGTCATTGTATGAACTCAGGTGAGCTGTTTCACGCATCACCACCACCACCACCACTTTCACTTCCTGGAGAGGTTTAAGTAAAACAATGGGAGTGAATGAGATTGGCTCAGTTTCCAGCCCATTAGTCTAGAATCTGAATCCTATTGGTGGAAAAGGGAATGACTTTGGAAGGATCTGCTTGCAGCACTCTAACTAAAGAGTTGTTACATATGTGCAAAATTGTGTGCATGATTGTGAGCATTATTCCAGAGGAGAAGATGAGAGCCTTTATTGAATGTTTTAAAAGATTCATGACCCAAAAAGGGCTGCAAGGATGACTGGTGTCTGTGTGCTCTGGGATCTCTTGCTTGGCTGCACTGATAACTTGCTCATGAGTCCATTGGTTTGGACTGAGCCTCCTTACTAGGCCAAACAGACCAACCAAAATGGAGTGACTCATGCGGAAGTTCCACACCACCAAGCCAAAACTAAGATGTTTATCTGAAGAAATCAGAGATAATAGCCAAATCCCCAAACAGGCCAGTTTTAGCAAGCATAAAGAAGTCCTCTCTCTTCTTCAAGCCAGTTCCCAGAGCTTCCTCTGAGACCGTTCCCTTCCCAAATCCTCTTTCAGTGGGCCACTGGGAGTATAATCCTTTCTCCAGCCCACAGAGGCCCCATGTGTGGTTGTAGGGAGAAAATAGAATGATGACAGTGTCATTTTGAGAGATATACAAGCACAATAACAGATCTGATTTCTACTAGTGACAGAGTCATAGGTACATCATATGCATAATGGAAGGGAATGACAAACTTCAGATAGAAGGTTGTGTACATAAAATGTATTTTTTCCCATCCAGCTTCATAGACCTTCTGAATTTTATTGACAGATATCTTGGGGTTAGGGACCCCTACAAACATATTATAACAACCTCTGAGGTGTAAAGTAACACTTCAGTTTTGTAGTATTGTTGCCTTATGATTTCCTATTGTTATGGTTTAGATATGGAATGTCCTCCAAAATTCTCACATGTGTGGAAGGCGAATGAATCATGTGGCACTAGAGCTGGCTTGCTGTTAGGAGGTGGGCCCTGGTTAGGGGCAGGTCATAGGGAAGTGGCCTGGAAGGGCTTCTCTCCCTACCCAGATCCTCCATTCTCTCTCTCTGTATTCACCTAGAATACAGGAAGTGTGTCCCGATCATGTTTGAATCTACAAAATCACCAAAGTCCAATTTAAACTGCATTCTCAATAATGCTGGAAGGAAAAAAAATATATAGCAACTAAGGAATAGAGAGAGGAAGGAGAGAGAGGCTTGCAAGAGAGGTGCTCATTTGGATCTATGCAAGCTAGAAGAGCTTGTAAATAAGACTTTCCAGCCCCAGTAGGCAGCTATGAACTGGGCCCTAGGAATCCCAGATCTGTATTCATTTTCTGGTAAGCCTGTGTGACTTGTCCTTTTAATATTGAGATGGTGACGAAGCAGAGTAAATCAGAAAGATCAAATGTGGCCATCTTTAGGCATAAAAAAAAAGTGAAGATTTTGTCAGCATTTTTATTTTAATGAATTTAGATTCAGAGTTTCTCTGATAGATCCACCTGTCCAATTTGACAGATAGTGTCTTAGGCTGATTTCTGTTGCTATGATGGAATAAATGAGATGAATAATTTATGAAAAGGGAGATTTATTTCTTTTAATTTTCATGGTCCTGAAAACTTGAAAGCCCAAGATAGGAAAGCTGCTTCTGATGAAGGCAACATGCTGCTTTACCTCATGATAGAAAGAAGGAAATGGGGGCCAGGGATTTAGCTCAATGGTTCCGCTGCCTACCTTGCAAGCACAAGGTCCCAAGTTTGATCCCCAGTGCCAAAAAAAAAGAAGCAAAAAGGAAACACATGGTAAGAGAAGAAGTAAGAAAGCCCAGGACACCAACCTCGCTTTATAACCACCAGCTTTCATGATAACTAATCCAGTCTAAAGAGAGCAAGAACTCATGTAAGAAAGGTATTAATTCAGCAAAACTTGGTGGCACAGGTTTGTGCCCAGCACTTTAGGAAGCTGAGGCAGGAGGATCACAAGTAGGAGTCACACTTGGGCAACATAGTAAGATCTTGACTCAAAATTAAAAAAAAAAAAGAGCTGGTGATGTAGTTCAGTGCAAAGACCATGGCTTCAACTCCTAGCACCATAAGAAAAAAGAAAGAAAGAAAACCACAAGGGAAAGAAGAGAGAGAGAAGGAAGAAGGAAGGAAGGAAGGAAGGAAAAAAGAGAGAGAGAAAGAAAAAGAAGTCCATTTATGCAAGCTCTATTCCCATAACCCAGACACCTCCCACTAGGCCTCACCTCCCACACTCCACACTGAAGAATTAAGATTCCACCAAATGCACTTTTGAGAGAAACACTCAAACCACATCATGAGATAATACCAAGAGGACTTAAGCAGGACAATTTGTCTTCTTTGCTTTTCTGTTCACTTTAAGAAACATTCCTTTGGCCTCTACTCACTCTGTGCCTGGTGGGAAGCTGGAGGAAAAGCAGTAGTGCCCCAAATCCCCAGTAACTCCACAGGCGTAGGGGCCAAATATGATTCATCTCTTACCAGTAAGATCTCTGTGAACTTTGAATTAAAACAGGAAGAGAAATAATCAGTCTAGTTCTACAAGCTTCCCAGGCTCTGCCAGGCTGAACCCTTATTAATGGCACTATGAAAGATTGGCTGCTCAGCACCCCATCCTGTGTTGGCATCAACCTCCAACAGGCTCTGTCCCATCTATGCCCTGGAATCAAAGATGATACCTCCAGCCACATCACAGGAGTCCCTTCACTCCCATTGCCACACCTCACTGGGGAACACGAGCATCTTTGTTTTCTATCATTGGTTTATGACAATCCTACCACCCTGTCCAGGTGCCTCAAAACGCCAACCTCAGGACCCTGCCAGGCTTCCTGTTTGGACATTTTCTCCAGACCTTGCTTCAAAACTATGACTTTTCTTAATGGAACACTGACCCCTGTGCCCAGCAAAACATCCTCAGTGATTAGTCTCCAGATGGGCAAGAATCACTTCAAATTAAACACAGTGGCCTTTCAAGATCTAAAGCTTTAATTTTTTCTAATATTATATTCCTCTAAATAGCCTGAAAAGTAGCACCAACAGGATCCAGGAAATGGAGCTTCTGGGAGCATCTTGCTTAGAAGGCTTGGGTACCACCTGTTAGGAGAGGTGACAGATTATTCCCTACATATTCCCTACTTAGTTCTTTATTAAGGCCCCATAGGGAGGTCAGGATTACACAAACCCATGTTTATACCCACACTGTCATGTTTCCATTTTCAATGTGGGGAAGGCAGTGGTTCCCCTATTTCTGGGGATACATTTCAAGACCCCCGGTAAGTGCCTGAAACCACAGATGGTACTTAGCCTTCCACATGCTATGGTTTTTCCTATATATTCATAGCTATGACAGTTTAATTTATAAATCAAGAGCACTAAGAAAATAATAATAACTAATAATAAAATAGAACAATTATAACAATAAACTGTAATGAAAGTTAGGTGAGTTTGGTCTGTTTCTTTCTGATTATTTTGTTTTACTCTACTTGTCCTGGTCTTCTGACGACATGAGCTAATACAAAGCCTATGTGATGAGATGAAGCAAAGTCAATGCTGTAGGCATTGTGACATACACTACCATGTCAGTGTTACTTGAACACAAGTACTGCGATACCACAACAGTTGATCTGGTCACTAATTGATGGGTACCAATCGGGTACTAATGGGTACTAACTGGTGGGTGGCACACCCAGTATGGGTGAGCTGGACAAAGATAATTTGAGTCCTAGGATAGCTCTAGGTTCCATCACACTGCTCAGAATAGCACATAATTTAAGACTTACAAGTCATGTACTTCTGGAATTTTCAATTTAATATTTTCAGGCTATGATTGACTTATGAATATCTAAACTATAAAAAGTACAACCAAGGATAAGGAAAGATTACTGTATTACTTGACCCCACTAAGCCTTAAATGCTGTAATCTGGAATGGAGATAATTACAATGTATCTTGTTATCCAGGATCATTACAATCCAGGTTAAAGGAAATAAGGTATAGAATGCTCTTAGTACTTAGTTATGTATTTTGCCATGATTTTAAAATTTGGAGGGGGGGCACTTAGCACAATGTCTGACCTCCTCTAAGCGCTCAGCTAACCATTCCATTCAAGCTATGTTATCTAGGCTGCCTTATCTTCTAAAATTGCTCATTTTGTTCCTTTATTGGAGTAGTGCCACCTTGACCCTTGGGAACATGTTCCAAGACCTCCATTGGATGCCTGAAACTATGGATAGTACCAAATCCTATAAATACTATATTTATTCTTGTTTGAATATCCCCATGATAAAATTTAATTTATAAATTAAGTGATAGTAGATTAAGAATAATAAAGTAGAACAATTATAACAATGTACTGCAATGAAAGTTTTCTTTGGAGACTATTTTTAAGTAAAATAAGCGTTACTTGAACACAAGCACTGCAATACCACAACAGCCAATCGGATGACTGAGAAGGCTACAAAGTGACTAACAAGTGGGTAGTGTGCACAGCAAAGAAATGCTGGACAAAAGGATTCCCATTTCTTGGAGGACTGAGCAGAGTGCTGCGAGATTTCATCACAGTACTCAGAAAGTCCTGCAATTTAAAACTGTTTATTTCTGGAGTAAATAAGAATCATTTAAAATATGCTTATGTTTCATCCTACTGATGAGAATATAAATTCCTTGGACACGAGGACTGTTGTCTACCTCAAGGTATTCAACATAATTTGAGCTTGGAAAGCAAAAGTTTGTTTAATGTGATAATTACCTTTGCTTAGTATAATCGCTACCTTTAGTATGTTAAATAGGACTTTTGTTGCAAATGGCAGAAATAAGTTGAAGCAAGAATTTATTTCTTTAAGTGATAATTGATCAGTCTAGGCTGACATTGGCTTTAGCCACAGGACCCTCACTGCCATTAGTACTTGGTAAATCTCTAACTCAGGTTTGCTTTCTGTGAAACCTCAGACAGGCTCTTTTGTTACATGGTGGCAAAATCAGCCACTGACAGCTCTGATCTCAGCAGTAGAGAACAATTTTTTCTGGAAATTTTCTTCTGGAATTGTTCATTTCATATTTTTTCCAATTGCTGCTGTCCTCAGGTAGCCAAAACCATGGAAAGCAAAATCCCAAACAAGGGGGGAACTACTGTGCTTCTCCAGGAACTGCCTTCTTTCTAGGCCTATTGTTTTCCAGAACAGAAGTCTGCTACAGGGGTGGGCAAGAGGTCAAGGCCTCTGCAGGAGGTCTGGGAGATGAGGAAGGGTGAGTGCAAGTGTCCATGGAGAATCCCGGGTCCTGGAAACACCCTAGGGGGTGGGCAGGAACTCAAAGGTAAATGGCAGTCCTGGTTGATCTGTGACCCAAACAGTAACTGAGACTAAACTTCCCCCCTAACAAATAGATGGATATCCCTAGTCAAACCATTTAGATGAAAGAAATAAAGAAATATGATTTTTTAAATTCCTGCCTCTGTGGAAGGAGAGGAAGATAAAATGGTGATAAAGTAATCAGTGGGGAACTTCTTTGTCATTTTAAGGAAAAATTCCCAAAGAGGTTACAGAAGATTTGGAGAGTGTGGCCCCATGAAAAGAGAGAAAGACAGGACTGACTGTCAGCGTAACAAAAGAAGGCAAGAAGCACAGCACAAATTAAGAAATTGCATCTCCGGGTCCTCCTGACTGGAGTGCTTTTAGGTCAGGATTTGCTTATTAGGAGAAAGGGAAACAAAACACTTAAGCATCAGCCAAATATACATTACTGCAAGACAGGCGCGGTCAAAGGGTACAGCCACTCCCTCCTATTTGGGGGTGTCTCCTGGGCCACAAGATCACTCACTTTGCTTTTCTCTCTCATTCTACAGATTTCTCTACAAGCCTGTGCTCTCTCTTTGCCCATCAACATAGAAGATCTCACAGAGCTGCCTCCAGTGGCAGCCTCAGTCCCAAGTGGACAAGACCTTGATGCTAAGCACTTGCTCCCCTCTGAGGCAAACTCCCCCAAATTCCAAATTCCCAGAAAGAGAATCTGATGGACTCCATTCAGCCAAAGGAGTGCATCACCTGGATGGACTATTCACCTTGGTCCAGTCGCCTCTGACCAGGAAGAGACCGAGCTAAGCACTAGGAAACATGGCTATGAAGTGCAGGTTTACAGAAGAGGGGGCTTTGAGCTGAGCTGAGCAGGCACCCACCCAGAAGTCTGTCACCACCTCTCCCACCTTTCCCATGGTAACAACTTTTACACCTCAGGTTTTACACCTCTGGTTTCCTGAACCAGACTCCACTCTTCAGTTGTGGAATCTGCTCCTCCGTCCTCAGAGTCCCAGGACAGACCTCTATTACAACTGCATCCCTCATAGCAATTTTTTATTTACATGGCTAGTTTTGACTCATGTACCTCCAAAGCAGGACTTTTATTTCTTGTTCTAGCCTAGAAAAAATACTAACTAAATGAGTTGCCAGTCAGTTTTGTATTTTTAGAATATATTTTAGCCTCTAATAAGGAGCTTTGAAGAGCACATCATTATTACTCAAAAAGATGGATTATCAATGTCACAGAGCCTATTAGAGATGAAATAACTCCAGAATTCTTAACAAAACCATTAAAACTGGTCTTATTCTCTGGTGTACACACTGTCACAGTCTCTGTGTTTTCTGATCTTTGGGAGAAGTGTTTAAATAACACTTTACCTTTTAAGGAATTGTGTGAGAAATAATTAGTACTTATCCATTCTCTGAAAATGGCAGGTTACAAAATGTAGCAATCTAGCTCAGTCTTCATTTTTAGATCTTTTATAGAACATGAAACTGTACTTAGCAATCATAGTAGAAAGGTTTTTTGTCTATTTATTTAAAGATTTATTTGAGCCCTTGATTTTTGAAATGTAGAATCATACACTTCTGCATTTTGTTGAATGTAAGTATTGATGTAGGTCTTTGACAATCCAGTATTTCCATACAAAACTGCTGACCCTCTCTCAGTCAGTGTGGGTTGAGGCAGGGGGACCTTTGGACAACCCCTGGGCCCAGGTATAGACATTTGACTGAACTGTCACCAAAGCAAGCCTTTATCCTGCTGACTGAAATCATTGGTTTAGAACACATGGTGAAGCAAAGCAAGGGGAGTCAAACTTGAGATTTTTGTTAGAACTTTCAGAAAAGAATTGTTCTCTATCTCCTGTGGCAGCTGAGGCTAGGACTACCCAGGGCCACTTTTGCCTCCATCTGGAAATAATCTTGCCTAAGGCTTCACAGAACACAAACGTAAGAAGTGAAGATTGATCAAGCACTGACAATGAGGATCCCATGACTGAAGCCAATGCCACCTGAAACTTACCAGTGATCAGTTATAACAAACAATAGTCTTTTTTGCTAAAAATTATAGCTGTCACTTACAACAGAAAAACCCCTGTGTAACATAATAGAGGTAGTAATTACATTAATTAATATATTAAATCAAGCCTTTCTCTCCTCAAAAGATCCATTAACCTCTCAAATCCGCATCATGTGTCACCTTTCCCATGATTACATCCAGGCAAAAAATGTGTTGCTTCTCCCTCTGTTCCCAACAGACTCTGAACACCCTCTGTTTGTGCTTATTGTACGTTGCAGATTCCAGTGTATGCCTCCACATCCTCTGCCAGACTGAGGCAGAATCCATGAATCAGTCTTTCCTATATCTCTAACTCTTAGGACTGGGGAGATGTAGCCACTCAGTAAATAGTAGCTAAATTATATGAGGAAAGAAAAGAACCACAGAAATTCTCTCGCTGGAGTTCTTTAAATTTTTAATTTGCTTTGTGTGTGAAATCACATTTGTTTTAATAACTACAATTCTTTCTCAAGGAGAAAGGTTGGAGCTAAATATCCTTTTCTGGATGTTTTCAGTGAATTTTAGTGCCATTTAATTCTGAAATAAATGCTTTGAATTCCAAAAGCATATTTCAAGAAGCCCATAAGTTTTAAATGAAATAATTAAAATTAAATTGAAGATCTTTATACTCTCATTACATTCTGCCACATATTCAAAACATGGACAGTGGAAGTCTAACCAGATTTGAAATTTTTCCTGTTTCACCATTGCCTGCATTCACTCACTCATTCATTCCTACTCATCCATCCTTTCTTCTTTTTGAGCATCTACTATGCAACCGGTTCTTGGAAAACTACACTTCCCCATATTCTAATGTCTCTATATTTCTCTAACAAGCAATTTTTCAAACTGTATTACTGGCAAACAGTTGATATTTGGGTAATTTTGAAATTAAAAAATAGTCACTATCACTACTGCTGCAACATAACTTTCTCCACCCAGGGCCCGTGTCCTCATTTCAGTGTTTGGCATTAATAGCTGTGAAGTTTGATGAGGCCAAACTGAGAATTTAACAAGTTCTAACCCACATCATGAGCTTGCTGCTCCAACAGATTTCTGTGATTATTTTTGAGAATTCATTGAATCCTTGAATGCGTCTATTAGTGTGTAGTCCAGTATCTCTGACTTAGGTCTCCCTACTACTCTCAAACTACCTAAAAGCTTCACAGCATCCAGCCTCTTTCACTCCTTTTCCTCCTCCTTTTAAAGGGAAGGTGGAACAGTACATAAATATGCCAGAAACAGAGAGAACTAGAAGTGACTCATCCAGTTATGGCTACTGTCACCTAGTTTCACTGTTGAACACTAATCCTCAGCAGCTTTGCTACTTAGACTGAGGGCTGCAGACAAGCAGCATCAGCATTCTGATTTAGCTCAGTGGTTTCGCTGCCTGCTGCACTAGCTCAAGGACCTGAGTTTGATTCCCCGGTACCAAAAAAAGAAAAAAAAGAAGTCAAGCCTTTGAGTCTGAGGCTTGAGGACTTGCTTGACCTTTCACCCTTGTCCTTTGGGCCGGGGATTTAGCTCAGCGGTTTCGCTGCCCGCTGCACAAACACAAGAACTGGAGTTCGATCCCCGGTACCAAAAAAAAAACAAAAAACGCAGAATCTCGACCCAGGCGCGCCTTGGAGCCCCCGCTCTGTCCCGCGCTAGGCTCGAGGCTCCACTTAGGGGCCCAGTCCCTCTCCCCCCATATCCCCCACCTGTCGTCTGTCCGTCCCACTACCCCGCAACTGCCTGCTATCTGGTTCCACGCTACAGAGGTACAGGGGATTATAAAGGCCCTTGTCCTGAGCGCCACAAGATAGAGCAGAAGTTAGCAACAGAAAGAGGGCCTCTCAGGCTCCTCGATGAAAACTGAAGCTCAGCAGAAAAGTAAAGAAAATCTCTACAATAAAGGCACACCAGATCATCGCACTTGGCAAGTTGGAGGGATCATCACCTCCCATCGGAACCTGCACTATCTTCAGGGGAAGGGCAACTGGAACCTGCAGTAGAACTTTGCAGAGTTCAACCCTGCAGGAGGACAGGGAGCTCAACTTGGGACTAGCAGCCAGAAATCTGCCTGAATTGCACACATCTGCTACTGGCTAGCTGAGACTCATTGACTTGTATATGCACATGGCTGCCTACATTGCCTACTGTGACAGAAGAGACATACCCTGAAGGAGGCCCTTCATTTTTATTTTTTGTTATTTGCAAAAAGGAAAAAAAATTTTTCTCTTATTTTTAATTCTTAATTTTTACTTTTTCCTATTCTTTTCAAATTTT
>NW_004624733.1:14647911-14679893 GCF_000247695.1 Heterocephalus glaber | reverse complement strand
AGAGAAGAGGTCTTTGATTTCTTTTGTTAGGTTGTCAATCTTATCTTCTTTAACTGAAATTCTGTCTTCACATTGGCTCATTCTGCTGCATAGACTTTCAATGGAGTTTTTAATCTCCTGGAAATCTGTTTGCATCTGTTTTATGGATTCCGTTTGTTTCTTATGTTGGCAGTCCATCATGTTCCTCAGATCCTCTATTTTTTTTAACCCTGTCCTCTCTAGATTTCTTAATCATGTCTTGCACTATGGGCACAATCTTTGCTGTTACATGAGAAATTATTTCTGATTTCATTTTTTCCAGATCTTCTTTCATTGCTAGTTCAGGGAGTCCAGGTGGTTGAGTATCAGACAGTTCCATCTCATTTCCCTTTGGGGTTGCTGTAAGTGATCGGGAAGTCCGGTTCTGAGGCTTGTTTACCTGTCTTCTCATTTTGACGGGGTGTGGGGTGGGGTGCTCCTGGGGGCTCACACTGCTCACCTCCTCATGCTGGAAGCTGTGGCATGCCTACCTGGAAGCCTCTTCTATGCTGGAAGCTGTGGAACACCTGCCCAGAATCCTCCTCCATGCTGGAAGCTGCACCATGCCTACTCAGAATGCTCCTTCATGCTCAGAGCCATGGCACATCTACCTGGAAGCCTCGTGCATGCTTGGAGCCTTGGCAAGCCTACCCAGAAGCCTACTCCTGGCTGGGAGCTGTAGCACGCCGACCTGGAAGCCTCCTCTGGCCTGGGAGCTGTGGCGTGCTGACCTCGAAGCTTCCTCCAGGCTGGGAGCAGCGCCACATCTACCCAGAAGCCTCCTGCATGCTGGGAGCAATGGCATACCTACCGGGAAGATTCCTCCAGGCTGGGAGCCATGGCACATCTACTTTAATTATTGCTTTTAGTAGTTATCTTCATATTCCAATAATATTTTATACTTCTACTTTATTATTATTAAACTGAAAAATTATATAGATATAGATAGTGTTCACACTTTGATATGCATATACATTGTGGAATGGCAAAATCAAGCTGACCCATATGTCCATTATCTTACATTCTTATGTTTTTGTTGTGAGAAAATTTTAAATTTACTCCACAATTTTCAAGTACATTTTACCTTTTTATTAACTACAGTCACCATGTTGCATAGTCCCTCTTGTCTAACTGAAATGTTATACCTTTTGACCAACAACTTCCCAAATCCTCTATTATTTGTTATAGACATTATTTACTACTTAACATGCTAGGTAAGGATTAAGTTGTTAACACTTCCACCTCCACCTCTCTCTCCCTCATCATCCCAAGATACAAGTATCACTATCTGTTTAGGAATAAATACCATTATGACTGTATTAAGTTTACCAGTTCCACAGCTAAATCCTCTTCAATTATTATCACTTCTTTCATTTGAGGCTTTTTGTTGTCCCTATAAGTATCTTTATTTTCTGCTTGTATTTTGTTGTAAGCAATGTCACTATATCAAGTATTGTAATAATCCCCATTTTTCAAGGATCCTGAAGTTTTAGGGTTCCCTTCTTCGGCTCCTCTCTATACTGGTCCTTTTCTATCCCTGGATACAGATGACACTCTGAGACTATTCATCATTGCTTTCCTGAGTTGAAACCATTGTTTTCTAAATCCCACATTTTCCTCATTTAGAGTATTTTTTCTTTGATTCCGAACTCCATGGGATACATAGAAAATCTCATTCTTTCCTGAATCCTAGAAAGATGCTATGCTTTCTTGAAAAATTACATCTGTATGGCACTTAATTTGTATTATTGCAGCACTTTTCACTTTTAAAGAAGTCAACAGAATCCTATGACATAGATTTTTCATCCTCATTTTACAGAGAAGTAACCTGAAGTGAAAAACAGGTAGGTGATTTGACTCAGTCACACTTTCTGGATTTCAGTGCTAAGATTTGAACCATAACTGCCTAGACCCACAGTCTGGTCAGCTCCCATCCACTGAGGTCTTACCACATTCCAGACTCTGTGCTGAGCTCTTTACATTATCACCATCGCATGCCATTCTCACCACATCCATCCAGAAGGCGTTGACATGAAAGCTATTGTCAAATATTGAAGGGCTGTCACCAAGAATAAAGAATTAATCTTAGTAAAATAACTACAGAGAACACAACTTGGGTGGATGAGTTACAAGGACACAGATGTTGACTCAAAATAAGGAGTGAATTTCTAACCATCTGAGCTTTCCCACAATGGATTGAGTCACTTTATAAGATTGTGAGCTCTCCATCACTGGAGGTACACAAGAAGAATCTGCTTGTTTAGAGAAATTGAAAACAAAAGTCTTTGTTTTGTGAGCTGATGAGCTAAGAAGAAAGCAAACAGAGGCTGCTAGGGTTTGAAGTTTTGTCCCATCCAAACTTTCATGTTAGAACTTAATTCTCAATGCTGCTATATTGGGAAGTATCTTCTCTGGGAGCAGAAGGAGTCATCTCTGGAATGGGATTCAGTGTCCTTATAAAGGGCTTGATAGAGTTGTGGCCCTTTTCATCTCTCCCAGAGCTTCTACTATGTAAGGACATAATGTACCACCTCATCCAGTGGACACAGCAGCAAGGTGTCTACTTGAAAGCAGAAGGCAGCCCTCACCAGACAATTAAACCTGTCAGTCCCTTAATCATGGACTATCTTATATCCAGAACTGTGACAAATGAATTTATGATCTTTGCAAATTACCCAGACTGTGGTATTTTTAAATAGCATCCCAAGTGGACTAAGAGCTGGCATTTTTCTATGGCAAGGCGCAATGCTTGTATAAGGGTCTCATAGAAAAGTATGGTGTATGTATTCAAAATTATGTGAGCAGTGGAAGAAAACTATACTTAGAGAGGAAAGAAGGGAAAGGAAAAATGATGAGAAATGGAAACAAAGTCTTTGTAAATAGGGAAGGGTGAAGGGAGTGAAGGGAGGGCGGGGGAAGGGGAAAAAATAAGAACCAAGATGCATCATGTAAAGGTTCAAGTTCCCAATGAGAAATGTAAATGTGTTGTATACCTGAAATGTACCAGTAAAGGAATTTACATAAAAAAAAAAGAAAAGAAAAGAAAACTATGCTTACAAAAATCATAGTATTAACTCAAGATCACACTGCTGATGTGCAATTTCAAATCCAAATCTTTCTGGCCTAAAATCCCATGAGTTAACTTACAAAAGACATGAGATTTATAATCCTTTCTGCATCAAGATTTCCTTGGAGAGACCTATCTTCCCCACAGATCTCTTCAAGAGATCCTATATACTCAAGTCACTGCCTCTGTTAGGTATCAGTTGTTAATTAAACTCTATTGCCTGTCAGCCAGAGGAAAGGGGCTAATAGAATTCCATGCCAAGGCAAAGAAACCTTTTCAGACTTACAACAGATGTATGTTAATATTAAAGGCAGCTTACAAACACATGGGACTACCTTCCAGGATCCCTTGAGTTGAACTTCCGAAAATAAGATTAATTTATGAAGTTTTTATTGGTATTATTATTTAGGTTGAAGAATTGTTTTTGGTCAAGCATTTTTTATTATTTTTCAGTGTACATATTTTTCTTTGCCTCTCTCCTTCTCTTTGCAACTCAAAACTTGAACTTCATTCAAGATCCAATTAAAACCTCCCTGACATTTTTGGCTTTGGAATTCCCATAACAGTTACATGAGAAAAACACTCTTGAACTGCTCTCTATAGTAGCTTTCCATGCCTTGCCTGTCCTTGTCTCCCTACCAAACCCTGTCCTGTAGGTTCCCAGGGGAAAGTTCCAAGCCTTTAACTTGCTGTTTATTAATCAGGATTCTTTCAACTGTAAGCAATAGAAACTGACCAACCTGGCTTAATCAGAATAAGAAATATTTTGGCTTAAATAAAATAAAACTGCTTGTGAAGTCAGACATCAGATAGGGTCCAACAATGATATCAAGACTCTCTCTTTCTCTCGCTCTTTCTCCCCCCCCCCAATTTTCTTTCCTAGAGTGGCCAGTGGTCCTGGGTGGATAAGGACATTTCTAAAACCAAGAAAGCTAAAACCAAGAAAGCACTGGCCAACTAGGACAAGCCAGTCACCCTACTGTCCACCTTATGGTTATCTCTTACCCTGTGATGGTTCCATCTTTAGCAAAATCCACTCTGTGTGGTCTGTCATCTCAAAGCTTACAATATAATTGCAACTAGCAACTCCAATGAGAAAAGAATTTTCTTTTGCCAGTAGTCCCAATAAAATCTCAAAATTAGCTCAATGACCTGTCCTGGTTCATAAGGCACTCTTTGAATGAGTTTTAAGGCCAATTAAAATGTGAGACACTGAAGGCTCAGAAACATATGCCCATCTTTAGGGTAAGGTTTAAAATCAGTCACACTAAAGTCAACAAACTTGAGTGTGAGGGGAAAAGGAGGGTCTCAAGAAAAATCAAATTGCTACTTTCAGAAGAAAAGAGAACAGACTGTAGAAGACAGAAACAGTGTGTACTCCAAGAAGTGACATGACAGACAGGTGGGTCTTGTTGTCACACTGATCTGAGTTCAAATCCCAAATCTATCATTTTTGGGCTGGCTGAGTCCACTAGGCCATCCAGAAGTAATGAAAAGCTCTTTGCAGTATTGGAGGATTAAAAGCATAAGATCTTAAAAGTAACTCCCAAAGAACAGGCGTTTAGGCAATGTTCTTTCTGTTCACCATATTTAACTGGAAATAAATAGCTTTAGCCAGCCATTCCTAGTGCAAGAACCCAAGGGAATCTTTTCTAATGTGTAACTGGTAATAAATAATTTTCCTGTCTTAAATCAAGTGTGATTGTAGCATTATTTTGAAAGCATCAACATTTAACATTTCTATTTACTTATGGCTAAAATGAATAATCTCATTTTAAAAAAAACAAAGATAGGATATAAAAACATCAATTTTGCTGAAAAGTATTTTATTTTCTTCAAGATGTTTAATCAGACCAGTCCTTTCTGGATTCTAAACTTGTCAGTCTTTCACATAAAGTTTTCAATCTCAAAATCTGAGACAGTGTCTAAAGTTAGTCCCATCAAAACATTGTAAGAATATTTGTTAAGGGCAGAAATTAAATATACAGTTCTTTGCACAACCACTTTGTACATTAGATATAAGTTCTTATTAAGGAGTAAGGTATAAGAAATATGCTATCCATCAAATCACAGAACTTGTAGAGGCTGTGGGCATAATTTGACTCACCCTTCACATTACTTTGGGGAAATTAAAGTTGTATTTGGCTACAGATATTTAAAATACATCATAATAATTTGTTCTTCAAGGCCTTCCCATATTTTGTTCTTTCTTTCCTGATACTCAAAGTTTCCCCTCCTAGTATCTCTATGACAAGTCCTGTTTCCATATTACAATCAACTAAATAAAGCCCACCTCTCCTGAGAATCTTTCCTGAAACTTCCCATTCAAGGTTGGATGGCATGGACCATTGTTCTGCTCTCTAGGTCACATAGATAATACACATTGATTTGCTTGGCTGCCCCTGCTTATCCTTTCCCACCCTGCTGGCCCCTCACTGAGCTCCTTGTGAGAAGAATCAATGTATGACTCATAGCTGAATCCTCAGTGTCTAACATATGGTAGGGAACACACCAAGCATCATTCATTGTTGTTTAAAAAAGATCAACCTGAATTTAATTGCTCTGGGTATACACCAAGGAGTATACACCTGGATCAAATGGTAGGTCTACTTTCAGTTTTGTGAGGAACCTTCAGAAATATCTTCATATTTGTGTTTATTGTGGCACAATTCCTATGGATCCAGTCTGGGTGCCCATCAACAGATGGATAAAGAAAATGCACTGTATATACACAGTGAGTATTCTTTAACCATAAGAATAAAATTCTGCCATTTGCAGGAAAATGAATAGATCTGGAAATCATCATGTTCAGGAAAATAAGGTAGACTCAGAAAGACAAATATCACGTGGTCTCCCTATTATGTGAAATCTAAAAAAAATGACAAAAAAAGTATAAGGGAGAATGTTATTAGACAAGATGAAAGAAATAAAAGGGAAGAGATATAAGGGCAGAAAATAAGGGTGGTGAATATGAGCAAAATGTATTATACAAAATGCAACTTCACAAAAATATGAAACTAGGGTGGAAGGTAAGGAAGTGATGGGGAGGTGAAAATGATCAAAGTATGCTATATGTATGCATGAGTCTGCCAAAATGAAATGCATTAATCTGTATCACCAGTAAAATCATGAAAAAATTTAAAGACAAAATGTTGGCAATGATATTTCCTACTTTAAAAAAAGGAACAACCTGCCAACCTGGCTGGATCGATTTTATAAACATGGCAAATCTTCACACTCGCATTTCACAGGACAGGTTTGGACCAAATACCAAGTAGATAATTGGGCTTAGCCACAAAGATAGATGGCGGGTTTTATATTTATCCAGTGTCTGCTGATGACCCACTCTGTGCAAATCGCAGAGCTTGGCAAGGGACACATTTGTAACTTTCAAAGAATAGTCAGGTGAATAATTTAAGAAGCATGCTGTCAACAATAAAAAGAGGGAAAAGTGACTCCCAAAGGATGGGAGAGGTTCTGAGAAGTTCAGGTTGCTTCTACTGGAGAATATCTCAACAGACAGTGGGAAAAGGCAGCCATCAAAGTGGAGAGGGGAGAAGGAGCAAAAGACCTGAGACAGGAAAGTGAATGTGTGTGAGAGGAGAGGATACAAAGGCAAAAGAAGAGTGTAGGGTACCAGTATGGGAGCTTTGTAAAGAGTGTGATGTGTTACTGTGTGAAAAGGAGAAGAGAAGGGAACGTGATTTATATGATCAATGGGACCAAAGTCCCAATTTATAGATCAGGCTACATAAAGACAGACTTGGATGGAATGCCATTTACTGTGAGCCTAAATGACTGTTTTCCCTACCTGGTATCCATTAGTCTCCGTCTTCTAGAGGGGAAGTATTCCAAGACCCCCAGTGATGCCTGAAACTGCAGTTAGGAGCAAACCCAACATATACTATATATACATGGAGTAACAAAAAGAGGCCAAGTATTAGATTAGACAGGTTTGCAACCAAATCCCAGCTTTGCCACTGGCCAGTTGTGTGGCCTTGGGTACAGGATTCTATGGTTTTGAGTGTCAATTTTCTGATCTGTGAAAGTTATTCCTATCACACCAGCTGCTTCCTTAAAATGTCAAAGACTCTAGAAGTACTATTAATTCAATTTTATGACTGAAAAAAGATGAATCATTTCCCTGGGTCACACAGATAATTAAAGTGATTGAGCTTGGACAAGAATCCCATCACCTGGTTCCTCATCTATGGCTCTCATCTTTGAATGATGGTCCAGATGACCTCATGGCCACTTTTCTTGTCCCAGTTAGAATCTGATGGCTACAATTCATTAACTTAAGAACCAGTCTTAAAAGAAAACATAGCCCAAGAAAAACAGCATGTTCTTGCCTTTAAGAAGGCCTTTGTGGAAGGTTTTGTCAATGTAAAATCTATAGCCAATTTTTCCTTCTGTAATTTTGCTACAAAGAAAAAACAATTCAGTACCACCAACAACTCAGATCAGTATCATACTGATCTCATTCCAATCATTTCCATCAGCCTGTGATATATAAAACATGACTATAAACACAAAGAAAATTTATTCTCACTCCAGTTTTCTTGATATGCTGCCTTGACTGTCCAAATTTTGCCGTAACTTCTAACTCATATTTGCCCCATGGCCATGACTTGTTTTTTAAAAAATAATTTCTAAACAGGTCAGAATTTAGCTCAGTGGCACCGTGCCTGCCTCACAAGTGCAAAGTCCTGAGTTCAGTTTCTGGTAACACAAAATAAATAAATAAGTAAATAAATATAATTTCTAGAAATTTCTCCTTCATAAAAGTGAGAGTATGCCTATAATTCCAGCATTCTGGGAGGATGAGGCTGGAAGATCAAAAGTTCAAGTCCAGCCTAGGCAGCATAGCAAAACACTGTCTCAAACTTAAAAATGAAATTTTTTAAAACAGACTGGAGATATAGATTAGTGGGAAGGTCTTGAGTTCAATTCCCAGAACTCGAGTGAAGAAATAAGAGTATGAAGAATGTTCAGCTACTCCTACCATGGAAAAAAAAGCTAGAAGATAAAGTAAGTACAGGATAATTCATGTAATAATAACAATAATATTAGGAAAAGGTGGATAAACTAAATCAGCAAGAAGATCTATAGTCTCCTGATTCCTTTAGAAGTTGTTTGATTCAGCCGTCAGCTTGGAGATGTGTAAATGAAACAGAACCTTTAGGCTGAGCCCTCAAATGAGTGTTGCCTCAAAGTCACTATTAACAGTGCTATTCAAAAGAGAAAATAAAGATGAAGTTGCCATGGAAACTCTGTAACACCTGGTATAGCACCTCTGACTCACACAGCTGTATCTTAAAGAAACAGACATAGGAGTTGCTTCCATTCAATTTCTGGGGCCATCTGTAATTTCCTGATGCACAGCAAGAGGACATTTATTGACAAGCAGAAGTCATTTGATAAGAGAGAAGTTATAAGAAATGCAACCTCTCGTAGCCCAAGGCATCTTTATTTTACAGTAAATTTGTTTCATTTGGGAATCTGTTTTTACTTCCACAATTATTTCTGGTGTAATAGAGATCTGCCTCCTAAATTCAGTATTTGCAGCTTTCTAGTAGTTGGTGTGAGAAACAGAGGCCAAGTTTAAGCTACAGAAGGATAAGTTTGTAAGCTCGAGCTGCACAAACATGATGTGTCCGAAAGGACCCCATCCTAAAGTCAGAAATCAGGGTGCAGCTGTTGTCTTCATCATTAGCCAACTAGTTGTTTCTCCTCTCTGACTTTCATCGTGCTCATCAAAGTCTCTCACTTAGGATAATACCTACACCATCAAGGGATTTTGAGAATACTTTGGAGGAGAAAAGCATCTTTTCGTAAGACTTTCTTCTCCCATAGAGAGAGAAGAGAAAACTGTCATTTACTGAGTGTCTAGTATGTACTAGACACACATAAGCAAATTAATATTTTAAGAATACACACATAAGCAAATTAGTATTTTAAGAATAAAGTGGAAGCCAAATGCAAATCATGAGCGAGTCTGTATAGTTTGGCAGAAACAGATAACATAAGAGCTTGATTATCACACTAAAGACAAAGGTAACTGAAAGCCCTTCAGCAATAGAGTTAAATATTAAAAAAAAAAAAAACAGGGTCTGAAAAGTGTCCACTGGAGTAATGAAGAGCATATATGGAGACAGAGGGCCTGAAGGAAGAGAGGGAGGGATGCTAGTACAATAAACAGTCCCCAAGAGAGGTGGTGGAGGCAGAGATCTGTGAGATGGGCGCTGTGGTCTAGATAATTGTGCAGCAGATAGTGGCTGCTCTGAGTTGACTTGTTTCCTCCAAAAAGATATATTGCAACCCTAGCCCCCAGAACCTGTGAAGGTAATTTTAATTAGGAATAGGGTCTTTGTACATTGTTGTAGTCAGGGTCTGCAAGAGAATAGATTTAATACAGGACATGTAATTTATAGGATTATTTTATAATATTCACCCAAAAAGTCAAATGCAGAGCAGTGCAAAAGATTTGTCCACACACCAGAGACCTGAAGGATCAAGCCGAGGGCCTGGATCCCACAGCAATGTCCTGCACAAGTCCAGCTAAAGGCAATGTCTTCCACGAGTCTAGGCAGTAGCCTAGAGCCCACAGCAATGTCTCATGAAAGTCCTTATGGAGGATCCACACCAGGAAGGCCCAAAGGCCCATGATGGAAGCTAGAAAACCTGCACAAACAGAAGGATTTGTGCCACCAGGCTGAGGGATCTACACTGGAGCCAGGAAGCGACACTCAAGGTGAAGATCTGGGCTCCCCTGACAAGAAGAGCAGCCATTCCCAGTGACAGCAAGGCCCTGAGCTCCTCCAAAGACAGGAACAACCAATCCATGGCAAGCTCCTCCAAGGAAATCAACAGCCAGTGATATTCCCCTCTAGTTCTATTTCTATGCCATTGGCAACAATCCTCGGGTGGGTCTTCTGCGCCCAGAACCATGCTGATTCAGTTCAGCTGGCTGCTACAAGTTGACCATTAGTTAATTCACCACATACATGTAATTAAGTTAAGATGGTGTCATATTGGATAGGGGTGCACAAGAATCCAGTGACTGGTCCTGTATCCTTACGAGAAGAAGGAAGTTTGGACACAGGGACACACAAAGAGACACATGATGACAGAGGCAGAGATTAGAACAATGCACAAACAAGCTAAGAGACAGCACAGATTTCTGACAACCACCCAGAAGCTAAGAAAAGACAAGGAAGGGAGAGTCTTCCCCCAGATTGTTCAGAGAGAGCATGACCCTGCTGACACCTTGATTTGGAACTTCTATCATCAAGAACTGTAAGAGAGTAAATTTCTGTTGCTTTAAGACACTAACTTTGTGGTCCTTTGTTACAGCAGCCTAGGAAATGAATGCAACCTCACAGAAAGACAAAGAATTTGGTCAATATTTTCTAGCATTTCCAGTGATTTTATACTTAAGAAATGCCTGCTATAGGGAGTACTGGGGTGCACTAGGTAGGTCTCTCCCTCAGGACAAAGGCACTCATTTCCCTTTCCTCCCACTTGGGAGCAGTGACTGCTGAAGGCTAACAGGTGTGTCTCTCTCCAGGAATTGCCATCTGCTAAAAAGCTGCCTCACCCAGCACCTCGTGCTCTTTTCTGAGCAGCCTAGACCTAGTTACTGGTTGATGTTGGGGTACAAAGTTCCCTTGTGTCAACTCAGGACATTTCTGCAGAGATGTTCCAGCCTCTATACTCCCTATAGAGTCACCTGAAGTCTCCCTTATAACTGCATCACATCCCTACTTCCCTGTGAGTTCAATCCAGTTTCTCTCCCTCCTGGGAGCGATATACTTCCTACAAACAAACCTCATCTCAGAATATTCCTCCAGGAACCTCAACAGAAGATAACCCATAGGTCACACCCCCAGTGACACACCTCCTCCAACAGGCCCTGCCTCCAAACAGCAAGACAGCTATGAACCCATCCATAGACCAATCTACTAATGAGTATAGTACTCCCATCCCATGACCCACTCAGCATCAATAACCCCACCTCTGAGTATATAAAGCTTTAGGAGGACATTCCAGATCCAAATCACAGCCAATGATTTGTATCTTTCCTCCAGCATTTGTGCTTACTGTACCTCCTTATTCATTTACCTTCCTCCTTCTCTCCCTCCTTCCAATCACCTTGAGGTTTAAAAGGGTTTGTAGAGAAATTCCCTTTCTTCCCATTAAGTTAGGAACCAATTAGTGAAGAAATAGATTCAGAATTCAGATGAAGATTAACATATCAGCTTGTTGGTGATACATAGTAGGCTGAAAGACAAGGCTTCATCCCAGGTCAGGTAGGTTGGCAGCAATCCCCTGAAATGCATTTACCTTCAAAACTTCAGGACAAATGGTGGGAGGATAGTCTTTCCTGCTACATTCCCCCAAAGCAGAGAGCAGATAAAGACTGTCCCTTCACTACAGACAAAAAAATCTGAAAAGCAAAAAAAAGAGAAGGGCTCTAGCAGGCAAAGAAATAGTGTCTTCTCCACTTCCCTAACCTCAGTTCTAACCATGTATCTCACTCTTACAAATCTTGCCTGGTCTCTCTACCCTTCAAGATCAGATTCAAGCTCCCTGGTGAGATATTTAAGGTCCTTCTTCACTAATGTTTCTAGTTTCTCTTCTTCTGGGTCTATGGGAGGATTTACTTCAAGTTAGGTGTAACCATTTGTCTGGTTTTGGCCAATAAAATGTGAACAGTAGTTATATGTGTTGCTTCCAGATGGAAAGCTATAAAACCCTATTCATTCTTCATTTTCCTGTCCCCTTGCCACAGAGAGTGGCAATAACCCATGGGATAGAAGTCCATTGTTCTGAATGAGGACAGCATAGAGCAGAGCCCCCACATTATCTATAGTAGATTTATACCATAGGTGAGAAACAAACATGTATGTTTTAAGACATTGATATTTTTGGAGGCTGTTTATTACTCTAGAAACAAACCCTAAGCCTTTCTAATTAGCAGTCCTCCAATACCTTCTCCTCATGATAGGATTTCCAAACATACAGAGTAACTTACACCACTGTGGTTTTGTTCATGCTGGTCACTCTGTTTGCCTTCATTCATGCATCCTCTAACATCCAACCAAACCGCAACACTTCCTCCCAACCCAGATCAAATATCACCTCCTGCATGGAGGCTCCTCTGTCTCCTATAGACAGAAGTAAATGTTTTCTCTTCTGGGCTCAGCTAAGAATATATTTGATGAACAATTGGGTAGGTATCTATGGCCAGATGTGACTTGTCTGCCACCTGTACTTTTGGGGGTTTTTTCAGGCTATGTGAAGTCCACAGCCCTTGCTGTTTCATCCCAAGTGATACCACTTCTCCCTGCAGCGTAAGTGCAGGCATATTAACTATGGTCTTCCTACAATGTAGGATGCCAGGCTTGGCTCTAGCCCAAGAGAAGAACTTGATACTTTCATCAAGGCATTCATTGCATGAGCCAAGCATCCTGCTTCAAGAGCTCAAGGAGGAGCTGAAGAGATAGCAGCAGAGGGGGGAAAGGAAGCACGTGGCCACATGCCATGGCATATGGTGAAAGTGGCATTTTGCCCACAGTGGCAGCACTTACGCTGGCCATGAAAATATCTTGGAGAACAAATTATACTCCTCCCTACAGGAGAAAACAAGATTAGACTGGGGTATTGTGCCAAGACTGGTGAGATGTTAAGGGTGGACAAGCCTTGTCAAAAGCACCGGTTCTCAACCAGCAGCCCCTGGGGTCCAGGCATCAGTCTTCCTCAAAAGTCTCTGGGTGACTCCTGTGCCTCTAGGGTTAACAACTACACTCCTGAGTACAGCCTTTCTCTGTGACCCCAGGAGGCTGATGGCAAATGTGCATGTTTTATCCTGCTGTAGGTCTCCTATCCTTAGTAATACCTACCTTCTATAAAATTGTAATTTTAAAAGTCAGGGAGAGATGAATTCATATTTGCTGGATAGGAGATGGTACATATTTTCCACACAGTTTCATTTCATTGTCACAATGACCCCATGAAATGGCCAACTCCTTGATAAATGTGAAAATTGAACTTTAAACATGTAAGTCATACTCGTACAATTAATAAGCAACAGCCAAGATACTGTTCAAGAGCCCCTTTCCCTCTTTATCAGTGGTTGTCAAACTACAGTGGCATTTGAGGTGCTGCAAACATCTGAGTCAAATATAATTTTTAAAGATACAATTACAATTTTCAAAGCCCAAACACAGAAGAGCACACATCTAGTGGTCTCACACATCCAACTGTAGCACATTGGAGGCCTCTGGTCTATTGCTCCACATGACTATATTAACTCAATTCTATGTAGACCTCCAAGAAAGGATTCTTCTGTCACCTCTGTATTTACCACTGAACGTCTGGAAAATGGATCTAATCATTCACCGATTAGAATGATTAGAAAAACTGAAAGTGCTCTTTTAAAAAATTAAGCATGAGCATGTGTATACTCACATGAAATTATTCAAATGAGTACATTGGGGAAATATATATGCCTAGCACAAGGTAAACAATGAGTAGGTTTTCTCAGTGCAAGAATCCATTAAGATGTCAAGCCAGGTAAATATTCACAAGGCACAAAGCAACTATTTCCTGTGATCATGATGGGATTTATAGCCAAGCATGGAGCCTTCTTTGACGTGACCAAGATCTAATGTGCAGGTCACAGTGTTTTTATGCTTCCCAGTCTGTATAAAGTGTCCTCGCTGAATCTGAAACTTTAAAGCTCTAGCCCAATATGCAAAGCACAAGAACTTTAGCCACTTAGAAACAAAGATGATCACTTCTTTAATAATCAAATCATGTTGTAAAATACTGAATAATGGTGATTGTAAACTGATCAAAGAGTCTATTACATCTGACCTCTTCCAAATTGTACAGTTCAGTTCAGAAATGCCAATATTTTGTCAATGATTCAATGTTGAAATGAATTATGTATTACAGTTTCAAACTGTTCCGATAAATTCAACAGATGTTCTGAAACTATTCAGAGAGCTGTTTAGAAAATAACAAAAAATAAAACAAAAAAATCTGCAAGTAGAGGGGCTGTGATGGTAACTCAGCATGAGGCATTTCAGAAGTCCCTAGTATCTCCAACACAGTTTGAGGTCATCCAGCTTGGAGGCACGTGGATTCATACTGTCCATCTCTTCGTCCTCTGATGCAGAAGATGAAGCTGAAATTGGATGTTTCCAGGGGCATTATTATGCCTGATGGGTTTCAGTTGTTACAGAGAAGTTTTATGGACAGGTTCTACCAGGAGCTTGAAAACAAGAAAGAGAATGCACATACAGTAATTGACTTTAATAAATACCCTTCTTTGGTACTAATGTGTATTGAAGAACAGCTGCTGGAACTGATTCCCAGTCTCAATACAATAAAGTTGGTAATGTGACTATAATGTGAAGAAGGCCTGATGCCATATTAGATGTGTCAATTGCATTTGCCAATTTTCTGGCTTTTAAGAAAATCCTTCTGAATTACAAAGCAGAAAAAGAAGGCAGACCAGAGTGTAGATTTGATTGCACAAATCATTTATGCTGCCATTTCAGAATAATCTTCAGCACAAACTCCAACCTGTAGGCCCTGGGATTATTCCAGACATTTCAGGCTCAGTTGACTGGGAAAAGTTTGGGCTAATGATGACAGAATGCCACTGGGAAGACGGGCTCTGTCCTGAAGCTATTCACTAAGTATTGATAAGACAAAGGAGAAAATGACTGACTGTCTCAGGACCTCTGTTTCTTCTGAAACACCTTCTTTTATCCAGTACTTCTTTAAGAGAGACACATCTCTGAGCTACTTCTGAGTCAGACTTCTCTTGGCAAGCTGAGGTTGAACACTTGGGAGTCTCCTTCCCAAAGTATGCATTTTGTTATGTCAAAAATGTAGAATCATCCACTATTACCAATCCCTTTTCTCCCAGATACCAAGCAAGTTCTCCACAAATGTCGGATTTTCTGTGCATACTTGGCTCTTTGACTGAGGTCAAAGTTTCAGTCCTTCAGCCCCAAAGGTTTTTCAGGAGTGTTTAGATGTCACTCAAATCAACTACCCATGTCATGAGATTTCTAAATCTCTTGTTGTCACAGCTAAGTTTGCCTACGGGGATAAATAGAAAGGGATGTCTTTAATCTAAGAGCTACATGTGAAAATCAGCACCTAGTGTTGCATTTGCAGTCCTTTGATCACTATGTCTTCTGTTAATTCTGACATTATTTCTAGAAGCTTCTTCTAAGCATTATGGTTGGGAAAATTTTTATAGATGAATATTCAGACTAATATAGTAGCTCTAATCTTGAAATTTTCTTGATTACCCTTTTAAAGATCAAAGTACTGTAATTCCTCAATATCCATGGAGGATTAGTTCTGGGACTCCTTGTGGATACCGGAATCTGTGGATGTTCAAATCCCTGATATGAAATGATGTAGTATTGGAATATAACCAACATGCGTCCCCCTGTTTTAAAGGGGGGGATAGTTTTAAATCATTTCTACATTTCTAATACTGAATATGATGCCTATACATCACTTCATTTGCATAAACTCAACATGGTACTTGGCTCACCAATAATTCAAATTTTGCTTTTTGGAACTTTCAAGAATTCTTTTTTAAAAACAGTTTTGACCCATAGTTGGTTGAATCCATGGATGCAGAATCCACAGATACAGAAGGCCCAGTGCATTATACACTGCAGCTTTTTAGTTTTAATGTTATGAAAGCAAAGTGCTTTTTATATTAACTTTCCCTATTTTATTGGGTATAAGTAAATGTATGTCGCATTCTGGCAATAGGCTAAAAGGTATCCTTTCCTTACAACTTATTAGGTATGTTTGTATTGGTTTTTTAAAAATCTCTTGGTATAAACTAATATTAGATTTTTTGTTATTGTTGTTGGAGTGGCTGTGAGTTTAGTTTAAAAAATGACTAGAATTTCTTCTTCCAGTCAGAATTTCTCCTATCAAGGTAATATTCTACTGGTCCAGTTCAGCTGCATAAGAGGTAACCCAGTTTCAGTGCTGATCTGTCTGGCTTTAGTTTAGTGAAATGTTTGTAGGACTTACTGACTGGAAAATACATCCCATGTCTTTAAAAGTAAGAAAAACATAGTACTGTCATGAAAAATCACAAATGTCTCCAACATTAAGCTGCACATAAGTAGTGTGCTACTTGTAAATCAAAACTTTCTCAACACAAAACAGTTAAACTATGAAATAAGAGAGAAGGTCTATCAGAATGTGGAAGGTAATGTATCATAGCCATTCATTAGCCTCAGTTCACATTGCAAATTCATTGACACTACCTAGCTATCCTTATTGATTGACTTTAACATAAAAAATTACTATAATTTGAAATTGTAAAATAAATATCAATAAGCAAAGTATTACCCATGTATTTGATACATGAGCATTTTTTATAGTTTTTATTTTCCTTAAAGAATTGTGAAAATTTAAAAATCATTGTATTACATTAGGCTACCTCTCAAAATATTAATTCATAGGAATTCAAGTCACTCTGCTATACACTGAATGTTTGTTTCCCTATAAAATTCATAGATTGAAACTTAATCCTCAATGTGTTTGTATTAAGAAGTGAGAACTTGGCATGTGATTAGGCCATAAGGCTGAGGCCCTCATTGAGTTAGGGCCCTTATGAAAGAAGTCCCCAAAACCTTCCTCACCCATTCTGTCATATATGGTTATAGACAGAAGATAGCCATCTATAAAACAGAAAGCAGACCCTCAAAAGACACTGAATTTCCTAGCATTTGACACTGGACTTCCCAGCCAGCAGAATTGTGAGAAATAAATTTATGGTTTGGGGGATTTTGTATAACTCTATTAGTCTATGGTATTCTGCCATAGCAGTATGAATAGACCAGCATATTGTGTATCAGAAGAAAAAGGGAAAATTATTAAGCAATTAAATTGGATATGTGTGTATATATGTTTCCACTTACACGCACATACACTCATCACATTACAAATCCTCCTTGATATAACCAAACCCTTCTCAATGAGGCATTGGTAAAGGGAAGCTAATGCAGGAGAATCTGGGATTGTGCCAGAGCTCCAGTTCTCACATTTTTTCTTTGCCTAATTCTGACTTCTTCTGTCCATTTTTGTATTGTACTTTGATCCATTTCCTACCTCTACCCACACCAGACCAATCACTTCTTAATCTCTGTGTTTAATTCCTCAGAGGTTCTTCATAGATCCCATACACCTTCGAACATGTGCCTTGGAACATGGCATGATCTTTCCATGATATCTGTGCTGTTCTCCATGTCTGTCCCTGTGTGCTATTGTACACGTTCATGGGAATGAGGACTGTGGGTGGAGCTCTCCTTCATATTGTCTTATTTTGATAATGTATTCACAAAACTCATTCTATGAACCCAAAGCTAAGGGCCAAACCTATTCTATGTGGCCTTGTGACTTCTGACCCAAATGGGCAGCCTAGTAATAAAGCATTTCAAGTGGAGGCCCTACCACAAATGAATCCCTTCACATCTCTGTACAATGCTCTCACTCTAAAATGGGGAAGATAAATCCTACTTTGCAAGGTTGTTGTAAGCACTGAGTGTTATGAAGGTAATGTACTAGAATACGGAATTGCATGATAGATAAATATGTTGTATTAAATCAGATACACAAGCTTAAGTATCATATGGTTTCTCTTATAGGAGAATCCCAAAATAGATATTAATTATAAAGCAAAATAAAAGATAATAGGAGAACAGGGAGAGAGATCTTTTACAAAGGGGAAAGGGACCAAGAAATGGAGGAAGAGGGTGGAAGGAGAGGAGAAGGGGATAAAAAAAGAAATAAGATGTGTGTGTACATGTACCAACTCCCCAGATGAATATAATCATTATGTACTGCAAATACGTACTAAAAACATAAAATACAAAAATGTTGAATTTTTAAAATCAGTTCTCTTTTTCTGAAGCATTGTCAAACAAGTTGGAATATTTTGTGTCCTATTCAAAGTTTGCACTTTCTGCCTAAAAAAAAAAAAAACAGAAAAACCATGTAGTGATTGCTTACTAAAAGTCTTCTAATTTCTTTCTTGACAGATAACATTATCTAATGCCTGCTGTTTTTGATGCAGTGTGAAGAGCACATGGTCATTTTTTTATACCTAAAAGTAAATTTTGGTAATTTTCATACTTTTATCATCCACTCTTCTTCTCACAATCTGTAATAAACTCTTGAAATTGACATTTTTTTCTCCTTTTCCATGGTGCTTACCTTGCAACTTGAACACATATTTTAGCAAGCTTTTAATTCCATCTCATGCCATTTACATTAGAAGAACTGTTGACTATCAACTTATTGGAGGACATGTGCAAGGCACTATGGTGGTTAAACTTAATTGTCAACTTGATTGGTTTGGGAGCTTCCTGTGCTCCTACACATACTTCTGAGTGTGTCTAGGTGGGTCATGGAGGCATGACCTTGGTCCCTGGCCCCTTCCTCTCTGGTGCTGTTTCCCTGCTATGCCTCCTAGCCACCATGAACTAAGTAACTTTGCTCAATCATGTTCTTCTGCCATGATGTTTCCACCTTGGAGCCAGCCAACCATTGACTTAACCCTTGAAACTGTGAACAAAAATAAACCCTTCTTCTTTAAATTATGTATGTCATGTATTTGATCCCAGCAACAAAAACAGCTGATTAATACAGTCACCTAAAGCTCTGCTGCTGCAAAGTGAATACAAACACCTCCTACCTCCAAGGCTTGGTGTGAGGAGACAGTGACATCCTAGAATAGAAAATCACGTTTGGAAATTGTTCTATATGTGTGCTTTACTTTACTTTTTATCTCTCCAGGAAGGGAGAGTCCTAGATAGAGAAAAACAGGGGTTTGTTCAGAAATATAGTGAAGGAACTATATGGTTTGAATGCACTATAGCTGTTTCTTATTGCTATATAATAATTATATATTTATGGAACATAGTGCAATAATTACATATATGTAGAAAAGGCATAATGACCAGATCTAGGTAATTAGCATTTCCATCTTCTTAAACATTTATAATTTCTTTGTGGTGGGAAACTTTGACATCATCTCTTTTAAATCTTTATAAAATATATAATAAATTACTGTGGAAATATAAATGCTCTACTGTGCTGTAGACTATAAGGATTTATTCCTTCTCTCTAACTGTAATTTGGTCCCTATTGACCTACTTCCTTCTGATCCCATCCTCACCTCTAGTGACCACTACACTTCTCTCTTATTCTTTGAGATTAACTGTTTAGCTTCCACCTATGAGCAAGCACATACAGTATTGTATACCTGGATTACTTCACTTAACATAATGTCCTCCAGCTCCATCCATGTTGCTGAAAATGAGAGGATTTCATTCATTTCTGTTCCTAAATAATATCTGATTGTAACTATATAATATATTTTCTTTATCTATCCATCTGCTAATGAACACCTCAGCTGAACCATAACTTGGCTAATGTGAATAGTTCTCAATGAGCTGGAGATCTGGCTATGCCCCAAAGGCAGTCCCTCAGTCAATGTCACCCTCAGTACCCCTCCATCCCTATAGACCCTGGTAAAGAAACACTGCAAAAAACAGAGAAGAAACCTGAAGCCACTACACAGCAAGAATTTCATCCCACAAGCTTTCTAATCCAGGGATAGAAAAATGCACACCTTCATTCATTTTATCCCCCACTTACCTGTAGGGCATTTCTAAGTGCTGGTTATCTTCCAGGTGCTAGAGATGCAACAGAGGGTGAAATAAACAGGTACCTTCTCTCGTGAGGCTTACGATTTCAGAGAAAAGCAAAGACAATAAAAGGAAAAATTATTTAAATTAATTTTAGAAAGTGAAGAAGAGTGTTAAGGCGAAAATAAAATGGGATAATATGATAAAATAGGGGCATGACCAGGGTCAGGCTCCCTTGGGAGGTGCTATTTGACAGACAAGAATAAGTAGAAAAATGAGCTAGCAATGTTGGGATAGAGGATGGGATGTAGACTAGGAATATACCTTTCTAAAGCATCTACTATGTGCCAGAAACTGTACTGTATTAATAATTTCTACTTACTTAATTTTCATATGACACCACGGTAGCAACAGTGCCAACTTTAAGCACCAATATCAAGATCAGAGTATGACACATAATACAAGGACCCTAATAAAAATAAGATGAATGGAAATGTGGACAGAGAGACTTTATCAATCATATTTTATAAATAAGTAAATAAAGTTCTAAAAGGTTGGGTTCCCAGAGTCTCACAGTTACAGACCACAGAACTAGAATATTTCATCCTAGCCTTATTTTATAAAAATGTGTTATTTTAATTTATTTTCTAAAACTAGATTGATGTACCAATATTTGTTTAGGATTATTTATATTTATCCATATAAAATTAGATTAGCTTGTGGTTTCCTTTTTCAACTTCTTCTTGTCATTCTGACATCGAGAAGATTCCAGGCTCATAAAATGCTTTAATTTGATGTTTCTGTATTGCTATATTCCAGAAGTTATAGTGCGAAGTAGAAGCTGCCTGTTAATTGAAAATTTGCTACTACTCCTGCACAGAAAAGTTATTTATTAAGAGGGGGGAATAGCTTTGACTATTATTACTGTTAGTCTCATCTTTATCTAGACTAAGGGGAACAAAAGATAGAAATGAACAAAATCCAGAATGAAGAAAGGGACATCACTACAAATCTACAAAACATATAAAAAATTGTAAAGGAATATTATTAACAGCTTTATGCAACAAATTAGACAATTTAGATGAAATAGAAAAAAGCCAGACAAACGCAAATCACCAAAATTAACTCAGAAAAAGTAGGAAACCTGAATAGACATATATCAAGAAAAGAAATTGAATTAGTAATTTAAAATCTTCCCAAACAGAAAATCTCAGGCCCAGATGGCTTCACTGATGAGTGCTATCAAAAATGTAACAAAAGAAATCCTACACAATCCTTCTCTGAAAATAGACAAGAAAGGAAACTCTCCAATTCATTATGAGGCTCATGTTACCTTGACACAGAGCAAGACAGAGATATCACAGGAAAGAAAAACTATAGATTAATACTCCCTGTGAACATAAATACAAAAACAATTTAGAATTAGCAAACTAAAACAAGCAACAAGTAAGGAGTTATGGTCTATAAATTGTGCTTCCATCACTTCTCACCCTTTTGGCTAAGATCAAGTGTGTATAAAATAGTGCTTCCTCCCTTCCTGTAGACCTAACAGGATTTGAAATATTACTCACCTTGTTCAGCAGATGCCATCTATTACTGTCCCATCATTCCCTGTGGCACACCCTTCTTACAGGTTGATGAGTTCCTTACTATAAACACCAGCAATGACTACTGAAGCCCTCTGTCAGTCCTATGTGTGGGCCTCAAGATGATGGAAACAACTTGCTCAGGGACTTCCCTCAGCATTCATGGACAAGAATTGATGACAGGCTCCCTGCTTTCTTGTCTTTGATCAGGCTGACTCTGAGACATGTTTTACAGTCACTTGGGGTTACCAGTGGGGTTGTGCCTTCATACAAGACAGCAATAACCAGTTTATAAACACACATTGTATGAGCTTCCTTCCATTCCCAGCCCCACTTCCTGACTCCTTATTGGTCCCTCCCGGGGTCGCCTCCTAAAACTATGAGTATCCAAATCCTTGTCTCCGGTTCTGCCTCCAAGATATCTCTTCTTGCCCACTCCTTTCTTTGTGCTTCAGCACAAGCTCTGAACAGTCTCCCACAATCTGTAATGAAGTCATCTGGCTTAAAGCCAGAGGGACAGATGGTACCTCTGATTATAACTGACTTTCCCAGGAAAAGCCTAAAAAGAGAAAAATTCATTTGGGTAGAGAAAGGGAAATTCAGCAACAGAAGGAACTGGGCCACCCTCAGCATTTGGCCTTTCATGTCTCAATAGACAGAGCTGATGTTGTAATTATGGAAATCCAGACCAATTATCATCTTCATTATAGTAATGGTACTGACTTCACACAGCAAGCATCATGATATTAGGAGACTTTCCCTATTACCTTGACAATTTGCCTGGATGGAACACCATTTTGCAAGGAAGTTCACATCTAACTCTTCTCTTCGACTCCAAGGCCTGCTTGTTCAATTCTGAGCAGGATTATTCTCTACCCAGGAATAAGCAAATAATGAGAATTAATACCCAAAACAAGAACAGCCAGTTCTGGTCTCTCCCCTTTAAACAAGCTCACATACCTATGCAAATGAATGCTAGGAAAGTAAGTGAACAAAAGCTCTGCCAGGGGAGTTTTCTTAGACCTCATTTCTCCAGATTCATTCTGTCTTGTTCAAATATTTATCATATACCTACTGCATGCCATACCTGTGACAAGAGAACTTGAAACATCCTAAAGGAACCACTCCCAATGAGTTACAGCCTTATATAATTCCTTCTCCTCAACTACAACAGAACCTGTGACATACTTCTAACCAATGGGACATGGCAATGGTAAGTGGATGTCACTCCTGTGATTATCTTAGTACACAGGGATGGGACAGACTCCATCGCGGGCCTTGAGGGAACGTGCTGCTGTGTTGTGCAAAGGGGACAAATGGGGGCAATGTGAATGCAATCTCAAAGAACTCTGGTGGTTTGTAGAAGCTAGGAGCAACTATTAGCCAGTAATCCACAAGAAAACAGGGACCTTCATCCTACAGCCATAAGGACATTGATTTTGCCAACACCCTGAGGGAACTTTTAAGTGTGCACTCCAGAGAAGAGTGTAGCTCAGTCAATACCTGGAGTATAGCTTTGTGAAGTCCTGAGAAGAGGAGCCAGCTAAGCAATACTCCAATTCCTGCCCAGTGGAAGTTTTGAGATAGTAGATGTAGGTTGCCCAAAGCTATTAAGTTTTGGGTAGTTTGTTATACAGCCTAGAAAACTAATACACAGATATAAGGTTAATTCTTGATTCCCTAATATCCTTTCCTGTAGAATCTATTTTCCTCATATTCAACCTCATCCTGTTTTTGTTGGCATTATTGAGCCTCTAGCTCTGCAGGATTTGGATATCTAACAGACAGCTGGTCAAAGAAATCCAACCTGTGGCCTGCAATGAGTAAGCTGACTGATAACTGAGATGCCCTAAGGGAAGGGGGCCAACCAATGCCCTTGAACTCTCTTGGGGTATGGGTCATCATCGCCAGTGCTTTCTGGTATCTGAGTCCTTGCTTTTCCCTGAGCACAATGTTACACCACACTTCCCAGACTCCTTTCTATTAGTGCCACTGGTTCTTGTCAATGAAATTTTTCTTTTTTGGTATTGGGGATCGAACTCGGGTCCTTGCGCTTGCGCAGCAGGCGGTGAAACCATTGAGCTAAATCCCCGGCCCTTGCCAATGAAATATTGATTTCTAGAAAGAAGTATTACTGTCACCTCTAGGATAAGAGTATATAATGAGTGTGCTTTCTCTATATTTTCTTCTCTCCATCAACTGAAAAAATTCTGGTGGAAAATTTTAAGACCTTAGAAAATGATAGAAACCTGCTAGAAGGAGCTTAGGTCTGCATAGAGTGAAATTCCATCCTTCTCTCTGATTCTTATGGACAGGTCTAACTACCAGAGTTCACCTGGAAAAACAGAATCAGTGGGGATACTTATTAAAATTCATGCATTGCAATGAATTGATTTACATGATTGTCGGTCTTGGCTAGCAAATCCTTTGGGTTGGTATTAGTAAAGATGAAACTCTTCACCACTAGTTGAAGCTTCAGTACACAGGTGGAATTTCTTCTATGTAGAAGTTTTAGCTCTGCTCTTAAGGCCTTCAGGTTAACTCAGATTATCTAGGATAGTATTACTTAGAGGAAGTCAACTGATTATAGCCTTTAACTACACTTATACTGCAACCTACACAGCTCCACCTGGATTAGTGTTTGATTGACTAACCCAGACTGGAGCCTAGCCAAGTTGATAGAAAAATTTTTACCATGACAGCTATGATGGGAATTAGCATACACAACTGTGTTCAGCCACTAATTTTTTTGCAAGGGTCTGTAATACTAATTATGCCCAAAGCAGGCTGTGACGAGTTAACCCCACACTTTGGTTGCTTATAGAAGTGAATCTGGCCAAAGCCTATGTGCCAAGGTCAGAGTAACTCCCACCCAAATTCCATTCCCACAACTAAAACCTTCTGACTAGAACAAAAATGTTCTAATTACAATCAAGTAATTGTCTATTCTGTTCCTAATTTGAGAATGCTTTGTCTTGTCCTTTATGAGCTTTGTATACATTAATTTGCATAGAAACACTCATAGTACGCCTTTTAACCTCAAAAGCTCAAGGTCCTGAGTTGGATCCCTGATACCAAAACAAACAAACAAAAAATTTTCAAAACCCAACTGATTGTCAGTAAAAGTCAGTGCCTGGGACTAGCCAGTACTTTTGTCAGTTACACCAGCATCGGTCATCCTGGCACCCTGCTTTCTGTCTCTTAGTTCTGTCTCTTAGTGTATTTTTTTTTTCTTAGGCCTGCATCTCACACTGGGCAGCTGGGGACTACAGATTTACTGCGGGAGTCTCTGGCAATTTTTAAAGTGTGTTTATTGCAACAGTTAGAGTCTATCCTGGGTAATAAGAGCAAAGTATCATTCCTTATAGCCTCAGTCTTTACATGTGAAGAACAGAAATAATATCTGATTCCTAGGTCTGTCTATACCCTTAACTAATAAAGGTTCGGGCCCCTAAACACCTCTGGCTCCCCTTTACAGGACACAGGTGGGTTTTCTCCCCATCATTCTTTGATTTCCCAGCAAATTACCCTGAGTTTCTAGCGTGTCAGCATCATCATGACCTTGACCCTTACCAGGATCAAGCTATTTCATCTCCTACCTGGTGCCCTCCTGATCCCAGACTGACCCTCCCAGTTTATCTCTTTAGCGATTCAGAATGAATTTTCTATGTACAAACTTGACCATGTTGTGCTTTTGTTGTTATTCCCATTACTCTTTTCTGCTTTTATGTAAAATTCAAAATCCTTGCCTCACCTCTATTTCATCCTCTCACAATCAGCTGCGCTTCCTATTATAAGGATATTTATCACACTCCTCGGGTTTTTCTTGCTAGACTTTAACTAATATGCAGTTAATCATAGCAATCTAGATAGCAGTTAGAATCTTCATATCTCCCTATGATCCCTTGGAAAGTTAATTTATAGAATATTCAATTCAAGAATTTTCAGCCAAGATCTTTGACATTTCAGCACTCAAATCTTTCCTCTTATTCAAAAACTACAGACTTGAAGAAATTACTCTAAGTGGAATATTATTGCATCAGTGGATGCTTAAGTGTTGCTAATTTTATAAATCCTCATCAAGATCTGACAGTTTATTTCTTTTTATTTTTTAGTAATAGCCATCCTAATGGGTATGAAGTGACATCTCATTGTGACTGCATTTCTTTCAAAATTAATAATATTGAGTATCTTTTCATGTGCTTTTTATGGCCATTAATGTATCTTCTTTAGAGAAATATCTGGTCTTCGCCCAGTTTTAAGTAAGATTGTCTTTTTGCTGTTGAAAAATAACAGACTTAATACAAAAATTGTAATATTTCTACACATAAACCAAAGATAAACAAAGATAAATTTTGTAAAGGAAAGCATACAAGCCACTACTAGGAGTTCCCTGGTAAGGGGTTGCATAAGTTAGAAGTTTAACAGTGCTCAAATCCCAGAGGGGAAAGGGTAGAGAAATGTTGGCCAAAACCGATGGTTCTAATCCTTCTTTATGAGGAATCTCAGTCTTGCTTCCCAAGTTTCAAAACCATATTGCTCACCAAAGACCACTAAAGGGTGTGAAGCCAGCTAGGAGACTGGAAGCCCAGTCATAAGAGTGATGAAAATTCCTTTTGATAGAACAGTGGGAATATTTTATTGTATTACTGTTCACCCAGTATTCTGATTTTTCCCACTATACTCCCCATTCCCTTAGTAGGATTACTGGTGGATGTAGGGATCTTCATTTAACTTGCTTTTGAAAATAAAATCTGGTTAAAAGTAATGTATGCTACTTCAGGCAGATGTGTTTAGAGCTTAGCCATGTCTCTTTTCCCCACTGTCACAGAACTGTCACTGTGGCATATAAAGTCTACCCTGTCAGCTTGGGTACCATAGCAAAGATGCAGCTGACCCAGGATAGACATGTTGCAAGAGTAGGTAATAAAACATTCTTATTGAAGTCTATGTAATTTTGAAGATATCTGTTATACTGTTGCATTGCATCATCATTAGCCTATTCTAATTAAATAAAGAAAATGGCTCCAAAAGTAATTTTCCTTCTATAAAAAGTAAAATACACAGCATTGGAGACCAGAAAAATGGGAGTCTCTGTGATGCAGTAATGAAACACTTAGTAAAACTCATCTGCCATGATAATCTTGGAGAGCGTGTGACACTAAGCTAAAAATGGGACAAACAGAATGTCAGCAGTATACATTGATGGCTCTATTTAGCCTGTGACAAAATAGTACAAGAAAGAGATGAGATCAGAAAGAATTGGCTAACTTTTAGTCAAGTCTAAAACATGATAGAGAGTCCAGAAACTTAAGACCTTCTGTTTTGAGTGGCTATGTTTTCTCAAACACCAACCAAAAAAGACCAAAGGAAAAAGTGGGAAAGGCTTCCTAAATCTTAGTCCTGTGGGAAGGGTCATATCAAGATTGTAACCATTACATATTTTGGTAAATCCTTTGAATTAAGTTGACCCCTGTGCCTTCTGATTAGGTTGGAATGTGTGTATACACCTTGTACAATCCTTCCTCAGATGTGAGGAGAAACTGTAAAAATGATAGGATGCTACTTCCATGCAAATGAGATCTTGCAAAAAGAATTAGAGTCCCTAATCAAAGGACTATCAGTTAATCAAAAAGGAGATTTTCTCAGGTAATCATGATAACTATGTGTGCCTTCAAAAAAGATTTGTGATATATAAAGAAAGACAAAATTCTATTACTGGCTTTGGAGAAGTAAGCTGTGAAGTAAAGACCTTAGGACAGCCTCTAGGCGTTAAAAATATTCATTGGATGGCAATCAAAAAGCACATAGTGACCACAGTTTAACACTATGTGGAATTTGATTCTTCCAATAGTTATGTGACCTTGAAAGGTCATCCTGAACTCCAGAAAAGTACTGTGATTTCAACCTTGTGAGACCTTAAGCAGTGAACCCAGCTCCACTATGCTCAGACTTCTGACAAGTAGGATTAAGAGATAATTAATGTGAATTGTTTTAACCCAATAAGATGATGGTAATAGAAAAATAATACATCATCTAATAAATTTTTGTTGGACCAAATGGCTCAAAGGAAAGATCTTAATAATGAGGCTTACACAGAAAAATTAAAAGCTGAAGATACCTACAATTAAATTTTGAAAGTCCTGTTTCAGAAAGATTTGTGGGTGTAGCTACTACCATATGTTGTTGTCTGAAAGATACAGGCTGTTTTTCAAAGAGTTTCATGTTAAAAGAATCACCACTCTAGGCACACACAAAAAAATTGTGATAGTCCCAGATTTGTGGATCCTCTGCCTTCTATGAGAAGTAGCCAATGAGAAACCATCCAACTCCCCACAAGGACATGTTCTACAAAATGATTTCCAGCTGCATCTAAAAAATATCATCAAAAACCAAAGATACTGTTTTAGCAGTCTTTTGTCACTATGATCACAATACCTGGACAACTTGTTGAAGAAAATGGAGGAAAAGTTTATTTTGGCCCATGGTTTAAATATTTTAGGCATTGGTTGACTGGCTCCAAAGAAGAAACATGACAGGGTGATGTGGTGGAAGAAAGATGCTCAACTCCTGGCAAATGAGAAGCAGAGCAAGCAGGAAGAGAGCCAAAAAGAGAGGGAGAAAGCACCAGGATAAAAATACAACCTTCCAGGTTGTACCCTCAGTGAACCACCAACCACGCCCCACTCCTACTAGCACACTTTGCTATGAACTCAATGAATTAATCTACTCATGATGTTAACAACCCAGTGGTTTAATCACCTTCCAAATGAGCCTTTTAAATACATGAGCCTTTGAGGAAATATTTTTTATCTAAACCAAACAGATTTCATTCCACTGTGGAAAGAGAACAATACACAAAGAATATCCTAGTCAGAGCTAGAAACCTTATACTGTCTACCACCTGCTGCAGAACACTAACTGCTGTGTGTCTCCCATTCTTTTCCTTTCCAAGTGCAGTATTCATTAAGATTCTCTTACAAATGTTCTGGTATTGCAGTTTGGGTAGAAAGCAACAAATTATTCATATTTTGAGCTCACTGGTTTGGCAGTGATGTTGGTGTCCTGGTTCCATGTCTTTATCTTTAACTCCTCCGTACACACCTACCAACTTCTAACTATACCACCTGAATTTCTTTGCCTGAAATCCAGAAGTCCTGGGGAATTAACCAGGGAGCATCCCCAGTCAATGACTCATGGGAACCTGTGGGAATTAATCCAGGTTCTTTTTCCCTCTAGCATGATAACCCTGGGCTATGTGTCTTCACTGGCTCACATAATTTCTCTAGTAGGATTTAGCTCCACTTGTCCATGCCTTCCTTGTATTGGCTATTTTCTGTTTCTTACCTCTCTTGCCCAATTCTCACACAGTATTTCCTCTACTTCCAAAATAAACCTTTCAAGGAAACCTAAGTATGACAACTGCTCCCTGGATCCAGTTGCTCTTGTATATCTGATAGAGACTATGCAGACTATGCTTCTTGTGGAAATTCCAAACTTTGATCTTGAAGCAGAAACTGGGGTGGGTAGAAGTGGGGTCTCCTTAGTTATCTCATTTAGGAGAGGAAAAAGTTGATTGTTTTTGCTTGAGATAGGGCAAAAGGACTCAATCTCTTGTGACTGGAAGAAGGGATGTTTCCTCTTACTGTTCCCCTTCCCTGTGGGAGTCCGACTGTATTGAATTTAGGAGGAAGCCTTGCAACTTCTTCTGCCATGACAATAGGAAGAATTGATACATTTCCTGGAAAAAGATTTAAAAGTCACATATGATTTGTTATATTTCTTTTCTGTTTGCTACATATCTGGCAATGTTCCAGAAAGAGATTCTTTCCAACAGCTGAGTCTCCAGTGAAGGGAAGGCATAGAAGGAGAACTTGGCTGACTCAAGAGACGTAGTAATAAACTTTCATTTTCATAAGACTGAGCTTTTAGGATTATTTGTTACTGTGATATAATCTACCTTGTATTGACTACAGTGTCCCTAAACAAAGGTTTTATGAAAACAAAGAAGACACAAACACCTAATGAAAGAGTAGAACTGATGCTATGCAAATACATATCCTCTGAAAATGAGGAGACAGCAAAAAGAATAATTTGGATCCTGTGATCTGGAAAGAAAGACAATGAGGGTGGCTATTTAGAAGATCAGTAATCATGAGAATAAGAGAACAAGCAAACTTATGCCAAGGTCATTACTCAAGAAATTCAAGAGGACTTTTTATCCCCACAGATGGAGTTGTAAATAGCCAGAATATATTGCCACCAGCAATCAGAAAACTGTTGTCAGTAATTTTAAATGAAACCTTGGAAAATGCACTCATGAAACAAGAAAACTTGCCATGCAGAGCTCTTTTGAATGTTTTTTCTCATTTTTTAGGGTTCCAAGAGCAAGGGACCAGTATCAGATACTGGCTCTGACCAATTTAAGTAGAATGATGATTTGTTAGAGGGATATTGAATAACTCTTGTGTCTCCAAGAAAGAAAGACTAGAGTTCAGGTGCTATGCAACCAAGAATAAAGGAAACAATATCCATTTTTCTTGGCCCCATAAAGACACTGATGCATCACAATCACTGATGGTGACCAACCCAGTAACAATCACAGTAGAAACGGAACTTGAATGAAGCTGACACCATTATCATAATCCATCACTACCACTACAAAGATTTAAAATGGTCTGTCTTTTTGACTCTAAGTCTGTGGTGGGTGTACCTGAAGGACAAACCCAGTGAC
Organism: Heterocephalus glaber; assembly: GCF_000247695.1. Next base: position 14,649,779 of record NW_004624733.1, on the reverse strand, counting down.
ATATGCAAGGGAGCCTAGAACAAGACCTTGCGTTTTCATTTTTCATAGTGAAAAGTAGATTTTGTCTCAAAGATAGGACAGTTATCAAACAGAGGAAGGAGTTTCAGATGTTGAGTGAATGCTAAGAGTGGCATGAAGACACCCTAACACTGCACTTTCTTCGTAGAGAAGCAACAAGGGGCAGTGAAAAAGGCAAGGAGTTAGGTTAACTCCCTACTGTTCTCCTCCTAGAGATATGAAACTTTTATCTCTGGTCCCAGTTTGTCATCCATAAAATAATCACTACCACTATGTATGCTCCCTATTTATTCACCTAAATATCTATCTACCCACCTATCTATCTACTTACCTATCTTTCTTTCTATTTATCTGTTTGTAACAGACCCATCCCAAGGACATCATGTGTCATGTCTGCAAAAGTAATAGATACAAGTTTGATTGGTTCACCATGCTTCTGAAATGTTTGAATTAATTGTCATTTTTTAAAATATTCTATAAAAATTGTAGATGGATGCTTGTCTTGTAAGTTGAGATCAGATATTATGATTTTTCTTTCTCTTAAATATAGAAATAATTCCATTGTTTACTACACACGCACCATCCAACTTCCCTAAAACCATCTCCCTATTTTTCCTAGCTGCCAATATAACTTTCACATCAATGACACAGGAGGAAGCATCCTGAACTTGACTCAGGACTAGCGTTTGATTCCCAGGTCTTCTGGTATCCAGCTGTGTAACTTTGGAGAAATGACTTACATTTTTTAAGTTTAAATTTCCCCATCTTTCAGAATGGCTTTCAATACCTTTTGAAATCAGGCACTATACACAGGAAAGGCCAGTAAAAGCCCTTTATTGTTAATTCTCCAGTACTGTAGTTGTTTCACTGGTGTTACCTCCTGCCACCACCCTCCCTTTTACAGTTTGTTTTAGCAACACTTAACTATTACCCCCCTCTCCTTTACAAATGTTGTTCCTGCCTTCTGTATTGTCCTCTCCCTTCTCTACTCAATTGTTGTGCCTCCTCCACAAAGCCTAGCCATGATCCTCTAGGCTACACTGGTTATTCCTGGGGCTTTGAGGGGTCTTCCACTTGATATGCTCTGCTGTGACTTGTCTTATAATTTGTAAGTTATCTCTCTGTGTTCTCACTAGACTGTCTTTGAAGGCTGGGGGCAGGTGTTGTGGCAAGATCATGAGGAAAAAAATGAACCTGAGCTATATCTCAAAATCTTAATAATAGAGTAAATCATTACATTTTAGATAAATATATACAGAACAGATAACATTTATACTAATGGTTTTAAATATGCTAGAATATTATATATTCTGTATTCTAGAAGGGAGCAGGTACACATAATTGGGATGAAGATGAGGGAGACTTCTCTCTTCTTTACTTGTAATAACCTATTTTTAAAGCTGGATGATATACTGTCCTTTAACCCTTGTCTATATGCTAAATATTTTTTAAATAAATGAAGAGGAAAACAAAGACAATAGGATTTGGAATTAGAAGAATTTTGTCCATGTCACTGTCAATGAGATTTTGTTCTGTTACCTTTTGAGCCTTGGTTTCTTAATCTATAAAATGAGAATAAAGAATAGTTCCCAGTGGAGAGACTTCGGTCAATAGGTATGAAGTTACAATTAGGAAGAATAAATTCTCATGTTACTGCACAGCAGGGTGACTATAGTTAACAATTAGATTTTTATATAGCCCAAACTAGCTAAAAAGAAGATTTTGAATGTTCTCTTCACATAAAAAATAATAAATGTTTCTAGAAATGGAAATCATAATTATCCTGATTTGATCATTATATGATGAACCTCCGTATATATTTACAATTATTACATGTCAATTAACATTTA
>NW_004624733.1:14598727-14638708 GCF_000247695.1 Heterocephalus glaber | reverse complement strand
AGCTGTGAATCTTTAAATATATATATATATACACATATATATATATATGTGTATATATATGATAATCATATTCTGTCCAACACAAAAAAGAAGGGAGTTGGTGAAGAACAGCCATTTTAATTTCACCTTATTGAACAATATGTATTTATTGAAGAAAAAATAGATAATGGAGAAAAACCAATTAAGAAAAGTCAACCGCAGCTGACCATCCTAAGATAATCACCGCTAACTTTTTGAGACCAGTTTGCAGACTTTTTCCCATGCACAAATATACATACACTCATGTATGCATCCATAGTCAGAGCTCATGTCATTACCAGAGGGGTTACCATAAGCGCAGGAAGTCCACATTGCTCCAGGTGCTCACGGGCATCACTCTAGGCCCACACAGGCACATGAGCTTGGCTTTGCCCTCTGCCCCTATGTGAGTTGAGACTAAGTAAAACTGGGTCAGTACCCTTCAGACAAAGACAAACTCCTGCAGTTTAATCCATAGAAGCAGCACCTACGATATAAAAGCTTACTTGGGCAGAGGCAAATTCCTTTGAAAGCAGGGAATCCTGCAGGGCAGGTTTGCAGTAGTGTGGTGAGTCTGCAGACAGGCAGAGAGCTTTAATATTCCCCTAGGAGTGAACATCACCACAGGAATCACCAGAGTCACTAGCAGGAGTAATCAGGGGCTCTCACTTTCTAAGGAAAGTGCTTTCAGTGTTATTTGCCCACTTAATCTTTGCATCTTTATGCAGCTGGAATGCTTACTGTCCACATTTTACAGATGGAAAACCGAGGCTTCCTCCAAGAATTCCCATGGGACATTGGGCAGCTCAAGTAATCTCTGAGCCACTGCTTGCTTGTCTTGCCAAAGAAACTGCAGTGTATATATGGTTCTCATCATGAAAAGGGAGCTCAAAATATCTTAGATTATTTTCTTTTTCTTTAAAAAAATACTGGCAGATTTTTAAATTTTTCTCTTTAAATCAGTAGTCTAACAAGGATTAGAAAAAACAAAACTCTGTTCAGAGTTTCTGACAACTCCAGGACTTGAAGTTCCTGTTCAGTCCATTTGATCAAGCCTACAGCCACCTCTTCTGTTCATGTCTGTGCACCCATCTCAGAGCCTCATTAGCAGGTCAGCAGCACCTAGGCTGGAGTCATGCCCAGATCTGTCAAGTCCAACAGGTCACTCCTCCCTCCCATGGCCCTAGCAAGGCCATTTCTGTTTTACCTTCAATGGCTATCAAATGATTGGGAAACAGAAAAAAAAATCACAGAATTCTAGAAAACAAGAGATTGAAAGCAACTGACAGGTTATCCAAGTCAGTCTGTTCATTTTAAAGTTGGGAAACCGAACCCCAAAGAGAGGTCTACCACATCAGCATTGGAAGTTTATTTATGGAAGGAGTATTTCCCTCTTAGAGTTTCCCAGAAGTTCTGGACTAATAAATTTTTTAAAATGTGCTAAAATAAATGAGGCCATGGAGCAGTGGAAAATTCATAGGTTTGAAGATATTCTCCTCTCCCAGCTCCAAATTTGAGGGGACTCATACTCTCATGGAAAGGATCGCATTCTCCTCTGGTCTCTGCACCATCGTGGAGATGAGAAGGCAGTGGGGACCATAACGCTCAGTGGAAACCCAGTTTCTGCCCCATCTTCTGTGAATTAAGACCCTCTTCTCACTATCTATACTTATGCAGCAGGTGAATCCTCTTGGGTATGCAAATCTTTGATCATGCAGAATCTGCCAGGTTGAAAACATAGGAGTTCTCTTCCGGAGCACCCTGCCACCTGAAGGGAGAGAGCACTTCTCAGCCCTGACATCAGTTATGTCTTAGTCTGCTTTGTGCTGCTGCTATACCAGAATGCTACATACTGAGTAATTTATCTCAAACAGAGATTTATTGGCTCATGGTTCTAGAGGCTGAGAAGTCCAATGGCATGGTGCTAACATCATGCAAGGGGAGGACTGACTTACCTCACCTTCCCATGGCTGAAGGTGGAAGAGCAGAGAGGATAATAATGAGAGGTCAAACTGGTGGTCTTCAGCCACCAGTTATAACTGATGTGAATCCATCAATGAGAGTCCAGCCCTCGTGACCTAAATGCCTCCTATTGGGTTCCACCATCCAACAATGTTGTACTGAGGTAGAGAAGGCCAACCAGTACATTTTCCTTCTTTCCTATTTCTGGATATACATAGGTTACCAAATATCAAAAACCACCCAGAAGGACTTAAGAAAACTAATTGCCTACAATAAGAAGAGCTTATAACAGCAAAAACAGTACTGTATATTCAGGATTTGTCTTTGTTAGTTACAGGTACTGTCTAATTTAACCCAGGTGGGAATTATTACTGTCCTCATCTTACAGAAAAAGAAAGCAAAACTCAGAGAGGCAGAGTGACTACTCAAGATTACCCAAGAATGCACAGCTAAAACTCAAACAGATTTCAGACTCATTTCTAATTCCACCTGTAAATCCCCTGTACACACAAGGTTAAAGTACCCAAATCAGTGCCAGGCAACTGCTCCACCCTGACACTGAGTGATACTTGGGATATGGGCCCAAGGCTAGGGGGACCAAAACACCGCTAGCTTGGCCCGCCCCCTCCAGAGCTAGGACCTGGTATCATCTGGAGCCTTCATGCATGCCAGCAGAAAAATATCACTTCCACCACTCCGCTCACTCACTCACTCACTCACATTGACTCCAACTTGCCAGACATGTGTGGGTGGAGGCGAGTAAGCTACTAACTCTAAAAAGTTCTGTTTCCTCTGCTCAAAATCCAACACTGTCAACCCCAGGCATTTTGTTTTTCATTTTTCTTTTGCAAGCAACAGAAATGCTTTTCCATAATGAATTGCTACCAGTTGCTCAGGCTTGGGGAGGGGAGTAACCACAGGAAAGCTGAGCTTCCAGGTCAGCTGGGCCCAGCTCACCTGCTGAGGTCCCAGCCATTCCTGGGCCACAACTTCTGGGGCTGGGACATGGCCCAGGGCTCACACCTGGGCCTGGCTCAGAGAATCCCAAATGCCCCCTGCAAGGAAGGTCCTGGGGTCACTTTGCTGCCCCCGCTAGGCACTCATATCCTGGTTCACTAGCTCACTGAAGGAAGAAGGTAATCAGATTGTGACAGAACTGCTTGGAATTGCAACTTAATTGGGGGGGAGCATTTTGATTTTACTTAGTAAATATAAGCATATCATGAGATCTGGAAATTTCATATCCAGGTATTAACTTTACAATTACTTATGGAAATATTCACATAGATGAGTGCAAGGATATTTCTGTGTCATCTGTAGTAACAAAAAATGAAAACCACCCTAAATGTACACCAAGAAAAAGTGGATAAATCAAATTATGGAATATTCACACAGGACATATCATAAGCAGTTAAAAAGGAATAGACTCTAGCTCTAGGTATCAACACATCTAACTCTCAACACATAATGTGGGGCGAGGCTGTGGCTCAGTGCTAAATCATGCACAAGGCCCTGAGTTCATCCCCAATTGCTGCCTAAACAATCAATAATAATAATAATAATAATAATAATAATAATAATGTACTTTAAAGGAATGTGGCCTTAATAACCAAATCAATAGCTAATCATGTGAGTATAGGTTACTCAACCTCTCTGCATCTTTACTTCTTCATGCGCACAGTTAAAGTGCCTCATACGGTTATTTTGAATGAAGCACACATACAGTCAGCACTCAGTAAACTTCATTACTGCCATGACCCCATCTCCAACACTCAGTCCATTTTCACTGCTACCCATCACCATAGTTGCTTCTCCTCTGGCTTCCAAGGGCTGGCCCTTCCCTCCCCCCAGTTGTGCATATCACTAGGGTCTTCCTGCTGCCCTCCATTCTCCTTCACATACATAGCTATACAGAGTGTATTTATGTCCATCTTTTTCTCTCTTTTACTTTCATCTTTCCTTTCTCTCTCTCTCCTATCCCCACCCCATTGACTGTTTCCTTGCTTTCTTTTTTCTCTTTTAGATACTATTCAGTGAACCTCTTTGAGCATATAATTTCCCCTTTCCATTAAGCTTTTGCCCTGGAGAGTAAAATGATTAGATCAAAAGCAGTAGCTGTTTTTTTTTTTTTTTTTTCGGTTTTTGACCTTTTGGCTTTTTGTCTTTTCATATATGTTGCTACTACTTTTTAAAACTGCTATGTCTAATACACATCTTTACTTTTCTGCCACTGGCCTTTCTCCTTCTGCCTGGTGAGTGTCTAGCCCTGTTAGGCTCCACTTAGATCCTTCTCTGTTAAAGACCCTCCTTGGTCCAGTGACCCACCTCTTCCCCCCAAGCCCCACCTCCTAACATCATATTCAGCTACAAGGCCCTCATGATTCAATCACTTTTCAGAAGCTTCACCTATAAGCACATGGGGCTTTGGAGGGGCATCTAGATATAAACCATAATACCTACTCTTTAACAGAGAATCTCATGCAATCCTGAAAGGCATGATCAATGCTCCCCACTTTAAGAATGGAGAAACTGAGGCCCAAGTACATAACAGATGGTTAGCAAAGTATGCTTATATGAACAAGGAGTCTAGACTAATCAGCTATGTTTATATCCTGTTAAACTACTTCAATAGGTGACCACAGGTGGGTCACATAAGCTCTCTGTATCTCAGTTTTCTTATCTGCAATATAGTAATAATAGTGATACTTGCCTCATAGATTTATATGAGGGCTGAGTTAATGTGTAGGTTTGAATGGCACTGGGTTAAATTCTAGGTAAGTGTGAACTACCATGATCAGTAATGTCATGCATCCCTAGAATAATCCTATAGCTTTTCATTGTTCATACTTGGCAGATACAGAGGCTGAAGAGGTAGCACATTCACCCAAGATCACACAGTGGGCAGATTGCAGTCAAGTGTCTGACTCAAAAGCCCTCCTTTCTTCTCCTTGGGCCTCAGCATGTGCACTGATCTGTCACAATAGCCACCCGGAGGACACTGTCCCACAGAGGAATAAGGGTTCTGGAGGCTGAATTTAGGCTTAGTGTCTCACTCTGCTGTTCACTAGATGGTCAGTATCTGGCATCCTAACTTCTCTGGCCATAGCTTCCTCATTTATATATATAAAAAAAGGAATATGACTTATCTGGCAGTCACAAGAGATTAAGAGTTAATGTATGACTACTACTTAAAACAATATTGGTGCAGAGAAAACACTTAGTTTTAGCTATTGTTGTTCCATATTTCACTGTGTACAACCCTGATGCCAGATGTGCTGCAAGATGTTTAGTTATTCAGAAAGTAATAAGTTTGAAATCCCATCTACTAAGTAACAGTACCAGAGAGTTCTGGGCCAAGCTCAGTAATGAAACATAGCAACAGATCTACAGCAAAACATGTGAATATCGCACTACAATGAAATAAATAAATTGCCTCAATGAAGTTCAGGTTTTTTATGTACAGCAGGGCTCAGTAAGCTTTTCCATAAGGGACTAGATGGGAAATATTTTAACCTTTCTGGCTATATAGTCTCTATCACATGACTGAGGTCACTGAGCCATGGCTTATTGTGTTACACAATCACTTTACATTTCCAGAGCTCTGAGGTCTGGGGGATTCCATGGAAGGACCATCACTTGAACATCATCACTGCCAACACTCAAAAGCTCTGGCAGGCTCTTCCCTGAAAACATTTGTGTGTTTCCAAACTACTAACCATTTGTTTGGTAAAGCAAAATCTTTCCCAAAATTCTGTGATCAAAGAGAGAGGTGTTATTAGAGATGCCACAGGAAGTTAGCATGCCCACCAAGATGTGAGAAGTGGGTGCTGGTAGCCACTTTGCAAAGAAATGCACAATCTCCATCACATCTTCAGAGATACTGAAAATAGTTAAAAACTCCCTGTAGTAGCCACTGGAAAATCTTAGGGATCTGAGCTACCATGCCAGTGATTTATATTTTACAGAAAATCAATTGATACACCAGCATTGCCCTGCTACCCCAGAAAAAAGTACTTTATAATGCGTTTGGAAATTGTTCTGAGATGAGCACAGCCTAATTGCCAGTGTTTCATATTCATGCAGTTCTGAATCGTCTGAGCATCTTCCCACCTTGACTAAAATTTTATTTGGGTGGGGAGATAACAGAATACATGTTCACAAAGCTTCATGGGATTCACAGAGGAAAGATAATGCATCCACAAGGAAACCAGTGATGGAAGCCAGAGGGGCCAGGGGCAGGACTGAATTTAGCTCCTTAGAACAAAGGAGCTGCTTTGAAAAATAAAATACAGGTGTGTGTGTGTGTGTGTGTGTGTGTGCGCGCGCGCACACACATGTGTTTACCCTATTGGCCTACAAGCTACCTGTTAGTAGTGCCAGTGTGGCAAGAGAGCCTTCTCAAAAGACAAAAACAACTCCTTTCCAATTCTTGGGCTGTGATCAGTGCCTACTGAATAACATTTTTTTCACCTCTTATGTAGCACTGAACAGTTCTGGAAAGTAACCTGTAAATAATTTATATCTGTTTCCATTTCTATTAAAATCCATGGCAATAGCTTTACACAGACCCAGGATGAACCCAGCTCTCAAACTCAGCTGAGTACGTACTCTGCCCTGGCCTGGATCTTTCTGTGTCACTTCCTGCTGCCTGCTCCACCCCAAATCAGCATCACACTTCGCCATGTAGACACCTGTTTTCACATCTCCAAGCCTCTACTCCTATTGTTTTCTCTTAGGGGTAGATTTTGTTGCAATTTGAGCTGTAGCCCATGCCCTGTGAAGGGGGAGAGTTTTATCTAGATTTTCTTCTTGCTCATTTCCTCAACATATTTGACAAGTATAGATGGAGATGATAGGAGGAAAATGTGGTGTAGAGGACAGACTATAAGGCAGGGGGTCAGGCAGATGATGGTATGTTTTCCAGCTCCCTCACCTGCCACCTGTGTGATGAGTGACCTCACTGCAGTATCTCAGTTTCTTCACCACTAAAATGGGGATAACAATTGTGCCAACTTTCTGTGAAATCTGTATAAGCTAGGAGCTCTCCCCCCACCTCAGACCCTTATCTACCAGAGACACAAGAATATTAAGTAGAAATGCTCCAATGGCCAAATCTTCTACATGGAGCAGAAGGTGCTGGCATTCTTATCTTTGAGAGATAAAAATGGGCTGGACCAAGGCCTCTTTCCAGGGCTGCTCCTCCAAATGCTCATAAAAAGCACCTAAGTCAGAAAAAGATTGAGCTTCTGTGCCCATGCAAAGCAAATGTCAGAGAAGGAGCCATCTGACAGCTGTGGCTTCACTAATCCAGAATGAGCCAGCCACCTGTCCTCACGATGAGAACTCCCCTGAGGATGCTACAGTGGGAATCTGTGGATTCCACCTGCCCAGCAAACATCCCATCCTTTTCTGGGAAGAGTATTATGAAAGTTGGGGTTCTTCAGAGAAAGAGAACAAATATTCACAGAAGATAAATGGATAATGACAGATAGACAGGCAGACAGATAATTTGTTATCAGAGGTTGAGTCTTTTCATTATGGAAACTGAAAAGATCCAAGATCTGGCATCTGCAATTGAAAAACCCATGAAGGCCTAAGAACTTGGGGCAATGATACGCATCCCAGCCTGAGTCCAAAGGCCTAAAACCCAGGAGCATCATAACTAAGGAAGGAAAAAATGATAGCCCATCCCAAGAGAAAATGACAGACTTGTCATTCTTCCATCTTTATTCCACAAGGGCCCTCCCCTGGATAGTTTAGATATTCCAACCCCCATTAGCAAAAGCAATCTTTACTCAGTCTACCAATTCAAATGTTAGTGTCTTTCATAAACATTGTCATAAATGTACCAGAATTAACGTTTTATAAACTCTGTGCATCAATTTAGAGTTTTATAAACTCTAATTTTATTTGTGTAAATAACCATTCATCCTCAACTTGACAACCAAACACATCTTCTTAAACCATACTCAATCCTCAAATAAAGACACTAACACATAAATTATGCATACTATGACACAAATATCCTTTGTAAACTGAAAACATAATTTCTTTCCCAGAAGAGGAGGAACAGTTTTTGAATAGTATCCCATAATTTAAATATTATGGCATAAATTTAACACTTACATACTAATAATAAGTCAATATATCTTATGGCACATGATAAAGGAATAGCAGATGAAAGAAAACAAAGATATTCACTTAATACATGAATATATACACACAAATATATTCTTAACAAAATAGGAAGGAAATGCTGTTGATAATTGTAGTTCACTCTACAACTTGTCACATGGTCATACCTGATCCTTTTTTTTTTTCTCTCATTTATATTCCCTTTACTTTCAACATGGTTCTTTAACTGGTAAAGCAACCCAAACATTCATTCTTAAAATATCTGAGCCATTTGTAGTCTTGTCTGGGCCGGGTTGTTATAATGTGACCTTCATCACAAGGCATAGTATAATTATAGGCCCCAAGGGAAGGAATATCCCATATTCCAGATAGGCTCTTCCTTAACTCCTCTGTAGAGTAAAAAGTACAGTTTCCTCCTTGCTAGTTAGAACCAATAACTCCAGTCAACATAACAACTCCATTTTTGCCTGTTGGCCAGGAAATATGTGAAGCCCAAAGTAGCCAGGCATAATCTTCACTTCTACTTCAAAGGAATCATTTTTTATATCCTGATGGAAGTATTGTACCCTCTGGAATTAAGCTCTCTCAGCCAACAGAGCATAAAGTCTGGGAATAGGAAGCAAAATCTTTGCTAGTGTGTCACTAGGAGTTATAATGAAGAAGGCCACATCCATATCCACCCCTTGACTCCTGGAACCAGGAATCCTGCCTATTGGTGAAGGAACTTCTAGGTGTTATCAAGAACTATGGTGAACGCTGCCGCCAAATGCCATTGATGCAAGAAGCAGTGCATTGAACCTTAGTAAAAGTGTGTCACAAGTTTCAACTTGTTCAATATAGTCAGTCAGTTGTGTGATACATTTGAGAGGAGTGTTTTAAAGTGTGTTGCAAATCATGGATCACAAATAATCTGTTAACATGGAATTTTGTCAATTTAACTGGAGTTGTGCAAACATGCCACTTAAAATTCAAGCTTGTTGGGAAATTTCATCATAGGAGATGAATCTGAGTGTATTCAGGACATGGAAGTAGCCATGACAGCACAACTAAAAACACTCACAAAAGAAACCTTTCAGAAAGTGTTCAAAGCAAGAGGGGTTATTTTGAGGGATTAATGGCATTGCATCTTTTCCTGTAATACATTTTTTTAAATTTAAATATTCACCATATTATTTATCACCCCTTCACATTGAGCACCAACTCAAAGCAGATATAGCCCAATGTACCTTGCCAAAGCACTGCAAGGTACCTACCTGGCATTGTAACTGTGTCTTCAAAAAGCTGGAGTATCATTCTATCAATTCACCTGCTATAAGACAGTGGAGAATATAAGAAGACCAAGTGAGTTCGATGAGCAGAGCCCCATCGTCATACTTCTTGGCTATGAAGAGAGTTTCTTGATTGGAAACAATCCTGTATAGAATACCACAATACTGGGTAAGGCATTCTGTAAGCTTACAAATGGCATTTTGGAAAAAAACATTGTATGCAGGGAAGACAAACACATATCCAGGCTAATTGTTCATTACAGCAGGGATGAAACACTGCTCCTCCCATATTTTAATCAACCTGTCACCACGTGACTGGCTGATTACCCCACAGAATGATGTCCTATCAAGAGGTTGGTGTTGGTCTCTGGTGCTACTGCAAGTGGTAGAATGGGCACTTAAAAGTGGCTCTAGCCGAGGTAGCCTTGAGAAGTAGAAGTCTATTTCACTGAGTCCATATATAACCTCTATCCCTGTCACAACGACCAGTTTGTTCATGGGCCCACTGAGTGATGACAGGGGTGGCAAGAGAAAACATAACGTATAATTATCAGACAGTTTTCTTTTAAGAAAAGGAGAGGTTCCCTTCCTTTTCACAGCCCAAAATCTGAATGAGATGGTGTTCTATCTAGGACCAAGTCTGTAGGAAAATACCCTGTGTATGACAAAGCAACAATACTGAAAGAACCCAGGCATCTAGTGATATCAGAGCCACCTCTTGGCTCAGACTCATTAGAAAAAGAAACTACAGTCAGTCCTCCATATCCATGGGCTCTGCATCTACAGATTCAATCAACTGTGGAGCAAAAATAATCTTTAAAAATTGTGTATGCATTGAACATGTAGAGACTTTTCATCCTATTATTCCATAAACAACAAAGTAAAATAACTACTTACATGGCATCAACATTGTATTATGTCTTCTAGTGATTTAAAGTACACAGGAAGATGTGCACAGGTTATATGCAAGTAGTACACCATTTTATAAAAGGACCAGAACATCCCTGGATTTTAGTATCCACAGGGAGTCCCAAAACCAATCCCCTACATATCTTGAGGGATTATTACTTTAGGTACATAGTAGAGGGATGCACTCTCTGTTACCTGCAAGAGAACCTGCATTTTAATTAATAATCAGTTAACCTCCTGGGTCAAATCAGGGAAGCTTCTCAAAGGGATTGGCTCCTGTCTCAGTCTGCAGTTAAACAGAAAGTGTATTCTAAATGGAGGGAGCAGCAGGTTCAAAGGCACAGAGACATGAGAGAACAAAGTATATTGGCTGTCCCAGCCTCGGAAGAGGGAAGTTTCTTGCAGGGAGCAGAGAGGCAAGCATGAGGCTGGAGAGGTGGGAGACCACCAGCCTAGCAACTCAGGATGGTTCAAGGCTAGGAGCAGGTAGCATCAGATGGAGTCACTGATGAAACATTTGCCAAGTATCCTGAAATGCAACCAATAAATGGCCAATTTAGACTATCTGGTTCTCGGGCATACTTCTTGGAGGAAAGAAAGAAGGAAGGCACATACATGTAGAAATACGTTTTCTTATGGAGCTTCCAGGAGCCAGCAGCTGTGAGCAAGACCTGGAGCAGGACAGCCTCCACAGCCAAGTAATCCAGAGCATGTGCATAGCCAGTGGCAGAAAAGCCTCTTCTTACCTATTCTTTCTCTTATATTCTCTAAGCTGAAAAGCTGTGGCATGTCTCAGTTGCATGGGGCAGGCTGGCGTAACTAAGTGCTCTGATATGCAAACCAAAGTATTTAAACCCTGAACAAGATAGAATGAAAAGGTCACTGCAGGAAGCAAATGCATCCTGGATGTTATGAATAGAATTGTGTCTTACCAAGATTCAGTACATGACTCTAATTGAAGGTATTCTTTAAAGATGTAATTAAATTCAAAGGAGCTCACTAGGGTGGACCTCAACCCCAATCTGACCAGCATCATGGGAAGAGGAAATCTGGATACACATCCAAAGAAACACCAGGGACTTGCAAGCATGCAGAAGAAAGACCATGTGAAGAAGCAGGTAGAAAGTGGTCATCAGCAAACCAAGGAGAAAACTCAGAAGGAACTCACGCTGCCAGTACCTTGATCTTGTACTTCCAGGCTCTGAAACTTTAAGACAATATTTTCTTCTGTGTATGCCTCTGGCAGCCCTAGAAGTATCACACGTTAGGTTTGCGTCTGTGATTGTGATTTCTAGTGTATAGGAGAAAAGAACAGAGGAAAAGACCAGAGTTTGGCACCTGTGTCCTGTGATATTGAGCAAGTCTTTCATGTTTCTGAGCCTCAGTTTCCTTGTCCATAAAGAATATTTATCTTCCTGAACTGTGGGGATTAACTGAAATAAATGGTGGTAAATACCACAGTAACCTAGAGTTTTCCATGCCTTTTTTTTTTTTTGGTACCCGGGATCGAACTCAGGTCATTGCGCTTGTGCAGCAGGCAGCGAAACCACTGAGCTAAATTCCCAGCCCTCCAAGCCTTTTTGACACCTGGAACCAATTTCCTGGAAGATAACTTGGGGGGGGGTGTGCAGGAATGAGTTTGGAGATTATTAAAGGATCATGCAACTTAGATCCCTCCAATGCATAGTTCACAGTGGGGTTCAGCTTCTAGGAGAAACTAAGGCTGATCTGACAGGAGATGTAGCTCAAGCTGTAATGCCAGTGATGAGGACTGGCTTTAAATACAGATGACACTTCCTTTGATTCATTTGACTCTCACCTGCTGCTGTATGGCCTGATTCCTAACAGCCTATGGACCCAGTACTGGTTCATGGCCCATGGGTTGGGGACCTTGCAGTTACAGATACAAAAGGGAGCTTGCTTTATTTTGCCCTTTCTAGGTCTATTCTATACCCACAATGCACACCTCTGACTCCAAAGCCATCCCTTTTTCACCCCACAACACTCCCAGGCACATGAGTAACACACACACACACACACACACACACGCACACGTATTCTTAGAAAAGAAATCCTAACTGTGCCCAAGGCTTCCTATAGATTATTCATCTTCAAAAATCATAGCAGCCATCTCCTCCAGGTGAGGAAGGATGTTGTGTCTGACTCCAGTGCCCCTTTGGGAATTATATAACAAGACTCAACAATCCCTCCCCAACAATGCTGGCCCCTCTGCTGGAAAGTATTCTCTAAGGTAATGGCATTCTGGTACTGGACACATTTTTGCTTCCACTTTTTCCACACTTTTGGCTTCCTGCTGCTGTCACTCTCACTCCCAGCCCTCAGTTGATTTACTGGAGTTGTAATAAATCACCCTCCTGACTGAAGGCAGAGGTCAGGCCCAGGCCATTCCCCAAATAGTGGCCCAGGAAGGAGCTGGCAGTGAGTGTTCTTAACCTGAATCCCAAGCAGCAAAAAAAAAAATTCTTTTGGGGCCCAATATCCTACCGCTAAGGTTTTTCTTACATATCCAAATGTATTTCATTGCACATATTTCTCCCTAGGAAGCTTTCTTTATTTCATTCTGTTATTCTACTTGGCCATAACACAGGAATCTGTAGAATAATCTCTCTCCTCCCAGTCTACATGCTAAATTTCCTGTGCATTCAACCAGGAACACTAGCTCCCCAAAACTATTATTTTTTGATTTTTATTTCCTGAGCCCCTACTATGTGTAAGGTCCTGGAGAGAAGAGGATGAGGATGGAAGGACACAGCCCCAAAAGCTCCCCTTCCAGTGAGAAAGACAGGTAAGATAAATACCAGTCTAACTCAGCAGGATCAGTGGAGTGACAGGGACACACAAAGTTCTGTAGAACCGTGCTAGAGCATGTGTCCCCCAAATTTCATGTGCTAAAAAGTTAACCCTCAAATTCACACTAGTGCTACTTGGAGGTAGGGCCTCTGGGAGGTAATTAGGATTGGATTAGATCTAAAGAATGGGATCAGTGACTGTGTAAGAGGAAGAGACCCCAACTAGCATGTTTGCTCTGTCTCATATGTGATGCCCTCTGCCATGTTATGATGCAGCATAAAAACCTCATCAGATGCCAGTGCTCTTGGACTTTCCAGCCAACAGAACTGTTCATCAAATAAATTTCTATTCTTTATAAATTACCTGGCTTCAGGTATTTTGTTATAGCAACAAAAGCTGACTAAGACAAGACCTTAAGAAAGGCAAGACTTCATCTGTTCATGGAGTCAGAGAGGCTTCCCAAGGGAGATGGCATTGACCTGAAACTTGAATTGGGTGAAAAAAAGAAGGGACTCTAGGTCAGGGCACAGCTTGGTCCAAGTCATATGATGTGGTGGTTCCAGACAAGGTCAGAAGTCTGGAAGGTTGAGGAGATGGGCACTGTGGAAGGATGGGCAGGAGTAGGTCAGATGAGCCTGAAAACATAAAGTAGAGCCACAGTGAGGAGAACTCCCTGCCCCATGAAGGTGTTTGGACTTCATCCATAAGCTATGCAGTCATGGGTGGTTTGTAAAAAGTAGGTGTTTATCTGAAAAGATCTATCTGAGTCAGAATTAGAAATGCACAGATCCAGAGGGAGGGACTTAAAGCACCAAGACCAGATGACTGCCTTATGTCCCTGTGATGGTTAATTTTATGTGTCCACTTTGCTGGGCCACCAGACCTAAATATTTAGTCAAACATTATTGTAGATGTTTTTGAATGTTTTTTTTAATTTTGGATGAGATTGACATTTAAATCAGTAAACTCTGAGTACAGAAAATTTTTCTCTATAAAGTGAATGGACCTCATTTGATCAGTTGAAGTCCTTAATAGAAAAAAAAGTGACCTTCCTCTGACCAAGAAAGAATTCTGCCAGCAGATGAATGATCTTCACATGTGAAGTGCAATGTCAGCTTTTCCCTATGTCTCCAGCCTGCTGGCCCACCTGCAGATTTTGGACTTTCTAGGTTCCAACTGCATGAGAAAGTTCCTGAAAATATATCTACCTCTTTGTACACACACACGCACACACACACACACACACACACACACACACACACCCTATTAACTCTTTTTCTCTGGAGAATCCTGAATAATACAGTTACATTCTCTCAGAACCTATTTCAGAAAACTTCTTTGGCTCTGGAAAATGCATAAAATAAAATTTCTATCCATCACTTTTTTTTTCTTCCACCACACTAAGAGTACAAAACTTAGCCTTAATCTCTACTCTCAGCACTTCCCACAAGCCTCACTTGTTGTGGGTACTTAAAAACTTTCTTTACATGAATGAATGACTAAATGAGGGCATTATCCAAAGTCTGTTACCTATGCACCATTAGTAAGATAATTGGGGAAGTCCACTCACTTTTGCAATAGCTACACCTCGTAGAAGCTCACTTGTCCAACACTGACTTAACTTCATGTGCTCAATAAGGCTCATTGATACCTGCAGACCTGGGAACACACTCTCTCGTCTCCATGTGGACCTTTGCACTACTGGGGTCAGGTCATTGCATGGTCATCACCAGGCACTTAAGTTTGTTTCCAAATGAGGTATGCTGGCAGAATTGTTTTTGCTAAGTATGTGAATAAATTTAATATCATGTAAACCAATGAAACAGGAGTAGGGGAAGAAAGAAAGGTCTAATTCACATGAAAAACAAATGGAATACTTTAGCAAGATCTGATAAAGTGAATTGCTGAAAAGGACATAAATGCTGATGATGATAACTAGAAAGGAAGCCAACTGTAAATATATTATATAAAAGTAATAAAATCCTAAGAGTTTTAAAGTCAAGTTTCTTTTCAAGAGTGTAAATTTTCAACTAATTTTTAAGTATCTGTAAACAGGAAATTATGAGATTCTTTAAGGAGGTAGTTTAAGGGAGTTGTCACAGAATCCCAGTTATATAGCTTTAATGAATTGAATTGTGTCTTCCAAAAAAATAGCTTTGAACTCCTAACCCCTAGAACCTCAGAATGTGAGCTTATTTGGAAATAGGGTGATGGCAAATATAATTGGTTAAGCTAAATTTTAACCAATTTTGGACTAGATGGGCTTCTAATCTAATGTGACTGATACTCCTGACATAGGAGAAATTTAGACTTGGACACAGACAGAGGGAGAACACAATGTGAAGATGAAAGCTGAGGTCAAAGCAATTCATCTACAGTAAACAAATGCCAAAGATGACCAGAAAACCATCAGAAACTAGGAGACAGACATGAACAGATTTTTTCCTCATAAATCCTCAGAAGAAAATAAACCAGAGCTCCTGGCCTCTTGGCTTCAAACTTTTGGCCTCTGGATCTGTCAAAAACTAAATTTCTATTGCTTAAACCACCAAATCTGTGGTGCTTTGTTACATAATTCCTAGAAAACTAACAAAATACCTATATGCATAAAGAAGTACATGTCTGAAGTTAAAATAACTATTTATGATTCATTTTTATAAAACCTTACTTTGATCTGAATTTTTCTATAAACAATTCAATGACTCAGTGACATTAGATAAAAGAACTGTTATTCTATTTATCTTAATGCAAATTAGAAATGTTTGTAAACAGCACATCTAATCCATGATTGTGCAAATATTGTGTCAGGCAAAGCTAAATAAACACAGAAGTTATACAAAGCCTATTAAAAGAAACTTATTTGGTGCAACGTGGTACACATAGTTCCAAGAAGTCACCCGCATTATGCAGATCTTACATAAAATCCTACAGTTCAGGAGAATATTCATGAGGAGGAGCCTCACTTGGACGTGTCACCTCCTACAAACTAGAGCAGATGCCATCACTGCCTTTCTGCAATTCCATCCCCTCATCTGGGAAAAGAATGAGAACAACTGCTTCATTTGCTAGCTGTGACAATTAAATAAGATGATTTCTGTCAAAGCAACTAGAAAGCTATATAAAGTAGTGGCTGCATGAAAAGAAGGCAATAAACACGTCGCGTGTCCTGTGCCTGGCCAGCAGGAAACCTCATTACCACCACTCCCAACTCCACCCCTGTGAAATGTGGCCAAATTAGGAACTGCTATAGGCAGAAAATCACCCCATCTTTGCTCTCTCCAGAAATGCTGGAAGATTTGCTTTTATCATATTATTTGTAAGGCTCCCTATTGCCTCTATATTAATCAATCACTGAGCCCATAGAAGACACAGAAATGGCAAGAGGGAGAATTGGTTCTTTATAGTACATTTTTTCCTGGGAACTAAAAAAATCAAGCTTTATTTATAGCCTACTGGATTCCAGTGCAAGCCCAGTGTTTAGAGCTAAAAGCACTTTACAGAAAGCTCTGACGAACAGAGTCTGATTTTCAATACTCTGGGCAGAAATAAGGAGCACATATTTTTTAAAACATAAACTGACTAAAATGAGTCTGCCTCTCTCCTCCAGCGGTTAGACTAAGGGAGCTCAAGTGAACAGAGAGATAGGTCTGGAAGGACAGAAAAGCTTCCATTTTAGAAGTCAGGAGGTGGTGCTGCTGGGAGCTGGGCATAGTGATGCATGCTTGTAGACATAGCTACCTGGGAGGCTGAAGCAGGCAGAGCACTTGAACCCTCAAGTTCAAGACTAGTCTCAGAAACATAGCAAGACCTTCATACAAAAAAAAAACGAAAAAGGAGAAAGGAAGGAAGGAAGGAAGGAAGGAAGGAAAAGAGAGAGAAAGAAAAAAAGAGAAAGAAAGGAAGAAAGGAAGGGAAGGAAGGAAGGAAGGAAGAAAGAAAGAAAGAAAGAAAGAAAGAAAGAAAGAAAGAAAGAAAAAAAAGAAAGAAAGAAAGAAAGAAAGAAAGAAAGAAGGCTTCCAACAGGGCATTTTTGTTTTAATTGAACCAATACTTTTTTTGAGGTATTTTAATTAAAATCCTAATTTCTGATTCCTCTTGGGAAAATATTGAAACTGCTTCTCACTGAGAAAAAAATGTATTTGAGCAAGGAGGAAGTGGCCCAATTAGCTCGTCCCTGCACCCTCTAGACCTCATTGCTCATACTCTGAAGGCACAGACAGACACACATCAGCTGGGGCACTGATCCAGCACACTGGCCTTTGAGCTTTTGCATCATGGCTTACAAAATAAAACCCTGACTTACACTAATATAAATGTCAGCATGGGATTTAAGATACTGTACAGCTTGATATTTTTACTTTATGACATTTAAACAAGGGGTCTCCTAAAAAATCCAGAGGTCACAGTGAAATAGTGTGTGAGAGACAGAAACAATGGAATTCATCAAACATATATTTACCCTATTGTCCTTGAGGTGAGTTAAGGCTGGCCAGTGGAAGGAGGGGAAAATGATGTATGTCATTTCTTATCAAGCCTTAAAAGACCTGTTAAGTAACCCTCCAACTTTCTCATACTCCTTCAGAGCTATTAAGCAGACCAGTGTTCTAAAATGGTAAAATTCCCCACTGGCAGGAGCCCTGAACATCTGTATGGAGCAGAATGCCTGCTGTTCTGCATTGAGTATATGACTTTACCAAACATAAATGTCTGTAGCATTAAGCCAATAAGATTTTGGACTTGTTTGTCACCTCAGAAGATCCTATGCTATCCCAATTTATACAGTATGTCAATGTGCTTTTTTGTTAGGTGACTAACTACAAATTTTACTGGATGTCCAAGAGGCCCATGACTAAGGTAAGGTTTGGAATCAGTGTTCTCAGGGAAGTATAAACTCTTGATTTAAAAAAAAACAGTATCTGCCATAAACTCACTAATTTGAATCATTCATGTAATTATCCACTTATTCATGTATTCATTCATATATGCACAGGAGTAGAGCCAGGCTTTGCAATGCATAGATGAGAAATATATCTCAGCATCATTGTGGATGCTTGATTAGTGCTCCTATGGGGATGTTTCAGAGCAGAGATGCACAGATGTGCAGCTGAGTGTGAATGAGTGTGCAGCTGCACACAGGACAGCTGGTGTGTAGTGCAGGGTGGGCACTGCATGTGGGCAGCCTTCAAGGAAGCAAGGAGCCTTTAAAGTGCAGCCTACACTGTCGATTGACCAAGCCATGCTGGGGGAGCACTGAGGGATGATTTTTTTTCTTATTTTTGCAAAGACATTGTATAGGGTATCAGAGGCTCTGCATAGGCTCATGCTTAAAAGAAAAAGAAGGAGAAAAAAGGGCAGGCTTGGACCTACTTTGGAAGACAATCTAGCCCAGCCAGGGGTGCACCGGTGAAGAGTGGAGCAGCCTGTAGCTGTCTGCCCTACATCAGCTGGAGCAGAGCCGCCTAGAGCCATCAACACTACACCACCCCTTCCAGACCTCCCAGCCAGGGGTACACCAGTGAGGAGCAGAGCCACACAGGTGCCTGCAGCACTCCCACACACACCCTGTGCCTCTGGCCTCCTGGTTGAGCCTGTACCAGGATCCACACCCCAGAGGCACAGGGGGTCATAATGGCCATTGTCCTGAGCTCCAGAAAATGGAGCAGAAGTGAACAACAGAAAGAGGGCCTCTTTCAGGCTCCTTGATGAAAATTGAAGCCCTCTGGAAAAGTGAAGAGAATCTGTAGTAAAGGCACACCAGACCACTGTACTTGGTAAATTGGAGGGATCATCTCCTCCCATCAGAACCTGGACTATCTTCAGGAGAAGGGCAGCTGGAACCTGCAGTAGAACCTTGCAGAGTTCAACCCTGCAGGAGGTCAGGGAGCTCAACTTGGGCCTTTCAGCCAGAAATCAGCCTGAATTTCAGGGGTATGCTGCTAGCTTGCTGAGATTAATTGATTTAGATCTGCATACTGCTGCCCACATTGTCTATTGTGACAGCAGAGACATACCCTAAAGGAGGCCCTTCATTTTTATTTTTTACTTTCAAAATTATTTTTTTCTCTTATTTTTAATTTTTAGTTGGACGACAATCTAGACTGGGAGGGGAGAAAGGCAAATTCATAAACAAGTCCAGCAACACCTATACAGGCAGCAGAGCCACTCTGTCTCAAGTGTGGAGGGTCCAGGATGGCCTGAGTGATGGAGACTGATGCCTGAGTAGATCTGATGGATGGACAAGAGAGAGTGAGAGCATTCCTGAAGGGAGCAGCGTGGCCAACTGTGCAGATGTAGCATGATATGGAGGGTTTGGGCGATTGGAGATGTAAAGTGCAGAAAATTTCAAGAGCAGACTCACTTCTGACACCAATTACAATGTTAGGGTCCCAAAAACCACCCTAGGTTTGATCAATTTGCTAGGACTCACAGAACTTGTTGAAAGCTGCCATGCTCATGGCTGTGGCCTATTACACCAAGAGGACATCATTTAGGATCAGTCCAGGGAAAAGCTGTAGTACAGGGCCAGCCAGTCCCAAGGCTGAGCTTCCAGACTAGGCCCAGACTCCTCTCCTAGCAAAGTCTTGAGAACACTACTGATGTCTCCCAGAAACACAATGTGACAATGCACACACAGTATTGTCAGCCAGAGAAGCTCACCCAAGTCCTAGCATTCTAAGTTAGTCACATGGTCATGTTTAACCACCTATGTGGCTAACCTTTGACTCCAAGCCCTCCTGAGATAGAACTGATATGATGCACCCCAAAATTCTCACCTTAAATCACACTGTTGGCAAAAACTATCTCACATGGTCCAAAGTTTCCATGTAAACACAATGATCTTATCAGATAGGACATTTCAGAGACTTACAGAACACCTCCCAGGAGCTATGAGCAAAGGCCAGATACCTCTTTTTGGTCAAATTACTTTACTGCAAAAATAAATAATCTTGCAGTATCGTTATGTAGGGAAAGAGTGGAAAAGGGGATGTAGGGAAAGAGTAGGTAAGAAAAACAAGCAAGATTTCAAAGGGCTTCAGTAACTGGAGGAGGAAAAGGGAATGATTCTTCTCTGTGGAGAATCATTTTTCATATATTATTTCCTTTGATCCTCAAACAAACTGTTAATCTCTCTGATGCTCAGGGACATGAAATGATTGCCCAAGACTGGTCAAGTCAGGGCTTGAGCTCAGTTCCCTCTAATTCCACAGCCTATGTATTCAACCAGCTATTTCCAGTTAACACGTATTTGCTCAGCACCTACTATGTGTCAGGCTCTAATTTTGATGTAGATAAACAATGGTAAACAAAATAGACATGACTGTGCGTGCAGTCCATTAGAGACTAATAGAAAAGCCTGATATCAACTGAGATGCCCAGACAAGACCTCTTGGAGCAAGAAGTATCTGAGCCAATACTAGAAGGACAGCTGAGTAAGAGCCAGGCAGGTAAAAACCTAGTGGAGCCTTTCTAAATTTCCTATTGTGCCCTAGCTCCAGCCCTGGAGGTGGAGTTATCTTTACTCTAAAAGTAATCCAAGTTAACAAAATTCCCATCATCATACAATTACTCATGAAATTATTACTTCTAGTAAATTTCATTACAAAATACTAAAACTATCAGGCAAAAGATTGTTAAGGAAAGGGCAGCACTGCTGTTGCAAATAGTCACCCCAATGGCACAGAGCTAATGCTAAGGAGAAAAAAAAACCTCTCCTTAACCACATTAATAACTGAACAGATGAGATAAGGGGCATGACATGAAGATAATAGCATTGCAGTAAAGTAGTCTGGCCAAATGTGCTCAACCAAATCTAATTACTCAGCCTTTATGCTTAACCTCAAATTTACAAGTAAAACAAGGAGCAGTCTAGAAGGAGGAAACAGTCTGACAACTGCCTCAAAAAATTTAGTGCCATTTTTACAAAATTGGGGTGATATTCTAAAATAAAAGAGACTATAAAGTAAAGCCATGAATGCTGACCAGATCCTGGTTCAAAGAAAGCCTAGCTAAAATGACTTTGTGAGAACATTGAGATTGGATAGTTGACGCTACTGGAGAAAGAGTTTTAATTTCCCAGGTGTGATAGTGATATAATTGTCAAGTCATGTCTTTATGTTTTAGGAAATGCAGGAGGAAGCATTTGTGGGAAAAGCACCTGGATATCTGCAATGGACTTTCAAGTGGTTCGTATATGGGTAATATGACAAAATGTTAATTTTCAATATAGGAAACAAGGATCTTGTGCACGTGATTGTTGCATTATTCAACTCTTCTGCACACAGCTTGAAATTTTTCATTAAAAACTTGGGAGAGAAAGAAAAATACTATGTTCAGATACACATCATGCTTCATCTGCCAACACCAGCCCTTCTTGAACAGCCATGCCTCTGTCTAGACTGCTGAATCAGGCTAGGCTTCCCTTTAGAAGTCATCATTGGTCCCATGCTCCATTGGTAAAAGCCAGACATTTGCCTGGATAGCCTCCCCACAAAAAAAAACATGTCTGCCCCTTTTCCCATCCCCTTTCTGTTTCCCAGCCAGTGAGACTCTTGAGAAATTCCCTTCTCAAGTAATTCCCTTCTCCTCCTTTGATCATTAGGTAAACATGAGACTGAACCTCAATTTAGCTTCTCACATAGGTCCTACTGGAAACACTACCAATTAGATCCAATGAGTCAATGAGAACTGGAAGCTTTAGCGGAAAAGAAAACATTCACTCTTCAAGGTAGCTAAGGAGAAACACTCTCTTTTCCTGCTGGATGTTAAAAATTGGGGATGAGGCCCCAGAGCTTCTGGCAACCCTTGTGGCACCATGACTGGAAATGGAACTGGGAGCTGGAGCATCCTCACACTCGTGCTGCCAGGGAAGCCCTGGATCTCTGCACGGGGAAGCTAGCTGTCCCTGAACTATTGAGTGAAATGACCTAATTCATTTTCTAAACCAGATTAGTTTGGATTACTCTGCTTTGTATCACATAAAAAGTCCCAGCCAGGATAGCAGGGAGTAACTTTAATGGGTGCTGTTATAGATAACTACTGTGCCTACTATTTATATATATTGGAAAGATTGTTCTAAGAAAGTCACTAAATGACTCAGTCTTACAGTCCTCTCTTATCAGGTCCAATTTTTTCAGTTTTCTCTTCAAGACGCACTTCTAAAGAGGCTCCCCACCAACTTTCCAGGTAGAAATCTTTTTCTTGAAGGTGTCATACTTTAATTCAGGGATTACTACAGTATATCCGAATACTGTAGCCTGGGAAATTTATATTTTCTCCACTTACTTGGGAATGTGCTTCTAAAGTGTCCTCAGGTCACCTTTTTTCTGTAATTGTCAAGCAGAAACTCAAGTCCTCACCATATTGAACCACAGGAAAACTAGCCTCCTCCCATACATTTCTGAAGATTCCCCGGCATGATCACTTGTTCTAACCCAGAAATATACTTCTCCACTTCCCTTCTCTGACCCAGACATGCACTTCAGCCATGGAGAACACACCCTCTACTTTCACATGTGGGAAGCAGCACCTCCCAAGGCTGCTGGGTCTTTAGTCTTCACTGAAGACTTGGAGATATTACAGGAAATTTTCAAAGCGAAACTAGACAATTTATATCTTAAATTATTTATTAGTACACAAACACAAAATGGTATGTGGTTTTAAAATGAAGCTTCTTTGCACTCTAATTTCTTTTTTATATATTATTAAATTTATTGGTACATTTTAGGTGTACAATATAATAACATTCATCATTGAGAATTTGCACCTTTACATACTCTGTCTTGGTTCTTATTCTTTTCCCTCTTCCCCTGCCCGCCCTTCAACGCCTCTGCCTCTCCCTATTTACAGAGACTTTGTTTCCATTTTTTCATTTTCTTATATTAATGCCATTCCCTTCTTTCCTTTCCCCTACCCCTCCCACTTCCCCTTCTCCTTCGCCCCTTTTCTTCCTATTTCACATTTTCTATTTCACCTTTTAGTCCTTAGTTACACTTTCAGTTTCTCACACCAGAGAAACTATTTGGTATTTACACACGTGTGTCCTATTTATTTCACTTAAGAGTGTTGTCTCAATGTGCATCCATTTAGCTATAAATGTATCTAATTTCTCATTCTTTATGGCTAAGTAATACCCCATTTTACAGAAAAACCAAATCTTCTTTATCCAGTCTCCAGTTGATGGACAATTGGGCAGTTTCCAAGTTTTAGCTATCACAAACTGTGCTGCTGTGAACATGGGTCACATATGTCACTGTGGTATGATTCTTTTAATTCTTAGGCGAAGATACTAAGCAGAGGAATAGCTGGGTCAAATGGGACTTCCAATCCTTGTTCTTTGAGGTATCTCCATACTGATTTCCACACTGGTTGCACCAGTCTACACTCCCACCAGCAGTGTAGCAGGGTTTCTCTTTCCCCACAGCCCTGCCAGCATTTGTTATTGGTTGATCTCATGATCTTCCATTCTTTCTGGGGTGAGGTGGAATCTTAGCATTGTTTTCATTTTCATCTCTCGAATGACCATTTTTTTCACATGTTTATTTGCTATTTCTACTTCTTTGAGAAACGTCTGTTCATTTCAGATGCCCATTTTTTGGATTGAGTCTTTAAATTTGGGAGGTCTGAATTTTTTAAGTTCTTTATACATTCTAGATAGTAGACTTCAAAAGACATTTATGTATCTTAGATACTTGTATACCTCTCCATAGACTATTTACAAATGTATCTTTTTCTCCAGAAAATTAAGATTTAGATTCCAGGGTTAGAAAGCAAGGCCCTGAAGCCAAGCAGTTTAGGCTCCATGGCTGTCTCCCACCAAGGTCCACCCCACTGCCACCTTCCCAGGTGTTTTCTTCTACTCAGAACCCAGAACATCTCTTGATCCCCTCTTGACCTAGCCATAAGGTTATTAATGGCTTTCTCTCAGTCCCCTGCTTCCTGAGAAAGCTCAAAGCCAGGCAAAATCTTAAGCTGACTCTTCATCACCAAAACAGCCTATGGTCAAGAAAAAAAAATGCCTATGGTCACCCCAAAAGGCTATGAAGGTGTTTCCCAATAAAAAAAATTCTGGTTCCGATGAATTATGACCTTACCCTCAAGCAGCTGATGCAAACCTCTGCAGTTAATCCATCAGTAATACTTTTGTCCCTTTTATGGTGATTTTCTGTCTGACAAGCTGGTTTCAGAAGACTCAGAATTGCTGTTTCTTTGATATACACAATGTTTTGTCCAGAGGCATTGGGTAAGGACAAGGGATGCTCATAATATCCAGTCAGACCTGCACATGGGCATTACCAGCTCTTTCTTGTACATGAACAAAGAAATGCCCCAGAGAATGAATGAAGTACCTTAGTAAGTGCTCCAGGCCTGACTTCCATCTAGTGGCTTATCCAAGAGTGACATTGCCTCTCCCAGTGATGACTTCATCAGGTAATCAAAGTGACTACCCTAATCCCCAGATAAGAATCTGGAGCTTAGAGTATAGGTCACATAAAGCAATAGAGGTGATATTGCAGACAGGGGCAATAGAGGCACAGAGAAGGGATTCAAGACTAGCCAAAGGTTCAAATAGAGACATTCTACCTATTTGTGCTTTGGAGTGGGCTAGAGACTCTGGAAATGTCTGTCTGTTTCATGTTCAGGTTCCAGTTCACCTCTTGGTCCTCCTCTCTTGTTGCTCACATTCCTCTTTATTCCCAGCTAGTGCAGCTCTTTCCTGCAGGACCCCTACATACACTCTAGGCTGCTCAGTGGCTTCACAGGCTGATTCTTTTGTCTCCTCACTCTCACACTACCCTTCTTGAGCAATGAGTCTCCCTCACACAGCTCAAGTCACTTTGCCTGTGAATATTTCCACCTATTCTCACCCATACCCACCTGGTCAGGAGGAGAGAGCGTAGCAGGAGGGAATATCCTATTGCTAAGCCTATGGAGAGCAGTACAATGGCAGAAAACTTAATTTCCAATCTAATATATGCAAATTGTAATCTAATCTCATCATCTCATAGTTTGCAGAGCATGCCAAAAGGCAGAAAGCAATTATAATTTTAATTAATTATGAGGAAAATTGAAGATATTTTTAAAGATGAAGTTCTACCAATATTCTGGAGGAAGCATGTCTTAGATTCATCAAATCTAAATGCAAAAGAAGACCCTGTGCCTTGGGTCAGATAAATCTCCCCTATTGTTTTTATTATTGCCAACAACACCTCATGCTTGCAAACATACTATAATGTAATATAACCCAAACTGTCTTCAGTGCTATGTGCCTAGAGTATAAATGAGGTCAATGGGAACAGTAACTACTCCCGTTGTACTGTCTCATTACCACCCCCACTACCACATGCTAAGTCCCTACCCTAAGTATTTCAGAAGACCCCAGAAAACTCTTGCATGCATTCATGTTCCAGCTCTGCTGCTGCCAACTCGGGAGCCTCTCCATTTTCTCACTGAGCTCCCCAGTCCTACCCTGCAGAAACAGTCCTCTTAGTTCTTAGGCTCATATCTCCATATGCTTCCCTCTTCTGCATAGGCTGCCCTTCTCCATGCTGCTGTGCTAGGCACAGAAATGCTCCCACCACTTGGGTTAAAGTCCTCCTTGATTCGTCATTACATACTGGCCATAAAGACTGCTGGAGGTACCCAGAGATTTCCACTGAGGTTGCCCCATCACCCTGCTTGCCTGCTGGTGTCACCTTCCTCCCCTTCTATGCCTCTTTGGGAAGAACATCCCCCGACAACTCTGCAACTGTAACAGGAATAGGTGGCATTGCCACTGCTTTTCCAGACACAGCTTTACACGGAGGCCAACTCTGTGATGTGAGGTGTCCTGGGATCCCAGTGCTCTGAGGGTCACAGCCCTTCTTCACTGGCCCACTAGATACTTTGCACTCACTCCAGGCCAAGGGTCATAGGAAGGCATAGCAAAAAGGGGTGAGAGAATGGCTTTCTCCCTTTGCATGAGAAAGGAAACCTACCTAGAGCTAGTTGGACCCCAATGTGTCACATTAATATGACAGCTACTCTCTCCTTTTCTCACTAAAGTACATTGATTCTCTTGCTAGAATCAAGATGCTCTTCAAAATAGCTGGTCCAGGGGCACAGGGAGGAATAAATAGCTTGCTGGACAGTCTATGTAATGGCCCCACTTCTTTTTGATGGCTAAAAATTGGTTATTGGGTAATAACTTTACCTACCCCTAAAGGACCAGGTGTGTCATAAGATCAGTTCTTTG
Organism: Heterocephalus glaber; assembly: GCF_000247695.1. Next base: position 14,612,374 of record NW_004624733.1, on the reverse strand, counting down.
CAAGAAGAACTTCAAACCTCCTCCTGACAAATGTATGGAAATCAGGCAGGTTCTATTGTGTCACTTGAACTGCCATAGGAGAACTGCGAATCAACTGAGTTCCTGTGGAGATAATCCCATCAAACTTTACCACCAATAATATTTCACTAATCAAGCACCTACTCTGTGACAGACAGGTTGCTCCAGCTTGAAAAGCATAATTCCACAAGCATTTCATAGACAGAGGCTCGGTAGACTACTAAGAAGATTATTAAGAAGCTGAATCAAGACCTCAGAGCCAGCAAAAGCAGTGCTGAGCTGCCAATAAATAGCCTTCCTGCCCAGAACTCCAACGAGATTCTCTCCAAGGGTCCCCAAACCATGATGTTCACAGAAAGCTTTGGCTAACCCAGAAAATTAATTATGCTTTTGTTGCCTCTTTTGGTCTTTGTCTGTCATAGTCTGTTTTCTGGTACTATAACAAAATACCTGATACCAGGAAATATATAAAGAACAGAAGTTTATTTGGCTTATGTTTGTAGAGGCTGGAAAGTCCAAGAGCATGACACTGGGATCTACTCGGCATCTGGGGAGGGCCTTTTTACTGCATCATAACATGCCAAATGACACACAGAGGGAAACAGAGCAACTTGCCGGCTTGAATCTCACTTCTACTTACAGAGACACTAATGCCATCACAGGGGCCCCAACCCAATGACTTCATCTGATCCTAACTACCTACTTGTGGGTATCATTAACATATAAATTTAAAGATAAAATTTCTAACAAATGAAGCTTTGGTGGACACATTCAAACCACAGCCTTGTCAAATATCCTAAATATGAGGGAATTCTGGGAGAATATTATTTTTAGAAACTAGATGAATCAAGGAACATTTGAAAGTAAAATAGAAAATTTGGCTGCAGTGGAAATGTTATTCTCTAATCTTTAAGGCATAAAATTTGCAAAGGAGCCTGTCCAGATCATAGAGAAATGGATTTAACATTACAAATGTGGGCTCCTGTTGGGATCTGAAACCAATCTCTTATGGTTGGGATAAGGTTGGGAACCTGCAATAATCCAATTTGTGACCAGGAAGAGTTTTCATTTTTCAATTAGGATTCAACCCTCTACTGGAGATTCTTATTCAGCAATCCAGAATATTGACTGGATCAAGAATATCTTTCAGTGGCCTCATGCATTCATAGGCAGGGCTTTGGAAGGTAACTGAATTATGGAGGTACTGCAGCTGACTTGCTGTTAGGAGGTAAGCCCTGGTTAGAGGCAGGTCACTGAGGGCATAACCTCGAAGGGATATCACCTTCCCCGGCTCCTTGCTTCTCTCTCTGCTTCCTGAATGCCATGATATGAGCATCTTTCCCCCTCCAGACCTATCCACCATGCCCCTCTGTTACTGGATGAGGGTCTCAGGAGAGTTCTTTCCAGGTCTTTGGTGTCCTGAACAAATAATTGGACAAGACACACTGAAAAGGCAGTGAAGGTGTTTGTTGAAGGTAGAAAATATACACTCCACAAAGTGAGAGTAGGCCAGTGAAGAAGGCTCACAGCAAGCCCTGAGATGAAGAAAAGGAGTCTTTAGTATCCAAAATATCTAGACTAAAGATTAAGAATATCATTTTCTGACTGATTCTGTGAATAGTGTCAAATTCAAATGAAGAATTACAAATAGTGCTTTTCTTATTGGTCCTATAAACAGTGCCAAATTCAAAGGAAGGATTAGGAATATCACTTTCTGCCTGGTCCTATGAACCGTGCCCTGAAACCTTAAGCCTAGAGTCATTTTGGGGCCCATGTTCTGTGCAAGTCTTCTCTTTTCAGGAAACATATCCCCTAACTGGTTAGCCATGGGTTTTTACACTTTCTGACACATTCCACCCAGTTGGTTGTCCAGTTTACCCCAGCCATAGTCTCCTACTTCACTTCCTTCCTTTGAGCCAACCAACCATAGACTGAAAACGTGATCCAAAATAAACATCTCCTCTTTTAAGTTGTGGGTGTCAGATATTTTGTCCCAAAGATGAGAAAGTGACTAAGACAGATTTTGGTACCAGAAAAATGAGACTGCTTCTATAACTGTTACCTGACAATGTGGGTTAGAAGCCTTTGGAACTGGTTTGAGGGAGGAGTCTGGAAAGGTTTAGGGGTGCCACATAAAGAAGCTCTGGAATGCTATAAACCAAGCTTAATAGGAGTTTCTGGCCAAAGCTTAGAAGCCCAGAATGCTATACAAATGTGAGTAGTAAAGAACAGGCTCAGAAAGTTTCAGCTGGGAAGGACTCTGTTGGCAGATGGGCTACTGACAAGGTGTGTTATGCTCTGGTAGAAAATTTGTCCACATTTTCTTATGTCCCGAACTCTTTGGGAGACTGAGATTAAGGGTGGTAGACTAATTCATGTGGCAGAGGAAACAAAGGCAACCCACACCAACATTCTAGCTGTGGCATGGTTACTGCCGGTGGCTTTTAGCCAGGTTTATACTGAAAACCAGGAGGAAAAAGCTCGTTTTAAGTTTTCACTTTCCCCAGAAAGGAAGTAGAAATTTGGTGCCTTTGAGAATGAAGTTGCTAAAAAGAACTTAAAAGATTAAAAAGAAGCAAAATACTTTGCATCTGGATAATAGGAAAAATGCCTTGAGGTCATCCTGAGAACCAGCAAGACCCAATCCTTCCCGGGCTCAAAGTTGCAAAAGTGAAAGACTTTCTTTGAAAAGTGAGCTCCAGGGCACCCTGCTTAAAAAGGGTCACCTAGGGAATCAATTCCCTAGGATTCATTTCACAGTGCTCAGCTACCCAGGCACTCAGAGGCCATGGAGCCATAATTCAGGGGAGCCAAGCTACTGCTTGAGTTGGCAATAGACCTTAGCAACATCCACATAGTGATAATTTTATAGGCATACAAAATGCAAGAGTTGCAGGGTCAAGTAGGTTTCTACCCAGATTTCAAAACAAGGACTTGGATGCCAGGCCATGTATCCCTCAGAGGGCAATGCACTGAAAGTGCAATGGAGATTTCAGGAATTTGGATAAGCCAGGGATGTGAAATACCTGAGGAAAGCCATGGGCAGTGAGCAAAGACACCTCAAGGGAGAGGCCATGAGAGCTCCAACCAGCAATGCTGTAGGAGTAGGGCCACCCAAGCCTTTTGGAGTCCACATCTCCTCACCACCTAACTTGGGTGCTGGATATGAAGCTATGGGGTTTAATATTTGACCTACTGGGTTTTGGTTTTGCTTTGGTTCAATTTCTATGTATTCCTCTGTTCCTCCCTTTTTGAAATGGAAATGTTTACCCCCTGCCTGTGTTCATCAGAAGTGTTTAACTTTCTTCTTGATTTTTACAGAGGATTACAGCTAAGAGTTTGCCATGAGAGTCAGAGGAGACTTTAGACTTGGACTTTTCAGCAATGCTGGAACTCTTAAGACTTCGGGAACTCTTACAGATTTGGGAACTCTTATGCATTTTGTATAAAGAAATGATGCCCCAAAGAGGCAGAGGCAAAATGAATGTCCCCCAAAGGCCTCATGTACTCATAGGTGGGGCTTTTGGAAGGTAACTGAATTATGGAGGTGCTGCAGCTGACTTGCTGTTAGGAGGTGGGGTCTTAGGGCATGACTTGGAAGGGTAATCTCCCTCCTTAGCTTGTCAATTCTCTCTCCCTGCTTTTTGGCTGCTGTGATGTGAGCAGTTTTCCTCCACCAGATCATTCCACCACGCCCTTCCTGTCTTGGAACCAACCAACCATGGACTGTAACTGTGAGCCAAAATCAACCTTTCCTTTCAGCTGAGTATTTGCCTCAGCAATAAGAAAATGATTAAGGCATTTACTGAACAACAGTGCTCTGGATCTGGGACTATGCTGGGCATTTATGTTACCAAAATGAGTTAGACATAATTTCATTCTAATAGTCTCTTGAACCAGGAAAGAGGCCCAAGCAGAGGCAATCAACAATAGAAATAAGGATAGTAGTTGTCATTCATTGAGATCTTCTGTTGTACAGTGACCATGCTTGTACCTTATACACATGATCTCATTTGGTCTACTCAGCTTTGCAAGGAGGTTTTACTATTTCCAAATTTAAAGATAAGAAACTAACTGTGGGAGAAGCTAATAAAAGTCACACAAATGACAAGTGGGAAATTTGGAATCCTAACATGCATTCATCTGATTCCAAACTCCATGCTATTCATCAATGCCCTGTCATAGTCACAAAGCTGTGCCAAGAACTATACCAGAGAGATTTGCAGAGTACATCCAGGACTCAGAGAACAGGAGGAAGTAATTCAATGGGAAAAATGAAAGGGAGAAGTGGAGGGAGGGAAAAAAAGGAAAAGATTCCTAGAGGTAATTACATTTTTGTTCAATTTAATAGAATCTTGGTGAGATATTCTAGTGGACAAGAGGTCAGGATAGTATTCTAGATGCCAGGAACATAAACAAAGCCAGAGGGGCTCAGTGTACCTGACATATTCCAGAAAAAATGAGCAGTTTTGAAAGGATGGAATGCAAGTGGATGGGGAAGGGCATTTTTTTTCCTTAAGTTCTTTATTGGTACATTTTAGGTATACAATACGTTTACATTTATCATTGGGTGCTTGTACCTGTACCTGATGTATCTTGGTTCTTATTTTTTCCCCATTACCTGTGTGCCCTTCATCCCCTCCACCCTTCCCTATTTACATAGACTTCATTTCCATTTTTTTCTCATAATTTTTCCTTTCCTTCCTTTCCTTTCCCCTTCCCCTCCCATCACCCTTACCCCTTTGGACTGGGAAGGGCATTTTTTACAGGCAAAGCTAGCAAAGAAGGCTAAAGCATGAGGGCCCTTAATGCTGTGTTGATGCTGCTGGACTTTGTTCCAGAAGGAATGGGGAATCACTGAAAAATGTAAAGCACAAGACTGATGTGATGGTAGTCTTTGCTTCCTAAACTAATCACTCTCCAGCAGGTAAGGAATAGGTTAAGAAAGGGAACACATGAGAAATCATGGGGGTGTGTGGGAAGGCAAAAGAATTTCTTTCCCATCCTCTGGAGGTTCCCTGAAAGGAACTAACACCAGGAAAATTAACAGGAGCAATGACACACTAATCGATTAATGTTTACATGTGAACAAGAGTCACATAAAATATACAACTCAAAGAAGGCCAAGTGACTAAAAATTAAATACTCTCTTCATAGGGGAGAGAGATTGGGGAAATGTGGCAATTTAAAGGTGGTGTAAATGATTTTTAGCGGAAATAGAGGGGCAAAACAATAGACAATAAACTGAAACAAAGTTTTTTAATCTCCAGGGAAGGGGAGAGGAGATTGCATTATAAACAAAGGTTATAAATGCATCATAACCTTGATATTTAGTACTTTTATAAATTGTTATCTTTAAATTTATTTTGTGTTCTTTCCTACTCAAGGCACTAATTAGCACTAAGAGAAATCTATAATAAATTGTACATGTATATCAAAAAATAAACAAAGGTTGTCATTTTGTATAGTTTAATTTCTCTGGGGTGATTCTTGAAACTGCCCACAGAATAGATGAAGAGTCTGCCCAGATGTGCTAACCACTCTTAGTCTCTTCTCTGATGATTAATTTTGCTGGTTAATGAGATTTTAGGGAAGGAGTTCAAACTTACTGCATTTCTTTTGGAAGAATTTTTTTCAGTCAGGTAAGGAACTTCAGAGAAAGAGAACCTTCATGTGCTGGGTGTTGAAGGGGACAAGGAAAGGTTAGAGATACCTTGATTCTGAGGCAGCTTCCAAGCCCTTCCAATGTCTTTTTCTGCAGAGTCTTCAGCCTGTCAAAGCATTATATTAGGGATATTTTTTCTGAGCCCCAAGTAGGACAATAAAGGCTGGTATATGCTGCACAAACTCCACTGAACAGAAATATCTTTCTCAACTTCACATATATCCTTCCTCGTTTGAAATATGACCTGGTCAGAAAGAACCAAATTACCCTCCTGAGAAAGAATTTAAATGGTCTACAGAAAGATCATAGAAAAAGCTCGCCTAATTTTTCTAAAAGCCTGTACTTGAAGCTCAGAAGTTAGAAAAGTCAAGACAGAAATGAAGGCATAAGCAAAGCACCCCTCAACCTGCTGCTGACAGGGGAAGGCTGACCTTCACAGCTCTGGAGAGGGGAGATAGCACACATCAGAGTTCAGGCAATATGGGGAAATTATCTCACCGAGATCCCAAGTCTGATCATTTTGCTGGCTCATTTTTCAAAGCCTAATATAGTTCTGAGTTCCAAGCACTGGCAGAGCAGTCTATCATATTTTTGTTTTAAAATGCTAGAGATTTTGCCTCTTGTTGACATGCCAAGAAAATACTGGTTTTTGAGGGGGGTTTTTAATCATGTTTCTTATTCTGGATCTAAAACATCCATTACATCAAAGATTATAAGGAAAATCAGAAGAAAAAACAGTATGCTTTGTGTCCTGTCCAACCTAAAATGATCATTCAGTCTTGTAAATTCTTTCCACCCTGTGCCACATGTAGACATGTTTCTTACAATGCTATCATTTTAGAACCCAATGACATCTTTCACTATAATATTTCACTATATGGCATTTTCCTTAGGAAACACATCAGGAGGACTAAAAACAAACAAAAACTAACGAAGTATGAGCTTTAGAGTCCAAAGGACACCAGTTCTCACCAACTGCCTGAGCTGAGTAATGTGAGCAGGACTCTTCTGTAGAATGGGTGCAGTGAGCATCCCTGGTTTATTGGACCTGTGAGAAAGAAATAGGATAATGCCTGAGTGCTATCTGCCACAGTGCCTGGCACCAAATGATAGCTTCTGTGACTACAGGCATTATTGTTACTGAAATATTAACTCTCATTTTTTAAAATCATCTTTATATTAGAACATTTAGAAAAGTCAGATATGCTGAAAGAAGAAATTTAAGCCTCATATAATGCCACTGATCAAAACAACACTCTACATTATTTTATTTCTATCACTTTTTTCTATGCAAATATAGTCAGGTATATATACAGAAAAATTTCAAATCTAGAGCCATACTATATTGTACTGTTTTGCGGGTGAGCTCTTTATGTGGGCTGTAGTGGGACTTGTCCTCAAACTGTAGCCAAAGTGACTCCATTTTGTTCTAGGCCCCTGTTTAGCCCCACCAGGTGCTGAAGCTCTGCGCCAGACTGCAGCAGAACAAGGTCATCAGGTCATCTGCCACCTCAGCTGGACAGTGCTTACTGAGACTGGCTGAATGGTTAGTGAGAAGCCTCACTTTCATACTCTGAACTGAGCATGTGCACAAGGCAGGCAGGATCTAGAATTCCTGATTTCCCTCCTGACCAGCAGCCAGTCATCTAAGCAAGGTCTCTAACAGAGGCCATGCTTGGCAACCATGGTAAATAGTTACTCTTAACTTTTCACAGAAGAGTTCTGATAGTAATTTCTTTTTTCTTCCTGATAAGCAATTGGTGAAATCTCATAGGCAGGTGAGGCTGAGAGATCATTCCTGTCCAGTCCTATTCAGAATGGTCCAATGTGTATCTTCTTTGCTTCATGACTATTTAGATTTGCTTCAATTGCTCTACCTGCCTCTAACCCATCTATTCAGAGGTTCTTCTTTCTCCTGCTGTGTCCTTTAGTGTTATTTCCCTGCAATGCTCCATGCACAAAATTCCCTTAAGTACCACCAGATTTGTTCCTTCCTAGGGAGATGTGGTGACTCCAAGACACTCTGCAAATGCCTTGTGCTATTAAATGATGGCCTGGAAATGGCTACTCTGCTTTAGCCCAACTTGGAAAACTTGGACAAAGAGGGTTACACTCCATTCTCTTCACAGGGAAGACTAATTTCCTAATTGAGGTCCCAGATGTGAAATCAGATTCCCCAGGAAATCTGGTGCAATCCAAATAAACACAGGCTGCACTAAAGGCAGCCTCAACATTGAGTCACATCTGAAAGAAACACAGGAAGAACTATGAAAGCACTGAAAAGTCAGGCCAATCTGTATTCCAGGATCCATTAAGGAACACGCGAAGGGGGAAATTGCATGGCACAAAACCCAGCAAAATTTCTTTTACAGGCTTTTCACCCATTATTGTCTCCTGGCATCTGTGTCTCCTCTATTCTTTTGATTTTTTCAGATCCCTTCCTCCGAAGTCTCCAGCCCTTATTGTCCCTCCCATTCTCCTACCCTGACATCAAATATTTTGTTTCCCAAGTATCTGAGTGCCATTGCTACAAAGCTCTCCATGCCACTTGCTCTTATTAATATCCTCAGAAACATATGAAAAGATATGGAAATCGGATGCTATAAAAAGAAACAGAGAACAAAATAATCTTAGAAAAAGCAGAAATTAGAAACTCAATAGGATTGTCAGATAACCTGAGAAACCCCCCCCACACACACACACCTAAAACCAAAAAAAAAGCAATTTTTAAAGGAGAAGTCCAGAAATCTAATGTTCAAATAATAGAAACTCCAAGAAGGAAATAAGAAAGAGAAAATAAAAGAGAAAAATCTTCATGAAAATAATATTTTTACAAATTTCCAGATGGACAGGAGAGGCCAAACTGAGAGAATCCATCCCATACCAACACCAAGTATAAAAATAGTCTCACACCAAGGTACATAAAATATCTCTCAAGCTTCCAGTGAGGAAATGGTCACATACAAGAGATCAGGGAGAAGAATTGCTCTGGACTCTTTAACTGCAAGGTAGGAAACAATCGTTAAGTGCCGTTAATATTCTAAAGAAAATGACCAGTATAGGATTCTAGAGACAAACAAACTGCTACTGGACTATAGATTAAGGATATTTTCAGAAATGCAAAATCTCAGAACTACCACACACCCTGTCTCAGGAAGCTGCTTAAGAACATGCTATTTCAAAGGAAGTGACAAGTCAAGAAATAGTAAGACAGAGTACAGGAAACAGGACAGATGGAAACAGGAAACAGGAGAGAAAATGGAGAATCCTGTGCACCCAGCAGAGAGTGAAAGACACTGGAAGTTTCCAGAGATGGATTCAGGAAGCTGAAACCCGTAAATGATTAGATGTAAGATGACGTCTTGAGGTGAGATTTAACAAACTGGCAGACGATTTAGGAAACTTTAGGCCTAAAGTGCTGAAAATTATACTGAAAAACAAATGAAGTAAAAAACAAGTTACCTATAAGGGAGAAACTTTTATATTGTAATATTATATGACTCAGCCAGGGAAAAAGTGTTTGCAAAGTTGATCCACTACAATGTGCAGATTTAATTGAAAGAAAAAAGGGAATTATAGAAATGGGTTCAATACAAAGAATAGAGTAAATCTAGAAAAAAAAAAGAGAAGCAGAGAGGATAAATAAAATGGAAAACAAGATATAATGTGAGCAGAACAAATTAAAAAATATAAGTTCTCTATTTAGAAAAATTAAACTTGTCATTTAAAACAGAGATGGTCTCATTGTATAAGAAAAATACAGTTATATTTTAGTTTATAAGATATTATAATGGTATAAAGGTGGAAAATAAGGCCGTATAGCCCAATATATATCAGTCAAATAATAATCTAAGGTAGAAACAAAAATTTTCTCTGAAAGGCTTGATAGTAAATATTTAAGGCTTTGTAAAGCATAAGTCTTTCATAACTACTTACTTCCTGTGGTAGTGTGAAGTAACAATAGACAGTACGAAATGAATGGGTGTGGTTGTATTCCAATAAAACTTTAATTAAAATCATAGTCATCAGGCTGAACATAGTTCACAGATCATAGCTCACTGTCCATTGGCCCAGTTCGATTCTGGTCTTCTCTTTGATCTTACTTCCTTCCTCTTCTCCATGCTCTGGCCTGCTCAGCTTTCCACCCTGGGCTCTACCCACTTCTGTCTTTGTATCCATCAACCACATGAGGTCTTTTCCCACCTCAGGATTTTGCTTTTTCAATTCCTTCTGCCTGAGACATTCCTGCATCAGATCTTCACCAGGCTCACTTTCCCACTGCTTTCCCTGAACCCTTAGGCAGAGATATCAGCCTTGCCTTCCACATCTTACCACACTCACCAGGGATTCATTTTTTGTTACTACACTGGTTGTCTCCTGACATATTACAGGTTGACTTGTGATTTGCTTTTTTTTTTTCCTTTTTTTGCAGTATTGAGGGTGGAACGTAAGGAGCACTGAGCTACTTTCCCAGCCCTCTCCCCCAACCTTCTTTGAAATGGAATCTCACTAAACTGCCTGGCTAATCTTGAACTCACAATCTTTCTGGCTCAGCCTCCAGAATAGCTGGGATCATAACTATGCCATCACGTACAGAGTGAATTGTTTTCTTGTTGATGATCTACTTTCCCTGCTCAGAATGTAAGCTCTGTGAAGCAAGGGCTCTATTTTACTCACCCTTCTATCTCTGGTGCCTAGAACAGTGCCTAGGGAACATAACATCACTATGGCTCATTGAATATTTTTAGAGCCACTGGATGGAGAACAAATGAATGAATGAGTCAATGAATGAATAAAACAAAATCTAGCAATATTGGTGTAAGAAAATTTCTGCCCATACCCTTTATCTTTTCTTTTAACCCAAAAGTGAATTCTATTACATTGCCAAATTAATTATTTTCATCAGTAAGGGGATAAAAAATAGAGTAAAGTTCACCTCCACCTTAACAAATCAATGTACGAAACACTTCCCCTACAGATGAAAGATTTCTTATATATATTTCACCCAAGTGATACATATTCAATAAAGCATGTTACTTTGAATTCCTTAAATTACTATTTCAAGAGATTGCTCTAGCTCTTCATATAATCCTGTACCATCAGAAACAAAAATCCCCTAGAAGCATCTAATCCATCCCTGTCTTCCCAGTGGATAAAGTAACCCAAAGAGGAGAGGAAACTTGTGAAGTTCACAGATCAAAAGGGTAAAGGCTTTAGCCAACACCTCCACTATTAGTTAAGAGAATTTACCTGTGCACTCTAAGATTGCACATTTACAGAAACATGGCTTTTTTAATCTCAAAAATCAACACTTGTAAGAAAATGGATCCAGCTATTAGGAGCGGATCTCTAATATCTAATGTATTCTTCCTTGTCTATCTGTTATAAACAAAATAGAGAAGGAATACAGTCCCCACATTTAAAAAAAAGTTCCAATTGCATGTGAATTTATTTTTATCTTTCAAATAAAATGTTAGTTTTATTTGTAGCTTAATTAGCCAATCCTTGCTACTTTGCATCAAAATTAGTTGTTTCTGCAATGTAGTTGTGTAATCACTGAAGTGTTTATCAGAGAGTGTCTTTCATCCCATTTCAAGCCCTTTCTCTCTGATCTGAAGCATTTGAAGTAGAAGGATCTTCCTTTTCTTGCCTCTGCTTCTTTTTCCAGCCCTTGCTGAGGTCAGAGAAAGAAACAAATTTACTGAAAACCTGCAACCTCCTTTGAAGTGGGCATTTTACAGACATGATCTCATTTAATCCTCATCACAAGATTTGAAGGTTTTATTTTGTTTTACAGATGAAAAGACAGGTTGGAAAAGGTAATTTTAATTTTTTTAAAGTCAAGGAAGAAAAACAAATTAAAAACTGAGTCAGACAGATGTAAGTGGAAATTCCAACCCAGGACCTAACTATCTATATGACCCTAGACAAATTATTAGCTTGTCTGGGCCTCCAGAACCAATGTTTTCTGTGATGGTGGAAACACCTTGTATCTATCCTGTCCAGAATGGAAGGCATGAGCCATGTGTGCTGTGGAGCTCTTGAATTGTGACTGATGCAACTGAGTTACATTGGTGCATTTAAGGGTACACTGCCACCTAAGGCTAATGGCTACCATTTCAATCAATGCTGTTCCAAGTACTACTCTTTTAGACTCAGACAAGAGGGGCCCCTTCCCTTGGTCTTGCTTTTTATAGATCCAATATAGCCCTTCCCTGGCCATAGCCCTCCCCATGAGAATCCACATGTAAACCTAGCCCATAACTCTTCCATAAGTTTATACGATGCTCTGGATTTCTGAAGCTATGATCTGGAATTTCTGAACAAACAGCCCAAGTTCCCTTCCAGGGATGCCAGGGTCTCTTGCCTAGTTCCATACATGGCAATCTGTAGCTGTGGCACACACACACCTAGCATAAGGAACATCTAAGAGATGACATTCATGGGAAGTATAAACAGAGTGTAGACATATAATGTGCTGTGTATACATGGAACATGCAAGAACCATAGTAGGACCAGATGAAGCCAGATGTGGAAAATGAAGCAAGGAGAGTTCAGACTAAGTACCAATGTTCCCAAACAGAGCAACCTAATACTCCAATTGCCAGTGTTGGGGAAATTCCTCCAAGGCCTCCTAATACAACCCCTTTGGAGTTGGGTACTAAGTGTTGGTATCATTTGCAACCAAAGAACACTATCAACCATTCTTCTCTCCCAACAACAGTTCCTAGCCCAAAAAATTCTTGCTACAAAAAAGTTATTGTGCAGGTTATTTCCAAGTTTGAGAAATCCTTGGGTTCGGCCTGTTTCCAACCATCCCTTTCTATCCTCCCATCATGTGCTCTGGAGAGCAGGCACACCACATTCCAGTGAAAAGCCCCACTCCCCAGCATGGGAGCCTAGAAGTCATCAAGGGCTCTTCTTTTTACAAAATCCCTCACATCTGGTCATCTACCAAGCTCTGCTTATTCAACTGTATACATACATCTCAGACCCATCCTTTGTCCCTGGGGAAGATGTAGGTTCAATTTTTGGCTGTGCCATTGCTGCCATAGCTGCTACTGTTATATGATAAGGGACTCATGGTTGGCAAAGTTGCTGCACAACTGTAATCCATGATGGTTTCATTTCAGGACAAAGGAAGCCCTCTTAGATGGTAAGATTAAACTAAAGACTAAGCAGAAACAAACTTGAAATATCTGTGAAGTATACCATCTTCAGATATTTCTTCTGGAGGTTCATTAAAGGTTAGTTTAAGTAAAGACTTCCATCTAAATTGCTATTGTCCAGCCACCAGGTCCTTGGAGGAGATCACTAAGACTTTCATTTAAAATACTTTATTTTAGTAGTTTTCTCCCTAAAAAATTCAAGGGCAGAAATAATTTTGAATAAAGGGAGCCCAGTAAGAAATCAAAGACAAAATTGTCTGGTGTCTGTCTAAATAGGTGTGCTATTGTTCTGCCCTCTTTCTAGCAAGCCTTTCTTTCTTATATACTAATGAACTCCTCTTCATCCTTCAAAACCCTGCTTGAATGCCATCCCTGTGTAAAGTCCTCATCCCTACACACACACACACACACACACACACACACACACACACCAAGGCAGGTAGTCCTTTCTTTTAAGTCCTCCAGCTCCTTATACAGACCTCGCTTATGACACACCATAAGCTGTTTTGAAATGTACTCTAGAAAGTGAGCTCCTGGTTTTCCTACCTACCGTGCCATGGTGAACTCTTTCTCCCCTGTCAGGCCCCTCTGCTATGCCACCTTGCCTTGGAGCCAGCACACTATGGACTGAAACCTCTACAAACCGCTCCTGGGGCAGAGAAGCTCAGCCGGTCCCAGCACCCTGAAGGAAGCTGCCCGCCTCCATCCCAGGCTCCGAGGGCAGAGAAGGTGAGACAGTCCCAGCACCCAGATAGAAGCTCCCCCGCTGCCATCCCAAGCTCCTAGGGCAGAGAA
>NW_004624733.1:14569180-14581406 GCF_000247695.1 Heterocephalus glaber | reverse complement strand
AGGAAGGGGGAAAAATAGGAACCAAGAGAGATTATGTAAAGGTGCAAATTTCCAATGATGAATGTCATTATATTGTATACCCAAAATGTACCATTAAAATAAATACATACATAAATTTTAAAGTAAATGTATATGGTTGTTACCTCCTATTTTTTCAATGTATAAAGTTCCAGTTTCATTTTACAGAAGTCCACACAGCAAATAAGTTCTCGAGACAGCATTTCATTCCCTCTCTGCTTACAGAAGAATCCAAGTTTTTTTCTTCTCTATCTTATGTACGATCAATATTTGTTGAAAGAAGGGATGATCAATGTCATTTATGAAAAGTACGTGTAAAGAGATGTTAATTTATTGGTAAATGAAAGCACATTGAAATGTGCTATGTCTACATTTGAAAAAATATGTCTTTCAGTAATTAAATATTATTTACTGGGCTATGAATTTACACATCACATTATTTGTGGAGATTTATTCTCCAAATACACACTGAAAACAAATTACAAAATTTTTAAAAAGGCAAATTATAAAATTGAAAATTTCAGATAGCGATTACGTTATGAAAGAAATCAAAAAGGATGAGGACCTGGGGAGATTTCACATTCTGGAGCTGACATCGATGGAGCAGAAAGAAGAGAGCATGAGAGAAAAACAAGTAATTCTGATGAGCCTGAATGGTGAGAAGGCACCAGGTTTGGAGAAGACCTGGAAGATGTGTGGCTCTTTTGCAAAGAAACAGGAATAAAATTCAGGGCTTCAAGGGCTAGTAATATTCATTAACTCATTGTAAAGGTGACCTACAATGACACATAGGATTGTGTCTTTTTCTTGTTAAAGGTGAAAAACAAATTTTTGTCCAGAATGGCAATGATCTAGTAAATTTCTTAGGTATTTCTGGAGCCAAGTGCATGTGATATTTGTCTGAGTAGGAGTCAAGAATGTAAAACTGTCTACATAGCAGTATTAAATTATCAGCAATTAACATATTTTTGTTAAGATGATTTCATTTGTCTGGGAGCTGTGTTCTTAGCACAAAGAGTCAGGGACAGAAGTGTATTATGAGTTTCACCTTCAGACTCAACCCGCACAAGTCAAAAGCATAAAAGTTAGATTATCTGAGTTCATGAACAAATGGTGCTAAATATCCATGGATATAATTGGTGGTAGTAGCCCTCTTTTTGTCTTCTTTGGAACAAGGAGAAGTCCATACTGCCTCGATCCTTGCGCTGTGCTATAGAAAAATGTCCCCTCCTTGTTGTTGGCTCTTGAGCTAGATCCCAGCCTAGCCTTTAACGGCAACAGTAAGCCTTAGCTCCATTTTTCCCTTTCTGTTGCCCATTATATCATCTGGTAGACTTTTCCCAAATGTCCTTCCCAGTGCCCTTTTGGTTAGATCTTAAGAATTCTTAATCTGACTTTTTACTTGACATGGTACTATGAACATCCATCATGCCATCATATTTGCTTTGTACTTACTATTGTATGATAGTCCATCATACAGATAGTACCAATACTAATCGAAGCAAGTCCTTAGAGCTCAACATTCAGATTGTTATAAGTAATTTTCTTTCAGAAGACATGGTACAATCAATGATTGTAAAGGTGACTTGAATATTATTCTACATGCTTTAATATTACTATTTTTCCAGGCACTATGATATCTTTGAGTGAATTCTATTCACCATAGTTGGCTTCATCTACAGCTCTTCCTCCTACCCTCCCCAATGGCTGATGTCCTATCTACAGTCTCCCTGAAGTCCCTCAGTGTTTAGGATCTGCAGCTCCTATTTACCACCCTCCTCATCTTTCATTTCTTAAAACAAGGTGCTGACAAATTCCTGGCCTGAGGAGGGTTTGGAGGAAGTCTTTGAAGCTGAAGAAAAGGGGGATCAAAACTGGGGGCAAGACCATTACCCTAGGTAGGGAGGAAGGGGCATCCAAACTGTCAATAATCCACAACCCCTACTCACAAGTGGTTTTCCTGAAAGCTCAACTCAGAGGAGCAAATCCCAGTGGGCCAGCTACATCTGACATTACAGAACCAGTGCCTTTTTTATCAGTTTTTATTTTTATTAGTACATGTTTACAGTACATAATGTTTACATTCCTTGTGGAGAGTTGGTACATGCACATAACACATCTTAATTCCTTTTTCATTCCCTCCTCCTTCCCTCCTTCCCCTCTCCCTCTATCTCCCCCTTTCCCATTTGCAAAAGATCTGTCTCCCTATTTCCTGTTACCTATTTTTTATTTTTTTTCTTGTCTATATTTTAGGGTTCTCACATAAGATAAACCATGTGATATTTAATCTTGTGTGTCTGATTTATTTCACTAAGCATTATAATCACAAGATGAATTCATTTTCCTACAAATGACTCCAATTTATCCTTCTTTATGGTAGAGTAGTACTCCATTGTGTGTAACTACCATATTTTCTTTATGCATTCCTTTGTTGATCAGCAGATTCAACCAATCATTGTCAGGAAAAAAATACATCTATACTGAACACATACAAGCTTTTTTTCTTGTCATTATTCCCTAAACAATGCAGTATGACAATTACTTACATTATATTAGGTGTATATTAGGTGTAATAATATGATTTACATTATATTAATTCATCAAGAGATGATTTAAAGTATATGAGATGTGCATAAGTTAACTGCAAATATCACACCATTTTATTATATAAGGCACCTGATCCTTCTGATATCTGTGAGGCATTCCTAGAACCATTCTCCCCACAGGGACAACTGTATATAAAGGATATATATTTTTGATTCATGTTAAAAATGTGAATGAATTTTCATTGTAGTAAACGTTTTTATTATATTTATTCATTTTAATTTATTGAATTTCAATCATCAATGTTTACTTTTAATTAATTGTGATTGAATTAATAAAATGACATAGCATGGTTTTATATGAAATAAATACAAAAATACCAGTATTTTCATTTTATGTCAGATTTTAAATAACTAGCTGTATTGAATAAGTTGGCCTATAAAACCTTCCATGGAATTACATAGGCTTGACACTCACTGTAATGGACCATGTGGCAATTTTCTGTGATTCTAATGCCTTACTTGCCTTTCCTCCACTAAACTGTGAGGGTTATATCAGCCTGTTTCCTTCCTTGGTTATCAAGAAACTCAAAACAAAGCTTTACATCCAAATACCTTTCCTCAGTGGACTGAATGTTTCCTTCACTCCTCAAATTCATATGCTGCAATCCTGACCACCACCCCCCCATGCAATAGCAAGATGGCGTGATGGTGGAGCCTTTGGAGGTAATGGGGTCATGAGGGTGAAGCCCTCGTAAATAGCATGTGTATCCTTATAAAAGGGACCCAACAGGGCTGCTTTGCCCTCTTTCTACCAGGTGAGGATACGAGGAGAAATTGGCTATCTGAAATCGGGAAGAGAGCCTTCTTCAGAACTTGATCATGCTGGCACCTTGATCTGAGACTTCCAGCCTCCATAACTATGAGAAATACATTTCTGTTGTTTACAACCTCTCTAGTCTATGGTACTTTGCTATACAATTCCCAGCTGACAACAATTTTCTCTAACCAGATATTTGCTCATTCCATGTATATTTTCTATCCCCTCTAATTGGCTGTTTTAGGTTACTAAGTCTTATTTTTTTAATATTTAATTGTCAAATAAATATAGAACAATCAAAATGTTCAATGTGATTACTTTATTTATGTATACATTATGTGATGATTATCACAGTCAAATTAACACATTCATTAACAATGTACTGAAATTAGATCTCTGGGCCCAGCTCACCTTAGAACTGAAAGTTTGTGCCATTTGACAAACATTCTTTGTTTCTTCCACCATCGTCCCAGGCCCTAACAACCACCATTCCACTCTCTGTTTCTGTGAGTTTGTTTCTATTCAGATACCACCTATACAACATGTACCATAATGTTTATACATTCATCTACTGGTGGATATTTAAGTTGTTTTCATATTTTGGCTATTGTGAATAATGCTTTAATGTGCCTTTTTTTATTACAAGCCAGTCTTTTGTTGTTGTTTATAATGTTGAGAAGAGAGTACAATCAGAATCCATGGTGTTGGTGCACACAGTGGAGTTCTGTTCAGCCATGAAGAAGGATAAATTTGAGCCTTTTGTAGGAAAATGCATGCAAAGTGAGATTATAATGCTAAGTGAGATAAATCAGAAACAGGAGGTTAAATATTGCATGGCTTCTCTCATCTGAGAAGCCCAAAATATAAATAATTTTAAAAGCAAAATAAAAGATGGATGATAAGAAATAGGGAGATAGATTTTGTGGAAATAGGAAGGGGACTCAGGGTTAGGAGGAAAATGTGAGGGGGGAGTACAGATGATTAAGATGGGATATGTAGGTGTACCAATTTCACGTGATGAATGTACTCATTATGTATCACAAACATGTACAAATAAAAAACCTTTTTAAAAGAAACCAACAAAAGTCAAATATAAAACATAGAGAATAAGACAGTGATGACAAGGGTCAGGATAGGAAGGGAAATGGGGACATATAGGTCAAAGAATACAAAATAGCAGAAGTGGAAGGATCTGATATATAATATGAGAGTACGCTTAAAAATAGTGTACTGCATTCAGTATTCTTGGATCCCTGTTTTTTCTCATTCACAATCCTGAGCCTGCAGCTCACAACCTCCACCCTTCACACACAAAATAAACAAAAATAAAGTCAGCAGCCTTAAAAGAGGAGAGTAAAAATAACATCTCTGGAATTTCCTTGATTTTTCCACCTGTCTTTCTCTTTTTTTAAGTCTACTCACAGAAACTACAGGAAATAAGAAAAAGAAATTTGCACACAGTGACACAAAAATACGCACTCTAGGTTCTTGTGTCCCAAGGTTTAGCCAACCCTAGCATAAAATATAGCAGCTTCGGGGTAAGGAAAGATGAAAACGTGGCTCCACCACCTTCAAGTGGCAAACTTGGTGAGTTATTTTTCAGAGTTTTCCTTTCTTGTGCAATAAAATAGTATTATAATACTTATAGCACAAGACTTCTGTGCAGACTTATAAAGTAAAGACTTATAAAGTACCTGGAGTATTCTAGGCATTTAAGTAAGGAGCTGTTATTAACACATATGGCTCATTCATGGCTCCCATCTTACTGAGTTATAAAAGTGACTTGGCTGTGTCAAGCCAGAAAGCACACTTCTCAAACCCAGGAGAGCATGCTAAGAGAGCCACCAAGAAAAAATGTATTGACACAGTGCCATTAGCAAAACTAACAAACATTAGCTGTGTATTCCCTTGGTGTCCAGAAGCCATTATGAACCTACCAACCTTGAGTTTGTCAAAGCATGTGTTGAAGTAATTTATATTTTCAGCTCATAAAAACTCCTAGGTAACAAGTTCCACCTGTCACTTATAGTCCGTAAATCACTTCTCCACTAACATAACTGCATTCAGGAGGCAGTGAGACCCAGGGGAAGGAGCTCAGACTCTGTGTACAGATGTGTATTGCATCTGCCACATTCTACTTCACAGGTCTTGAGTAAGTGGCTTGCCTGTATGATCCTCAGTCTCAGGAAGGTCATTTTTCCAGCATGAAGTTGAGATAATTGTACCTAAGATAATTGTTCTCAACCTCAGAGCCTTTGATCCTTGTGTGCTCTGATTAGATTGGATTCCCATACATATGCATACTTATGGCTCACTTCCTCATCATTAAAGGCTTTATTCAAATTCACCTGTAAGAAATTTTCCATCCGTGAGCCATAAATATCTTCAAAAACTGGATATGATATCTGAAAACCTTTTTCAGACATTAGATAATACAAAGAAAAAGACAGCTATTCCCCTAAGATTAGGGAAGTAAACAGAGGTGAACTTTATAAATGAGTTGGTTTCCTCAAGTTAATTTCTAGAACTCAGTATAGGTAGAATTCCAAAGAGACTAAATAGTTTGCTGAATTGGAGACTAAAGAGGAACACTAGAAGACAGAGGTGACTGGGTTTGGGAGAAGAATATCAGAAAGGGCGAACTAAGCAGAGAATATGCTTGAGAAGTCTATGCAAGACTTTCCTCCCTGTATTTGAGTTAATACCAGTTTGGGATGGGGGGCAAATATTTCCAGAATTGTTCAAAAAAATAGCTCCTGGGGAACTACAAACAGCAATTCCCATTGCAGCCACTTAGCTGGGAGACATTTGAGTACTTACCTAACAGAGTAGAAAAAACTTGATAAAAGCTGAAAGCATTCAGTTTGGACCAAAGATAATGCTCACCAACTGCAGAATATACTTTCAGGTCAAGTACACAAGGAAAATACTGTTAGATAATATGCTAACCATAATAAGACTTAATAAATTTTAAAGGACTGAAGTTACATTGATATATTCTCTGACTACAATGAAATTAAATGATAAATCAATTACAAAAAGATATCTGAAAAAGCCCTAAATATTTGTAAGTCAGACAACATATATCTAAATGATCCTGGGTCAAAGACAAAATAAAGGAAAAAGCAAAATATTTTAATGATAATGAATTTAAAATAAAAAAATAAAATGCAGCTAACAGTATTTATAAGAAATTTATAGTTTCAAATATGTTAGTATTTTTAAAAGAAAGGTCTAAAATCAGTTATCTAAAATTTTATCTTGCTAAGAAGCTAGAAAAAGAGAAAATTAAACCCAAGGTAAGGAGTAAATAGAAAATAGTAAAAACAGGAATGAAATTCAATGAAATAGAAAACAACTGATCAGTAGAAGCTAACATAAGAGGAAAGCTTCATGATTTGTGGGTAAGCAAAGTTTTTTACATGAGAACACAAAAGCATAGAGGAAAAAATATGGAAATTGAATTTCAACAACATATTTTTTTCTTTAAGGACACCATTAAGGCAACCTAGTTTCTTGCATCTAGTATATATAAACAACTTACATAGCTCAGTATTAAAAAAGAAAAACAATTCAATAAAAAGTAGGTAAAAGCTTTACTTTCTATAGAAAATATCTGTTAATACCTAATAAGTGTATGAAATACATCATCACTAATTGTCAAGAAAACATAATTTTAAACCACAATTGGATACCACCTCCACAACCCTATAAAGGCAAAACTGGAGTGACAACAGCAAGTGTTGGTGAGAGTGTGGAGTAAGTGGAACTCACAATTTTCTAGGTGGTGCTGTTTAAATGATACAATCAACTTGGCAAAGTTTAGCCATTTCTTACAATTTAAACACACACATAAATTGTAATATACCCAGACAACAGAACAATACTGATCACAAAAAGGACTGAACATTTGATCCACAAATATGGATGAATCTCAGAATCATGCTGAACAAAAGAAGTCAGGCCCAAAAGAGTCCCAGCTGTTGGTTTTATTTATATGAAATTCTAGGAAAGACAAATCACAATGATGGGAAGCAGACAGTGGTTTCCTGAGATGGGGAGGCGAGAAACTGATTCACAAGATATAGAATAAAACTTTTGGGGAATTCCATGGAAATATTCTATATATCATGCAGTGTGGATTAGCCCTGATTAATCCTACAGACTGGGTGGCTTAAATAATATACATTTATGTCTCCCAATTCCAGAATCTGGGAAGTCTAAAATGAAAATGCTAGTGAAGGCCCCTTTCCTGGCTTTCACATAATCACCTTCTTGCTGTGCCTTCACCTGGTGGGGAAAACAAGGGCTCTGGCCCCTCCTCTCCTTACAAGGACACTGATCCCATCAAAAAGGCCCATCCTCACATCCTCCTCTAAATCCATTTACTCCCCAAAGGCCCCACCTCCAAACACCATCACACTGATGATTAGACTTTCAACATGCCAATTTGGAGGGTACACAAATACTCAGTTCATGAAACATGTTGGTTACAGCAGTATATACCTTTTTCAAAGGACACTGGACTGAACAGTTGAAATGAATGCATTTAATTTGATTTAGCTTATATCTCAATAAAGGTTGTTTTGAAAATAAATGCATGACAAAATATAAATATTGGGGAAACACTCTGTGTTCACTTGTAATACACATCCTTTCTAAATGTCACATACAAAACTTTATCTTTGTCTTGCTTCTTTTTCTGCTTTATCATTCTCTGGGTGAGACGGAGAGGGAGAGAGAGAAACAGAAGAGAGATAGAGAGAGAGAGAGAGAGAGACAGAGATCCCATCTTTGCCCCCACCCACCCACACACACACACATACAATGGTTCATGGCTCAGGACTCAGTGTTATAAGGAACCAGCACCTCTTTTAGACAGTGGGAGTAAGGTACCTCGACCAATGACCGAGAAGTATCCCACTGTGACTCTCATTAACATTTTTCACTTCCACTGTCAGGGACAAAAGAAGAGTAATTTTATATATAAATAGGGGCAATGGTACCAAATAAGGTACCAAAGGAAGTGAAACTTGTTTCAGCCTTGGGATTAAATAATACATTGATGCTGAAATAATTGTTTAATAGGGATAAAAAGAGACTGCTATTTCCTGTTTATAAAGCTGGACAGAAATAAACTACCAAGCAATCAATATGGGATTTGTAGACAGAAAGTTTATATTTATGAATTTAAAATGATAAATTTTTTCTCTTGCTGGAGATTTTTTAAACCACAAAATATAAATTCATGTCTCTCTAAATTATATCTCCAGAAGAAACTGCTCTCAAAATTGCACTCCCTTTATCAGTGGTGTAGACCACAAAGAATTCTCTTTCTTCAGTTGAGCAGCCTTATGACTTTTGCAGTTGGTAATACACATTAGCTCTCTGGGACTTCAGATCTCAATTCTCTTTACAACTCAAGACACTTTCGCATTCAGTAATTTGAACATCTAATCCCATGGCATCATGTTGTAATAAAAAAATTCTTTCACTTCATTTATAAGTAAAATTTGTCCCTCTTCCCTAGCTCAGAAGTGGGATGGCAGGAAGTCTACAGATTAAAAGACAGGTGCATCTAGCTTTTTTATTTCCCTGCTTTGAGCTTTCTCTGAAAGTTTGTCAGCCACTGTCTCTGATTTCTCCAACGTTGAGCAAAAGTGGGAAGAAGAGTTGACTGCAAAACACTTCATGGCTAACTCTGGCTGATAATGTCATAGCTCTCACCTTTCTCTCTGGGACCCAGAAGTAATTAAACCTGCAACTGAATCATGGCTTGTACTTGGTTTATAGGAAGACCACATGCCCTCTACCTACCACACTTCCTGGCCCATATCAATCCACAGGAAGCACTCACCCTTTCTCTAATCAAAAGAACTCTGAGAACACAGTTAACTTTTTCAAGCAGAAAAAAAACTTTCCTTAAAATCTTGAATCTCTTCTTTCACAATTATGATATGAGTAAAATATTTAAAAGTCATCTAACAGTTTTATTCCATCCAATTTGATATTTCTGCGTGGGAGTCTCAATCTAGAATAAAATAGCTATTATCTTCATGCCTCAACTGCAATTGAGACAAGAGTCCCATTTAAATACCCCAATATAGACCCATGGAAAAATTAGGAGAGAATAAGACTGCATATTTGTTCAGCCACATAAGTAGGTGGTGGATGGAGCTTATAGCTTATCAAGCTTGAAGGATTTTTTTTAATATAATGTGGAGAAATTTGATGAAATTAATAGTATTTCTAAATTCTGTTCATCAAAACTATGCTAACTAAAACTCATACTTTAAAAATTAGATTGCTTAAAACTAACCATATTTAACACACAAGGCATTAATGTATTTCATATAATACTTTTTATTGCTAAGTTTGAAATGAATGCATGCTCTGCTTGTTATACAAAACTTGGAAAAATATTGAAGAGTGTGTTATGGGTAAATTTCTCCATAAAAAGAAAACAATAAAATGCTGCATTTGCAAAACTTTCTAAATTTGATTCTGAGTTCTCACTGTCCAAGGAGTGTATGAAACCCAAAAATCATATTAGGAGCATCTCCCTCTCCATTGTGTTACACAACTATTTCAGGGATGTGGACCCAAAAAAACATTGTAGAACCTGCCTCTTAATTCATGGTGGCCATGCCTTCCTTTTTGCTCTCTGCTAGGAAGACGCTCATGGAGAGCACTAACCTTCTTCTGCTACCTGTTGGGCACTTTTGCTCTGAGTGAATCACAGAGATGGTTCAGCTAATGGAGACCTTCACAGAGCCTGCTAAAGTAAAGATGCTTACCATCTTGCTATCTCAACTATGCCATTACACTATAAGCTCTTACATCTTCTGGGGACACTCCCTATGAGATTGTGTTAGCCCATTTTCTATTTCTATTCCTGAGCACTACAGACTAGATAATTTATAAAGAATAGTGGCTTATTTAGCTCATAGCTATGGAGTCTGAAAGGTTCCAAGTATGGCTATAGCAACAGCTAGGCACCCAGTAAGGATCTTACTGCTATAGCCTAGCATAGTGAAGTACATCACATGGTGAGACAGAGAAAGCGTAACAAAGCCACTCCTGAAGTAACTCACTGATCTGTTAATCCATCTGTGGAGTAATCTATTCCATGAAGGCAGAGTCTTTGTTACCAATCCCAGCTGATCCAACTCCTGATGGCTTACAATGGAGGTTAAATTTTAGCATGAGTTTTGGTGGGTATATTCAAACCATAGCACAGGAAACCCGGCACCTCCTCAGTATTGAAGAGGATTTTCAGAGCTGGACCTCTGTCCACCTGCACCCACTAAACCACACACCCCCAACCTTGGCTTCCTGAGCAGTGCAGCCTCATCTTTTCCAGACAGCAAGAGTTCATAAACCTACTGACTCTCCCTGGGATATAAAAAGCTTCAAGGACACAACATCTCACTAAGAAATCAAAAGAAAACTCAATTTCCTCTTCATGGTAAGACTATCTCTGAGAAAACATGACCTAGTTAAGTATGTTAGTCTGCTTCATTAATTTTTTCCAAAAAATGCCTTATTACCAGAATAAATAAGAAAATTAAAATAATACATAATCCCATACACAGAAATTAATGAATTAAAATATTTATTATACAAAGAGATAAAACTAATTGGTAGAACAAATTCTTTTGCCAAAATTATACACAAGATGCCTTTACACAAACAGGTAAAAAATGAAACTAAAATTGGCAAAGAGTTATGCTCTCAAAGTAAAAAATGCAAATTCAAAAACTAGTGTGGTTTTACTTTTGACCTATTAAATAAATGACAAACAAAAAGTGCTCTAGACAGAATTAAACAAATAAAATCAAACAAATGTTCTTTGCCCTATTCCTCTGCTAAATACAACTAAGAATCATGGGTAGTACATATCACACAAACTGTATAGATTCTGAAAGGTGGAAAGAGGAAGCCAATGATTAGAAAACTTGGAACTGGTGCACAATATTGGCAGGAATTAACCCAGGATCAGTTTAAGTCCAGCTTGGTGCCTCCTCACTACAAATAAATGCTAGGTATTTCCAGCACCATAATCTGTTAATTTATTAATGCAGTCAGTTCTGTAAAAACTTTGACTTTAATGAAATATCTATCGAGGCAATCAGCTCATAGAGTTTATTTGAGAAAGACGTTATTTTCATTTGTTGACTTGTTACTGAACCCACTCTTGCTCTGCATGAAAACCAGTGCCTGAGAGGAGTGTTGGAAGAAAGTAGGCTTTAATGACAATGCTAGTAACTTGGGAGGAGGTAGACATTTTAATGTCTCAGGTACCACTTTCCAAGGCTTTTGGAAAGCAGAAAACTATTTATATGAGGATCAGGTTTGGGATTACATGCAAAAAGCAGTGTTTCCCAGGAGCTTGAGTCAGGCTGACCAAAGCAAAAGGTAGAAGGGGAGGGAAAGAGAAAGGCGAGAGATAGTTTTAAACTTCTAGTGTTGAAAAATGGAGGAAGAAACTAAAATTCTAGGAATGAAGACAGGCTCTAGAAGCTAAAAAGGTGGGCAGATTTTTCTTAGTTTTTTGGCCTGACTGCAAGATACCTGCAACAGGAGGCAAGATCCAGGGAGGGAGAGATATTTTGCCCATTTCCTCCTGTTTGCTGTAATAGCTGATGGTCAGGAACCTGCTGGGAGTCAGCAGTATAGATTACTGACAATGAAGTCAAATATTCAAGGTGAAATCCCAACTCCAGAGCCAGTCCCAGCACCTGGACGGAGGCTCCCCCACTGCCATTACATGCTCCTAGGGCAGAGAAGATGAGCCACGCAGGTGCCAGAAGCACTGCCCCCCCACCATGGAAATAAGAAGACA
>NW_004624733.1:14529841-14566280 GCF_000247695.1 Heterocephalus glaber | reverse complement strand
GGTGAAGGGAGGGCAGGGGAAGGGGAAAAAAATAAGAACCAAGATACTCATGTAATGATACAAGATCCCAATGATGTATGTAAATGTATTTTATACCTAAAATGCACCAATAAACTTAATGGTGAAAAAAAAAAAGAAAAGAAAACTTGAACTGCAGAAAAAAATGTGCAATGAGTTCCCTGGGTTTTCTTTTTGTTTCATGTATTCTAAACTATATATACTTTGAGCATTCTAATCCAAAATTCAAACTTTTCCAAAGTCTGAAAAGTTTTGAGCAAAAATAGCATAATGTCATGAGCAGAAAATTCCATACTATGAAATTTTGTTTTGTGCACAAAATTATTTAAAATATTGTGTAAAATTACCCTTTGTCCATGTGTAGAAGATGTATTTGAAATATAATTGCATGTTTAGATTTAGGAACATCATTAACACATATCATTAGGCTTATACAAATAGTCCAAAATCCAAAAATATCCAAAATCCAAAATACTTCTAGTCCCAAGCTCTTTGGATAAGAGGTACTGGGCCAATCAGTTTCCTGTTGCTATAATAAGATAACTGATAATCAATTCAAAAATAGGAGATGTTGGTTTGTGGCTCACAGTTTTAGAGATTTCAGTCTATTGTCAAGTGCCCCCATTGCTTTTGGGTCTCTGGCAAGGCAGCATATTATGAAGGTGAGTCTGTAGTAGAGTAAAGCCCATTCACCTCATGGATGGCACATGAAAAAGAGAAGACAAGGCGGAGCCTGGTTTCAGCATCCCTCCAAAGTCAGGCCTCTAATGTCCACTAGGCTCCATCTCTTAAAGGTTCCCACCAACTCCCAATGACACCAAACTGAGGACAAAATCTTTAACACGTGGACATTTGGTGGACATTCAAGATCCAAACTATAGTAGGTACTCAATCAGTGAGGCACAATTGGTGACTACAGTAAGGTTTAAATTTTTTATATGTATTACAGTAAAAGACATTGCCATTCATCTCCCTCAAAATACTTCCCCTCACTTTCAACACACTTATTCTATTGTTCTTGTCACTTTCTGAAGCAGTTCTGAAAGTCCTTTTTGCAATTGTCTTTAGCTGTGCTGTCACAGCTGGCTTGATGTCTTGAATGGATTAAAAACATTTACGTTTTGTGGTAATTTTGACTTTGGGAAAGACCCAGAAGTTGCACAGTGCCAGATCCAGTGAATGAGGTATATAAAGACCCACTGTAATGTTTTTAAAAGCTTGCCTTTCCTTTGTATAGCACTTGACAGCAGCATTCACCATATTTTTTTACCACATCGCATAAAGGTAATCATGAAAAAAGATACCTAGAATGGCTTCAGAAAGTAGCAAGAAGGATAGGGTGAGTGAGTTTGAAGCGAGGAGGGGTATTTTGAGAAGGATTAATGGCAATGTGTCTTTTACTGTAATATTTTTTTATTTAAACATTCACCACATATCACACTTCATATTAAAACACAAAATTTTAAAAAATAATAAATAAATAATAAATAAATAAATAAATAAATAAAAATTTAAAATAAAACACAAAATTTAAACAACATCAGGGCCGGGGATTTAGCTCAGTGGTTCCGGCGCCTGCCTTGCAAGCACAAGGTCCCGAGTTCGATCCCAACATCAACAACATCAAGGTTCTTATATCAGTAATACCTGAAATGCTCCTGACTAAATAACAAAAATCATCATACTAAGATCGAGGAAAACCTAAAACAGAATAAGAAAAAGCCATCAATAGACCCCAAAACTACCATTAATACTCTCTGACAAAGATTTTAAAGAGTCATCTTAAAAAGCCTTCAACAAACAATTATACATATATGTAAAACAAATGAAAAAATAGAAAGTTCAGTAAAGACAAAGTATTAACACAGATAAAAAAAAATACAGTACAAAGAAGAACCAAATAGAAACAATTTCTAAAAAGTAAAATAACCCAAAAGAAAAACTCACTGGATAAACTTAGTAGCAGCATGGAGAGGATAAAGAAAAGAATCAGGGAATCCGATGAGAGAAAATTGGAAATTACCTAATCTGAACAACCAAGAGAAAATATACCAAACATGGACAAATCCACAGAGACATATGAAACTATAACAAAACATCCAATGTTCATGCCATCAGAGTCTGAGTAGAGGAGAGAGTAGAGATGAAAAAATACTTAAAGAAGTAACAGCTAAAATTTTCTAGTTTGAAAAAAATTCCATAACCAAAAACAACATAAGCCTACAGATTCAGATTCAAGAACCTACATACACCCAAAGCAATCCATGGAAATACACATTATAACCATGCTTCTGACAATTGAAGACAAACATCTTCAAAGCAGCAAATAATAGCTGTAAGAAGAAAACAAGTAAGAGTTAGCAGTGGATTTCCCATCAGAAACTACGAGGTCATATTTTTCACATGTTGAAAGAAAATAACTGTCAAATCAGAATTCTGTATCCAGTGAAAAGATTTTTCAGTAATAAAAAGAGATCAAGACATTCTCAGATGAAGAAAAATTCACAAGTTAAGCCACAGCATGCCTTATTCATGAGTTGGGAAGCAACATTGTAAAGATAGCAGTTCTTCTTAAATTGATATACAGTTATCCTTAAATTGAAATTTTTCACGACCCAGAAGATTGGTGAAGAGGTCTTAAATCTGATACCAAAAAAATGATCTATAAAAGAAAATAAATAAATATATTGGACATCATCAAAGTTAAAAGTTTCAGTTTGCAGAAGATCCTAATAAAACAATGAGTGCTCACTTCAGCCGCACATATACTAAAACTGGAACAATACAGAGAAGATTAGCATGGCCCCTGCGCAAGGATGACACGCAAATTTGTGAAGCGTTCCATATTTTAAAAAATAAAAAATAAATAAAAATAAAACAATGAAAAGAAAAGCTACAGTTTGGGGAAAGTATTTTCCAAAGTACTCATCTGATAAAGGACTCATATCTAGAACACACAAAAACTCCCAAACTTTAATATTTTTAAAAATTGATTTAATCAGAAAATAGGCCAAGAAAGGAAGAGATGTTACATAGAAGAGAATAAACATATGTCAACCTGTTATATAAATGGATCAAAGATGGTCTCTGGGTTTCAGCCTCTAGGTTGTTTGTTTCTTCACCGCAAGCTAAAACCTATTAATTCAAAATTCTGCTGCCATCAACTTCGAATTGTCTGAAACAGCACAAACAGAAAGCAGATTTTTCAGCCATTTAGAACTTGTCTACTTTACACAGCCAGAGAAATCTCACCTGATATCTGGCTACCATTGACAAGCTAGAACCTAGACCCCAAATTTGTATGAGTGTGTAGGAGAATTCTGTGACCTAGACTCTCTGCTGTGGCACTGAACCGCATCACCTAGATGTGTAAGCTCTCTCTGTCCTCCTCTCCCCAAGAGTTCCCATTATTTCCACCTCTCCTCCTGCAAAGGGGACCCATGCACTGCACCAGAACCTCTGGACAAGCCCTGCTATAAGAGGTTCACCCTCTCATGCCACCCTGTGCAAGCACCACCCAAAGCTTGTCATGTGTTATTGCCTTTCATTGTCATATTATTTTGCTTGATCAGCTCCAAATTGCTCAAACCCCCAACACGAACATACATATACATGAAAAGATGTTCTCTATCACTAGTCATTGAAAGAAATGTAAATTAAAACCATGATAACATATCACTACACATCTATTACTATAGCTAAAATTTAAAAATTGACAATACGAAATGATAGCAAAAATGTGGAAAAACTAGATCTCTCATATATCATGGATGGGATTGTCGAATGTACAGTCATTCTAGAAAATAGATTGGCAGTTTCTTAAAAACTAAACATACATTTACCGTACAGCCCAGTCACTGAACTCCTAAATATTTATCCCAGAGAAACAGAGGTTTATACCTATGCAAAATCTTTGCCATAGCAGCTTGATCAGAAATTTCTCAAAACTGGAAATAATGAAATATCCTTCAATAAATAAATGGTTAAACAAACTGCAATGCATCCATATCATGGAATACTGCTTAATAATAAAAAGGAATGAATTAGTAATGCATGCAATAACTTGGATTGATCTCAAGAACATTATGCTGAATGAGGAAAAAAAACTCCATCTCTAAAGGGCAAATGTTGCCTGATTCAATTTAAATCACACTCTCAAAATGACACAATTGAAGGGATGAAGAGCAGATTTACTATTGCTGGGAGTCAAGAATGGAGGACAGGGAAGAATGATAAAGGGTATCACAAAAAAGATCCTTTGGTGAAGGAACAGTTCTATCCTTGACTGTAGTCATAGTTTCTCAAATGTATAAGGGCATAGAACCAACACACACATTGCAGCAGTGACAGACCTATAATTTTTATATTATACGGTCATCCCCCAGTGTCTGTGGAACATTGGCTCTGGACCCCCTAAAGATACCAAAATCGGTGGATGATCAGATCTCTTATTTAGAGCAACATCGTAGTATTTGCATAGACCTACACAAATCCTCCCATATACTTTAAATCTCGGTAATTTATAATCCCTAGTACAATGTATATGCTATGTGAAGTTTTTAAATATTATTTAGGAAATAATTACACAATTTAAAAATCTGTTCATAGTCAATACAAATGGATTTTTTTCAGGCACATGTTTTTGATCTGTGGTTGGTTGAATGTGCAGATGTGTAGCCCATGTATACAAGGACTGACAGCTACTTTATGTGAAGAGGGTTCATGTAAGATGGCACAAAAGAATTTCTCCTAACCCGTTCCATTGAACCAATTCCTCTCTGTACAGCAGGCTGGCTGATGCCCACTGGGCTACTATCACTCACCTCTGTGGGATACTCCTGAGCATTCTGTCCCAGTGCTCCCACCAATTGAGTTGTCTGCTTACCAAGAGTGAGCTGTATTTGTTCCCAAACATATTAAGGATTCTTGAACTGTTTTTCTAATTATGTAATTAAAATAAACATTATGAAAACCAATTAAATTGAAGTGGGATAAATAAGAGAGTTGCTGTTTCTATGAAAACTAAATTGAAGGCTTTGGGAAAAAAACAAATCACTCATGCAAAATTATGGATATTGAAGTAAGTGTGGGCGAGTCAACAGTAAAAGATATGGAGGGGGGCATTGAAAAGCCCTGAAGGGTGCTGCTTTCACATGCTCTCACAAGATGTCCAAGTTCTATAAAAGGATTTTCTTGTACAGAATTCCAAATTGAATATTTAGGATGGTGCATTATTGAGTAATTCACACGCAGGAAAGACAACACAAAACTCCAAACAGAAGACACATACAGGAAGGTCTTGACTCTGCATGAAAAGATTAGTTACATATAGGTTTACATACAGACAGGTAGAATAAAATGTAGTCCTTTATTCTCCATTTTAATTGATTACCTACCACTCCCAATGACAGCCATCCTCAATATCCTCAGGAGATTGGTTCCACAACCCCCATGAATTCTTAACTCTACACATGCACATGTGCCCTGTACAAAATGGAATCCTAGTTCATGTAACCTGCACACATCCTCCTGTACACTTTAAATCATGTGTAGATCACTAATGATAACTAGTACAATATAAATTCTATGTAAGTAATTAAACACAGTATTAGAGAATAATGATAAAAATGCAATATTTTTCTAATATTTCTGACCCAGAGTTGGTTATATAGTAGAAATTTGGTACATTGGTCACCCATATGTCATACCAATGCCCTCATTTTAATTCAGAGGTTTATGTCTCTGCTTCCCTGTGTACAGTCTTGCTCCTACTATGAATCTAAGCATTTACCTTCACCATTACAGCTAAGTACGTGTTGTAGAATAACACAAGAACAGGAAACCACAGCAGCTAGTAGGTATTCACTCTAATGGAAGACATGGAACAAGACTTCCAGGTAGTGCCTGAAACACAGACCAATGAAACTACCCCAAATTTTGTCCTTTGTATGCACCTGGTTCTTCAACTCCCTTACTAACTCCGCGAACTCATTTGCATTCTGCAAGAAAATCCCGCTCTTGCCAAGTTCTTCTGAGTTGGTTTCTGCTACTTGCCAACAAAGAACCCTACCTGACTCAATTTATAAAAGTAGAAAAATTAAAACCACCTAAATGTCAAAAAATTGGAAAACAACCAAGTAAATTATAGCTCATCCACTCAAAAAATATTATGTTGCCATTAAAATTATAGTTATTAGAACATATAATAAAATAAAAAAGTGTATAATATCTGAAAAAAGTAAATCATTCTCAGTATGATCACAACTCTCTAAAATATGCATAAGAGAACTTCAAAATGATAACTTATATTCAAATGGTGTGGGTTTTGTTCTTTTTCTGTATTTTTAACATTTTACTAATTAAACTATTTTTTAGATGGAAAAGCTAATTCTTATATTTGTGGAGTTTTTTAATAGCAAAACAAAGCCAGGTGTGAATATTTTGGTCCTTTTTTGTTTTCACTGTCTGTCTTTGTAACAGAGAATGAGTCCTCCTAGTGGCTCACTTCTTAACTGCTCAGTGCCATGTAATGGAGAATCAACTCAAATTCTTGTGTGCTCAGGATGTTTGAGGCACAATGCTAGTTTTCCTCAGCTCTAATCCATACAGCAATCCTGTGAGATCCATACTGTTATTCCCAACTTTCAGAGAAAAAAATTGAAACTCAGCATTTAAGTAACAGATGAAGACCACATGGGAAGTGACAGAGACAGGCTTTACCTGGCATGGCACAGTATCTGTCACATGGTCTATAGCACAATTTTAGTTATATATGTAACAAGGAGTTAAAATTGGGCTTTCATCCAGGTGTCAAGATGCAACAGCCATGACATTTCCAACTGAGGAACTGCTGCAAGTGTTAAAAAAAAATCTTTGAGCACCATTGCTGGGACACTTCCCCCATCCACTTGGATAATATTAAAAGATTTTAAATGGAGGATGGAGAAATGTATAAGGACTATTTTGAAGAAAACTATGCTGGAAGTGCCTTACTTTCTTCCAACTGTAAGCTTCATAATCAGATCTGTCTCTGCCTCTGGGAGCACAGCAGATGGGCTGGATCCTGACAGACAAATGAAGGAGTGAAGGGCTGGAAACTACATTTCCAGGATGCCAGGTTCAATGCCACCTCAGTACTTCCCAGGGAAAAAGTGAGGTTGGTTAGGAAAAAGAGCTGCAGTTGGTTCTGCTTAATTCCTGTCAAGTGGGACAGCTGAGAAGAAGCAAAAACCCTAGCAGCAAATAATTGGATTGAACTCCTAGAGATCAGAGAAAGAATCTCAGGTGACCAGCTAAAATAAAGACAAGTCAAAGGCCTGCAGGAACAAGGACTCATTCAGAAATATCTAAAAAGTCACAAAAAGCCTCCAGGAAAAAGAACATCTATAAGCATCTGCCAAGTCAGGGTATTCACAGGTCAGAAGTGGCCCAAGGGGACTTCCTCTCCCCTTTGGGAATCTCTCTTTCTGACCCTCAAGGGGTCAGGCACTGGGCAGGAGGCTAGGGAGTTGGAGGTGAGAGCAGAGCAAACTGGAGAAGAGAGAAGATTCCAGCCAAATTCATCTTCCCAGAGCACGCTTCCAGGAGGCATCAGGCTGGGAAGATTTCAACCAAATCAAGTACAGAACTTGGATTAGTATTTTGAGCTAGATTTTCAAATTGCTGCATTGAGACTATATTTTTAACTTAAAGTGACCATGGTCTCATACTTTAGAGTGAGCAGAAAAGCCATAACTTTTATGCGGAGGCAGGAAAAATGAATATTTAGTTAAGAAAATTTTAACGTTGCCAAAGAATTTTTTTTTTTTTTGGTTCTGGGGATCAAACTCAGGACCTTGAGCTTGCCAGGCAGGCACTGTGCCACTAAGCTAAATCCCTGCCCCTCAAACAAATATTTTTAAGTCATGGTAAACCATGTGTCATGAACTGTGCTTGCTCAGCACAGATGGTTTATCTGTGGTTGTGTCTCTGGCCCATGAACCCATATGAACTCTGTAACAGGCCTTTTCTTTTATTACCACTATATGCCCAGTGCCTGGAACACAGAGAGAATTTAGCAGATCCTCTCTCCATCAATCATGGCACCCAAAGAAATTGTAAATAAGCCAGGAAGATAATAATATTTCTGTTCAGTACCCCACATAAATTTACTTGAAGCTCTCACATCGTGTGAGTGGCTGGAGAATAATGGATTTGTTTCCCTTTTTATAGATTCTGCAATGACCTCTACAGGCATAGTTTGATGTCATTTGAGGTC
The DNA here is from genome assembly GCF_000247695.1 of Heterocephalus glaber. The sequence goes on along the minus strand of NW_004624733.1, from coordinate 14,558,005 downwards.
AGTGCATTTTTCCCAAGCACTGTTCTGTTGATACTGAAAATCATTCTGGGAGGACTTCATATTAAATATTTGTGTTATCTTCCCTGATATTTTAGGAAATGTGTCAGAATTCTCCAGAGGGAAGAGAAAAAGAACAATAGGGCAATATAGAGGTAGATAGATAGATAGATAGATAGATAGATAGATAGATAGATAGATAGATTTTATGAAGTTGGTCATAAGGCAATGGGGACTGGCAAGTCTGAAATCTGTAGAACAGGCTAGCTGGCTGGAAATTCAGGTATTAGCTCTGTCAGTATTAGATCTGAATTCTACAAGACAGCAAAAGGGAAACACTCTCGATCTTGAAGATCTTCTTCCAGCAAGACTCTATCTTTTTTTCTCTTAAGGCTTTCAACTGATTGGATGAGCCCCACTGACACTGAGGAGGTTAATCTGCTTTACTGGAAGTCTATTGATTTAAATATGAATGACATCTAGACTGCTGTTTCACCAAATAACTGGGCTCCATAGCCTGGTCAAGTTGACACACAAAATTAACTATCACAGGAGAAAAAGTTAGTTCATATTTGGGTATATATGCTATCATTAGGATTTTGAAGGCCTCCCAAAGATCCTTGTGTTGAAGGGACCCATGGGCCTATTGGGAGGTGGTGAAACATTTAAGAGATAGGGCCTAGTGGAAGGAAGTTAGGCCATTGGGAGTGTGACTTTAAATGGGATACTGGGCACTCAGCCCCTCCTCTTCCTCTCTTCTGCTTCCTGGCTGCCACAAGGTGTTGTAGTTTCTGTCTAGATGCCCCTCAAAGCCTCATGAGGTCATAGGTGGGGCTTTTCGGAGGTGGCTGGCTCTAGAGTGTGATACTGGGATTAAGTGTGTGATGCTGTGATTAAGGGTGTGTGATGACTGAATTAGTCCACTGATTGGTTTGGCACAGTTCTGGGAGCAGAAAATGGGAAGGCCCAAACTGGGTGTAAGTGCTACCCACCCTAAGGGCAGGCAGCCTGGATAAAACATAAGGGACAGAAAGAGGACTGCTATGATCATTTGTGGCTTTGCTGCTTCTTCCCTACTTTGCTACCTTGCTGCCTCCTGCCTGCTATGAACTGTTTCTCCTCTATGATCCTCCTCTGCCATGCCACCCTGCTTTGGAGCCAGCCAACTTGAACTGAAACCTCTACAAACTATGAGCTAAGTAAATCTTTCCTCCTTTAACTTCAGGTATTTTGTCTCAGCAATGAGAAAAGTAACTAAAACAGGTCAGCAACTTCCACCCCCACACATTCCTACCATGATATGTTGTTTCACCAGACCCAAAAGCACTGGGACCAACTGACCATGTACTGAACCTTCTAAAACTATGAGCTAAGGGCCGGGGGATTTAGCTCAGTGCCTCCACTGCCTGCATCACAAGAGCAAGGACCTGAGTTCAATTCCCAGTACCAAAAAATAAATAAATAAAACTATGAGCTAAAATAATATTCTTCTCTGCTTCAGTTAATTTATCAGAGCTATTTTGTCATAGTAACAGAAAACTGGCAATATATAAAATTGTGGAGCAAAATCTACCTCTTCCTACTATTGCTGGACTAGAGATTTTCAACATTACTGTCACATGAGTTAGGTATTTTTCCCTTTATTTGAGTAGGTCTTCTAGAGAGCAGAGATAGAGGCAAGGATTTAGATGCTTAAACTTAGATAAAAAGTATAATCCCAGAGCACTGATGATGGAGATATGAAGGTCAGATGCAGTTTATCACCTGTTGGATAACATTTCATTGGCAGTCTAGAGATTCGACATGTTGCTTAGAGTGTTTGCTCACCCAGTACACAGAGGAGTTGAGAAAAGAGAAAAATCATACCTCAGAGTAATATCTAGGAAAGGAGAGAAGATATATCTGTTGGCTCACCTCCTTCTCCAGTTCCACAATAGTCAAGATTTACTGCACAAGGAAATAACCTCCATCGACACACACTCAGAGTTGCACCCTCTGGCCCCTTGGTGACTGCTCAAGGAACCACATCCCAAGACCCTAGATCCTGTGGCCTAATGTCAAATCTAAATCCGCAAGTGGAGAAGTGATCCAACACAGATGAGGGGTCAAACAAGATAAAGAGAAAGCTGTCAAGGGCATCTGAGAAAGCTAGACTGTGTATGCAGATATGCATATTACCATCATGGAGTGAATAAAAATAGGAGAAACACTATGTGTTAAGAGAGATGTATTCCAATTTTATTTGTAAATAGTAACTATTTGAGAGAAATTTTATCCCAGAGATTATGAAAAAGAGTATTGGAGTCAGGAAGTTTAAATACAAAGCCTGTCCCTTCACAGCTGTGTCCCTGAACCCTTCTGTTTCTGTAAGTCAAAAAAAAAAAAACTTTCTACTTCCATTGCAGTTACGAGAGCTGGGCCTTTGTATCCACAGACTCCACAACCATGAATTCAACAAGGATCAAAAATGGTTTTTAACATGGTCAAAAACTGTACTGAACATGTACAGATTTTTCTTGTCGTTATTCACTAAACAATAAAGTATAAAACTATTTATATCTATTTACAACTATCACATTCACACTGCATTACGTATTACAAGTAATGGAGAGATGACTTAAAATATACAAGAAGATGTGCACAGGTTATATGCAAATACTGTGCCGTTTTCTAGGAAAAACTTAAGCATCAGGTGATTGTATCAAAGAGGGATATTGGAATCAACTTCCCATGGGAACAGAGGGATGGCTGAAGCAACGTCTATAGATTGGCACACAGTAGTGTTTAATGAGCATAAAATTTCTTTCATTTCCTTTTACTTTTTCAAACATTATTAATATGCTATAAGAGTAAGCTATTCAGAGGATAGTTTTAAGACCTGAATATCTATAATCCCTTTTAAAACTCAAGGATATATTTTTTTTCAGTTAAAAAGAAAAGTAGGATGATATAAATGAGCTATTAACTCCTAGATATGAATTTAAATGAAGTTTAATTTTAGAACATTTTAATATATTCTTAGCCTTCATCATTCAACAAATATTTGTACAGCATCTATGTCTCATACATACATTCGTAGGCAATGCTTTTGGTGAATTTACACTGTTGGGAATGGATATTTTAAAAGCCCAATGCTGCAGATAGAGCATCATTTTAACCATGGTAATAGTGTCCTGTTAGAGCATAGCTCAAGTAACAGGCCTGGAGACACTGTTGTCAAGAGCCAGGAGGTAACTGCTATAATGGGGGTGGGGCAGTCTCAGTCATGCTGTGCATCAGTTCATGGCATTCCCTCTGCTGGATTTCTCTTCCTCTGTTTCTCATCCTTAAAAAAAAAAAAGTCTCCTCAGATTGTTCTCCATTCCCTTCCTCCACTATAACCTTATCTAGTTTAGTCTCGTTTAGACACCCACCCTGCTTCTTCACAGCACCTATCACACTGTAAAGTAATTGCTGATTTCCTGGTCTGAGTTTCCACATTAATAAGGGATCCTTGTGATCAGAGCCATGCTTACCTATCTAGACAGTTCCAGGGCACAACACAATGCTTGGTGTATCGCGGACACACAATAGTAAAAGAGAAGGAGCAAACAGGGAAGTAACAGAGAGGAAACCGAACCCTATTAGTTCCTTGTTATCCTTAGAGGACATGTTCTGGGACTCTCGGTGGATGCTTGAAATCAGATAATACCAAACACCATGATAGATAAATAGATAGATAATAGATATGGTGTTACATGGATATATATTTTTTCTATACATAATACCTATGATAAAATTTAATTTATAAATTAGACACACTAAGAAGTTTATAATAATTAGTAATAAAATAGAATAATTATAACAATATACTGTAATGAAATGTGAATATGATCTCCCTCAAGATATTTTCTTGAACCAAGAGAGATTATGTAAAGGTGCAAATTTCCAATGATGAATGTCATTATATTGTATACCTAAAATGTGCTAGTAAAAATAATTTTTAAAAAAGATATTTTCTTCTATTATACCCACTGTTCTTGCGATGATGTGGAAAGACAAAATCCCTACATGATGAGATAGAGTGAGGTGGATAAGGCAGGTGTTGATATAGCATTTGGCTGCTACATAAGCCCATAAGCCCAGCGGTACCAGGACAGCTGATCTGATAACCCAGATGGCTACTATGTAACTAATAGGTGGGTAGCATATACAGCATGGGTACTCTAGACAAAGGGATGATTCACTTTCCAGGCAGGGTTAACTAGAACAGTGTGAAATTTTATTATACTACTCATAATGACACATAATTTAAAACCTATTAATTCTTTATTTCAAGCATTCTCTACTTAAAATTTTGAGACTGTAGTTGACTCTAGGTAACTGAAACTATGAAGAATTAAACTGCAGATATGGGGAGACTACTGTACATCAATGTATAAATACATAATTCATATATATAAGTGTAAATACATATATACCAGGGTCAGTGATGAGATATATATTATATGTATTTATATAGGAGTATATAGAACATGAATAAAGCATGTGTTCAAATCCTGGTAGCGGATAGTACTGTTATTTATGATGCTGTAAAGTTTTATAGCCCTAAAAAGTCCCAGTAACAAGTTTCAGAGGAAGATTGTAACTAATACAGCAGGTCAGGCCCCAGATGTGTCTGAAGCATGTGGAATGTTTCATTACAGAACAAATGTTTCCCCTTTCTGAGGATCAACATTAAACAAGAGACATTTTTTCTCCTTCACCACCATTAGGCTCTGCTCAGATTCCCAGAGGGCAGCAGTACTTAGTGAATTCATTTTTAATCACCTGAGCCACACAAAAAAATGTCCTGTCTTACAAAATATGGCAAAGCAGAAATGAAGGCAGGAGGGAAAGGGAATCCTGCTTGATCTGAACTTGAGCTCTGCCTGTGCTTTTTAGAGAAGTCAGTGATTTGCTGGTTTTCTCTGTATGTGGACCCGTCTTCTACCAAATGAGCTCTTGTTGCCTTTATTTATTCACCCAGTTATTCATCTCCAAATACATATTCACTCTAGTCACCAGGTTCTGCACTGGACTCCCAGAACATAGAGTTAAACAAGACACATTTCTTGCTCTCAGTAGCTCATAATCTACAGCAGCAGGTCACAAAATGTAGTGATCAAGGGCCAGACCAATACATTCTGCAGGCTTGCAGACCACATGGTTTCTGTTGTCCCTCTTCATCCCGACCACTGCATTACAAAGCAGCCAGGGGAAAGAAACAGGTGAATCTGAGCACCAATAACAGTTCACAAGGGGCCACAGTGTGCAGACTTGATACAGAAGCAGAAGAGGCCGCAAGCAAATGAATACATGTTCCTTAAATATTCCAAGGTCAGATGTGGGTACAAGAACTGGGAATAAAAGGGCCAGAGGCTTGGGCTGTAGTTGGAGCCTGAGACTGGGAGAGGTGACTATGTTGGGGATATTTTCAGAAGGCTTTGAAACTTATTGGAGGAAAAGAGCAACCAAGGATGACACCTAGACGTCTGACTCACACAATTGGCGGGTGCCACTACACAACTGGAGACTGCCTGAGACAGGTCATCTAAATCCATGTCTCTAAACATGTTTTATTTGTCAAATTATCATACTCTGCCTCCCAGTCTGGAATCATTTTGGATTATATTTTCTGTATCATGCCCTCACCCATAAAATTTTAATATCATAGATATATATTTAATATCACTGATGTATATTTGTTTCACGCAAAATTAAATACATTTTAAAATGAGAGCTTTCATCCTTACCCCTTCCCCACACAAATAAAACAGCTTTTACTCCACTGTGAAGAATATTACCCCCCACTGAGAAAGCTTCCTCCAGCTCTAGGAAGAGCCAGTCCAGCTACTGAAGCTCCCTGTCTGAGCAACATCACCTGCCTGAGGATGACGAATGGAATAGTCAGGTCTTTGAGAGGAGCCTCTATGGTCCAGAGGAAGAACATATCAGAACATGGCACAGAAACACCACACTTCCACTTCCTTCAGGGCATTTGCACTTGCCAGGCCTTCTGGATTACTTCACTCCAGATTTTCATGTAGCTTGTGACCTACAGTCACAAGTGACAAAGGGATATTCACAAATGGCACGCAAACTCATCTGAGAAGGGGGGTGTAATTACATAGTAGAAATACCTTAAGGAATACTTCTGTTAGAACTCCAAAAGGAGGACCTTCCTCAAAGGAAAGACCATGGCCCCACATCCAGAGATTAGCAGCTGAATATATACTGATATGCTCTAAAATAAATTTAAGTGCTTCAAGTATTTGTATTTTTTTTTGCTTAAATTCTTTTATTGGTACATTTTAGGTACACAATATGTTTACATTTATCATTGGGTGCTTGTACCTGTACATGTATGTTTTGATTTCTTGTTTTAAGTGACAAGTTAACACACCTTATTACTTTGAACAAGGAAGGAAAGTTGGATACCTCTTTCTCAGTAATTGATAAACAATGCACAAAAAGTGATAAATATCGTGTTACAGTTCTTCAAAGAAACAGAATTTATAGGATATATATAACTACGGTCATGTACTATACAATGATATTTTGGTCAACAATGGATAACACACACAATGGTGGCCCCAAAGACTATATTGCCTAGTGATATTGTAGCTATCTTAGTTTATGTAAGCACAAGTTTGTGCATGACAAAATTACCTAATGACACATTTCTCATAATTTATGCCATCATTAACTGACATGTGACTATGTAAAGAGAGAGATTTATTATGAGAGATTGACTCACAATAATGGAAGCTGAGAAATTTCAAAATCTGCCTGGTCCAGGTCCAAAGGTCTAAGAATCAGAAGTACAAATGCCCATAGGCAAAAGAAGATGGATATTCCGTCTTCAACAGAGAAAGAAATGTCACTCTTCCTCTTTCTACCTTTGTGTCCTTTTGGCCCTTTGGTGGATTACATAATGACTACCTCATTGGCGATAACAATCTTCTTTTCTTAGCCTGCAGATTCAAATATCAATTTCTTCAAAAATCAGTGTGATAGACATCCCCCCAAGTAATATTTTACCAGCTATCTGGATATTCCTTCACCCAGTCTAGTTGACAAATAAAATTAACTGTACCTGTAATATAGACACAATGAACAAATTTGACCCAATTAATACACAGAGATCCCTACATCCAACCATGAACAAATGACATTCTTTTTATGTGTACATTGGGTCACTTACCAAAACTACCCATATACTGGGCCATAAAGCAAATCTTCACAAATGCCAAAGGGCTGAAACTATTCTGAATACATTCTCCAGCAGTGGTGGAATTGAGCTAATTATCAATAACAAAGAGTTTTTAAACTAGAAACATTTGGAAGTTAAGCAACATACTTTAAAAAATAAGAAAAACATTGGTCAAGGAAGAAACCAAAAATGGACATAAAAAGTATCTTCAGATGAGTTTAATGAAAATGTTACAATTACAGGACACAGATAAACCTGTGTCTAGAAGGAAATACATATGTTTAGCATTTACTTTGACAGAAGAAAGCTTAAAAATTTGATAATCTGTGAACCCATCGCAAGAAGATGATTTTTTTTAAATGAGAGCAATTAAACTTGAAGTATAAGAATGGCATCATGTACAGATACAAGCACCCAATGATAAATGTAAATGTATTGTATACCTAAAATGTACCAATAAAAGAATTTAAGCAAAAAAAATGGAAATGATAAAAAGAAATTTTTAAATATAGTAGAGGCATAACTGAAATCTTACATGGGAAATATCTTTCCTGTAATAAACAGGAGACTTCTCCTTCACTTTAGTTGTAATGTCACTTATGTTTCCCCATCCAGCTTAAGGCTGGATTTGAAGATAAAATAAATCTATTTCATCACATTAATGAAGAATAAACTAATTCCTATTTTATTAATAGATTGGATTGTGTCAAATGCTTTCCCAGCAGTCATAAACATAAGCATGTGATTCCTCTCCTCTCTCTCTCTCTCTCTCTTTCAATACTGGGAATTGAAACCAGGGACTTGGAACTAAGCCACACCCCCAGCCCTTTTGTTTCATTTTTAGACAAAGCTTCCCAGGCTGGGCTCGAACTCCCAATGCCCCTGCCCCAGGCTCCTGGAGTTACAGTTATGCACTACTACATCCAACTTGATTTTTCTCTTTAAATCATTAATGTTGATATTTATACTAATCAATTTCCTAATATTAAATTATACTTGCATTATTGATATAAAGGTTACTTACCCCATATTACTTTTTATGCTGTTTTTTTTCCATTTGTAAGGGTTTTCTTTAAAGCCTCATTTTTATTATGATGCTGCTCTCTGTTTTCTATATTTTGTTTAGCATTTTGTATTGAAATTTACAAGTGATATTAATCTGTAGTTTCTTTTTTGTTTCTATCTTTGTCAGGTTTTATTAAAGCTATTTTCACCATGTAAAAACTGGAAAATTATGTTTCTTTTTCATTTGCTCTAGATTAGTTTAAATAAAGCAAAACTATCCCTTGTCATTGTTTAACATTTTGCTTTGAATAATTATAAAATTATAGATTTTATTTTATAATGTATAAAAGCTACTGTGTACCCAGATCTCCTGGATCAGTGATGGCGAACATTATAGAAATGAGTGGCCCAAACTGCAACCCAAAACCCATTTACTTATCACAAAGTGGCAACACTGCAGTTAAACCTGAACACCTGAGTTTTTAGTTCAGAAAAAACAACTCATACATTAACATCTTTTGTCGTCAAAGAAAAAACAAATAATGTATGTGCTATAAGTTCACCTCCACTGTCCTAGATGCATATATTTTTTCTGAATTACTTGAGAGTAGGTTGTATGTAACCTTACATACTGCAGTGTATATTTTCTAAACACAAGGCCTTACCTTGTAAATAACTATAATACAATTATCAAAAGCAGGAAATTAACATTCTTGGATATGACACAAAAAGCATATTCTGTGAAAGGAAAAAAGATAAAAATTTAAAACTTTACCATGTGAAATACACTATTATTGGAATGAAAACAATCTGTAGACTGGAAGAAAACTTTTGTAAGTCACATATTTGACAACTTGTAGGCAAAATATATCTCTTAAAACCTCACAACATCCAACAGAATGAGCAAACAACACAACAAAAATGTAGACAGAACCACTTGAACGGACACTTCTCCAGGCACAAAGTTTGATGAAAAAATATGATGCTTCAATTAAAACACATCGACATCAATCCCTCTGAAAACCCTCCCCTCACCTTAAACACCCTTATCCCTCACACTTGCCACTTTCTGAAGAGGCTCTAGAAGTCCTCTTTGATGAGTATGTTTAGTTATGCTTTCATGGCTGCCTCAATGTTCTTAGTAGATTCAAATGATTTACCTTTCCCGGTCATTTTGACTTTGGGGAAGAGTCAGAAGTTGCATGGTGCCAGATTTCAAGTTATATTACAAAGCTACAATAATTTTTTAAAACAACAACAAGGTACTGACACAAAAACAGACATACAGATCAACGAAACAGAATATAGGACGCTTATAGTATATAGTAATATATAGAACATAGTAAATAATAGAATATAGTAAAAACTCCAAGCATATTCAGTCATCTGATCTTTGACAAAACCACCAAAAACATACACCGGAAAAAAAATGGCCTCTTTAACAAATGGTGCCGGGAAAACTGGTCATCCACATGCAGAAGACTGAATCTAGACCTATGTCTCTCACCCTGCACTAAAATAAAATCAAAATGGATCAGCCACCTAGATATTAAAATAGAAACAATGAATCTGCTGGAAGATAAAACAAGTAAAACAGTTGAAGACAAAAGTACAGGCAAGGACTTTCTGAACAGAACCCCAGTTGAACGAGAAATAGCACAAGAATCAACAAATAGGGTTATATCAAATTTTAAAGCTTCTGCACAGCAAAGGAAACAACCAATAGAGTGAGGAATCAACCTAAAGAATGGTATAAAATTTTTGCCAGCTGTACCTTGGACAGAGGACTAATATCAATATATAAAGAATTCAAAAGATTAAACCCCCCAAATAAAACATCCAATCAAAACAATGGGCAGATGTAATGAATCCACACTTCTCAAAAGAAGAAACACAAATGGCCAATAAATACAGAAAAAATGTTCAATATTGCTGGCTATTAGAGAAATGCAATCAAAACGACACAGAGATTCCACCTTACTCCAGAAAGAGTGGCCATCATTAAGAAATCAAATAATGTGCCGGGGATTTAGCTCAGCGGTTTTGCCGCCTGTTGCGCAAAAGCAAGGACCCGAGTTCGATCCCCAGTACCAAAAAAAAAAAAGAAATCAAATAATAACAAATGCTGGTGAGGTTGTGGTTGGGGGGAAGGAAGCCTTTTACATTGATGGGAATATAAACTAGTACACCCACTATGAAAATCAGTATGGATATTCCTCAAAAAGCTAAAAAATAGAAATTTCATTTGACTCAGCTATATCTCTGGTAGCTTTTCAAAAGAGTTAAAGAGTATTATATTACAGTGATACACATACACACTCAAGTTTATAGTAGCACAGCTCACAATAGTTAAATCTTGGAAATAGCCTATCTGTCCATCAACAGATAAATAGGTAAAGAAAATTCATTACATACAATAGGGTATTACTTAGACCTGAATGAGGATACATTTCAGCCATTTGTAGAAAAATGGATACTCCTTGAAATCATAAAGTTGAGTGAAATAAAGCAGACACAGAGGTTAAATATTTCATGGTTTCTCTTATATGAGAACCCAAAGTATTAATAATTTAAAGAGCAAAATAAAAGATAGATTGTAGGAAACATGGAGGTAGACCTTTCACAAATGAGAAGGCCCTCTAAGATGGAGGGAGAGAGAAGGAAAGAGAAGGAAGAGGAAAGTAAAAAAGATTAAGATCCAATATGTGCATGTACTAACTTCCCACAATGAATGTATTCATTATGTATTGCAACCATGTACGAATAAATATGTTTTCTTAAAAAGAGAGTAGATGTTCATTTTTCTCTAATCTTAAAGGAAAAACATTTCATCATTAACCATTAAGTATGAGGTTATTTATGAAATGTTCACTATGAGGATTTGTTTAAGTTTTCCTTCCATTCCTAGCTAAGTTTTTACTACAGATGAATGCTGAATTCTGTGAAATCCTTTCTCCGCATCAGTGGAAATGATAATGTGTGTTTTCTTCCCTGCTCTGTTAATGTAGGGGGTTACATTGACTCATTCATTGAACCAGACTTTGATCAATCACAGTGATAACTTCCACTTAGTCTTGGCATGGTGTTCATTTTACATGGTGCTTAGTGTGATGAATTTATATTTTTGAGAATTTTTACATATATGAGAAATATTGATCTGCAGTTTTCTTTTCCTATATTATCTTTGTGTGCTGTGGGAATCAGGACAGTGTAAGGTTCATAAAGCAAGTGGGGAAATGTTCCTTCTTTTTTACTTTTCTGGAAGAGTTTGTATAGAATTGGTATTATTTCTTCTCTAAATGTTTTGTAGGACTAGCCAGTGAAATTAACTGGGCTTGGAAATTTCTTTTTTGGAAGGACTTTAACAACAAATTCAATTTTAACTAGGCCTGAAAACTTCTTTCTTAGAAAGACTTCACTATAAATTAAATTTTAAAAATAGACTTAGGGGAATCCAGGTTTTCTTTTTTTTTTATAGGCAACTTTTGGTAACTCATGAATTTCAAGGAATTAGTTTAGTTGTCTGCATAGAGCTAGACCCAGTATTTATTATCCTCTGAATATCTGTAGTCTATAATAACATCTCCACCTTTATGATCTTATGTTTGTGAAATTTGTTGTAGTTTAATATTTTTATTCCTTTTATAACTTTCTATGGTGATTGTATAATTTATATTTAACCATTCATATTTATCCACATCCTTTAAGTCATAGATTTCATTCTTAACATTATTTGAAGTTTCCAATATATAGTGTTTCAAATTATTTTCTTTATATAATTTAATTGTGGTTGAAATATTTTCTTTTCCCTTACTGAAGAGAGTTTTTTTCTTTCTAATAGGTAAGATATTTTCTTCTGATGTTTTCTTAACTTCTTATTCTTACTGAATTAAAATTAGGGAATGTTGTCTGTACTATACCTACTTTTGGAAATTTACTGGGATTTTCTTTTGATCTAATATGTGGTGAAATTTATTTCCACAGACATATGTAAAGACTCTACTGACTGTTTTCAAGATACAAAGGTTTCTATATGTTAATTATATCTACCTTATTAATTAGTCACACTATTTAGATCTATTCGGTCTGTCCTTAACTAAGAGACTTGAAATAAAATTCCTTAATATTACCATATTTCTGTTTGTGTCTGTTTTATTCTCCAGTAGTTTTATGGTTTTCCATTTAAGCAGCTGATACTCTATTCAGTTCACACTGAGAATGGCATTTTTGCCCATGTTTTTGTTTTCCAGATAACCTGACTCCCTCAATTTTGTATGCATATTTATAAAACATAGTAATATTTGGTTTAATTTGTGACTCAAGATGGACTTATTTTTTTCATTAATAGGTAAACATTTTGGTTTCTCATTGCTGCTATAACAAACTGCCACAAATTTAATCGCTTAAACACCACACAACTTTATCTCACAATTCTGAAGGCTAAAAGTCTAGAGTCTCACTGAGCTAAAATTAAGGTACTGCCCTGACCATATTCCTTCTGCATGATCTAGGGACCAGTGCCAAGCGTAACACCAAAGGGCATAATCTCTAACACCATCATCCCAAGTTCTGAAATTCTAAAAGATCAAAAGATTCCTGATGTCTTAAAATCCTTAAAGTCTAATATCCTGAAAATCACAATCTGCAAGTGTTAGAATTCAAAAAGCTAAAATCCCCAAAACTACAGTTCTCAGCCTATATGAGACATGTGAAAAGCTTCATCCTAAGGAAGAAATTAGCTACCCAGTATAGCACTGTCAAAAACTTCAGCTTTAAAATGTGTCATTTTGGGTAAGGGTGTACCTCAGTAGTTGTACAGGCACTTTGCACATGTAAGGCCTTGGGTTCAGTTTCCAACTCACAAACACACACACACACACACATATATAAAATTCCTCTGCATTGGCATTCCTTCCACCTGATGAAACTTGAAGAGATTTTTGTGAATTGAGTCCATACTCTTAAGTGAAATAAATAGGACACCCATGTGTAAATACTGAATAGTTTCTCTGCTGTGAGAAACTGAAAGTGTAAATAAGGATTAAAATGATTAAAATGAATAATTGATAATTTGAAATAGGAAGAAAAGGTCCAAAGGGGTAGGGGAAGTCAGAGGGGAAGGGGAATGGAAAGGAAAAATTATGAGAAAAGGAAAAAATGGAAACAAAGTCTTTGTAAATAGGGAAGGGTGGAGGGGGTGAAGGAAGGACAGGGAATAGGAAGACAAACCAAGATACATCATGTACAGGTACAAGCACCCAATGATAAATGTGAATGTATTGTATACCTAAAATGTACCAATAAAAGAATTTAAGGGAATAAAAACTGCTCGAAGGAGATAGAGAAGTTATCAGTTCAAAATTAACTGAACAAAGAATGAAAAGAAAACATATATCCACACTGCTGTTCCATCACTGTATTGTTTTCACCAAGTTGAGGTCTGTTTAAACCCATGAAATGGATTTGCACATGCCCAACACAATAGACAAGCGTGACACAAAAGATGGGAAAATGTAATAGCGAATGCTCATGTCATTGTATATCAAATCATAGAATTTCCCAAAAAATGCAGCACCACATGGAAAATGAATATGAACATATTCTTTGAGGAAAGCCATGCTCTAAAAGAAAAAATAAATCATCCTAATACAAGACTTCAAACTATAATCAAAGGTGGTGAAAGTCAGCCAGTTTTTATGGACTACTCCCTGCAATTGCCATTGTCTACTCCTGTAAAATGCTTTTTCCCAGCCTTTTAAATATTAGCTTTTAGGCCGGGGATTTAGCTCAGTGGTTTCGCCGCCTGCTGTGCAAGCGCAAGGACCCAAGGTGATCCCCGTTACAAAAACAATACATATATATTAGCTTTTAGCTTTTCCCCCACATTTTAAATATTAGCATTATTTTTTACAATTTGCTCTGTTCTGTATTTCTGCTTCTCATCATTTGCAATATCAGAGGTATAAATTGTGTAATGACTTACACTTCTAACAGGTTAATACGTTTTTCATAAACTTGACTCTGTAAAGGCATATTTTCACAACACCGACCTTCTGTAAACATTTTGCGTGTACTTTCTAAATAAAGAAAGAAATGTCCTCTTTGTACATCTTTGTGAAAGAAAATTTCTCAAGATCTCAGTTCATTGAACAACTGCAAATACAGTGATGACTAATCCCAAGCTGATATTGGGTCCACCTCATCAAAAGACTTAGGCTATCGCAGTATTTCAGATGACCACAGTTACAATGCTGGGTGCATACAATTACCAACCATAGTGATATGATTTCCTGTTTACCTATTTCTTTATGAATATGGTCTATCTGCCCATAAGTGTTTTACTCATGAGACTGTGGTACACCTCAGTGTTTATGCTTGCAATAGTATGTATGTTCTTATTGCCTAATTTTGTTTTGTTTTGTTGTTGTTTTTGTACTGGGGATTGAACTCTGGTCCTTGTGCTTGCACAGCAGACGGAGAATCCACTGAGCTAAATCCCCTGCCATTGCCTAATGTACTGTGTAAAATTACCTATTAAGTGCTGTGTTGTGTTTTTATTTCTCAAATAAATCTCCTTTTCAAAATGTAAATAAATATCTTTTTAAAGCACGATATTGTTTTGATAGAATTATATTCTTAGGAATTTTGATCTTTTGAGATATTAGATTCTTGAGATTTTCTGCCCTTGAGAATTTCAACACTCAGGATTGTGTCTTTAGGGATTATGGCCCAAATCCCTAGGGGACAATCTATTTCCTTGCCTTTTCCAGCCCCAAGAGACCATATGCATTTGTTGCTTTGTAGTCCTTCCCTGTCTTCAAAACCAATGGTGTGTTGTATTCTTCAGGTACATCACTCTGACCTACTCCTGCAGCATTAAGTCTCCCTCTGCCTCTTTAAAGAACCCTTGCCCTTACATCAATCCCACCCAAATAATCCAGTATAATCTCCTATTTTAAGATTAGCTGATTGGCAACCTCAATTCCACCTGTAATCCTTGCTACATAACCTAACATAACATGCTTACAGTTTCCGGGAAATAAAACATGAGTATCTTTGGGATGGAGGGTGGAAATGCACTATTCTTCCTATCACAGTGACTTGAGCCCTTTTACCTTTCCCAGTATGACTAATACTTTGGTTTGAGTTCTGATGAATAATTGTGCTTTCTTTGTTGCATGTTTGGTTTTCCTTATTTTGTTTCCTGTAGACATTTCTTCTGATGCTTAGGAGGGATTGTATTTTATTCTAGTAATTAGCTAGAATAAAATAATTTTAAATAATCAATTTAATTCAGAGGTTCTCTTCACCTCCCTTGCTACAATGTCAGAGTGTTTCTCATAAAAATACTCCAAAAGGGCCAGGAATTTAGCTCAGTGGTTCTGCCGCCTGTCTCGCAAGCACAAGGTCCCAAATTCGATCCCCGGTACCAAAAAAAAAAAAAGATTAAAAAAATAGAAAAATTAAAATACCCTAAAAGCAGAGAACAGAACCTCAGGAGGCAATGACCATTCCAGCAGCTTAATCTGGAACTTTCAGCCTCCAGAACTATAAACTCTGTTCTTTATAAACTCTTAAAGAGTAGATTTCTTATGTGGTATACATGTAACCTGGTGAGACAGATTAAATTTCCATTGTCCCATCTTCATCCCCTGAAGTCACATCATACATTGACATCTTTGCCATTGTGGAGCAGATGGTGAATGTCTGTACTTCCCTAGCCTTGGACTTTGGATTTGACCATGAAATTGGCCTCAACTAATGGGCTATTGGTGGACATGCCATGATGAAGCCTATAAAATATGCTTCCCTAGTTCCGTTTACCCTCTTGAATCTTGCTTTGCATCGAGGAGAGAATGCCTCAGGTAGCCATAGGTTTCAGTATTTTTGTTTGTTTGTTTTGGGGGATTTTTTGGTACTAGGGATTGAACTCTGGACCTTGCCCTTGCAAAGCAGGCAGCAGAACCACTGAGCTAGATTCCCAGCCCTAGGTAGCCATAGGTTTAAAGAGGCTGAGATATGCATGGAGCAGACCACATGCAACCCTCAGACTAGAGTCAAATTCAACTACACCAGCATAGATACATCAACACTGGCCACCCTGAAGGCAAATGAGCAAGAAATAAATGTTTACAGAGTGAATTTGAGCACATTTGTTACACAGCAAAAGTTGATGACCCTTCCAACTTCTTCATTTTTCTGGGCCTAACCAAGTTTGAGGGATTTTTTCCACACTTCACTTTACCCTATTTTCTTACTTTTGTACCCTTTTCCAATTGAGGAATATAGTTTTTTCCCTTCAGAGTTATTCTTCCCACTTCAATAAGTTTATTTTTTCAATCCTATACATCATTGAGTTCTCTGCTTTGGCTACTTCCTTTTACACAGCTCCTCTGTGCTCCTAGCAGGTCTTACACAGTATTCCACAGTCTGTCTCCTAGCTTCACTGAACAAGGAGTCTGAATTTTGTTTTCAGTTCTACTTATTACTTTGGATGTTTTCCAGGAGAAGGGGTGAATATAAAGTTTGCACTCCCATTTTCAAATGTAAGTCTGCCTTGCTTCTGGGATACGAGGTCGCATGGAGTCTCACAACATGCTACCATGGAATCAGACAGCCTGGATTAAATTCTGCATCTGTCTCTTAGTCACCCTCTCATTGCTGGGACAAAATACCCAAGACTCACAACTCAAAAGGAGGAGAGGCTTGTTTTGGCTCACAGTTTTTAGAGGATTCAGTCCATCATCGGCCACCTTCAAGGCAGGTGGGAGTGGTGGAAGGATCTGACAGAAGAAACCTGCTCATATTGGGGCAGCCAGGAAGCAGAGCACAAAAGGAGAAGCGGGAGAAAGATCTATACCCTTCCAAGTCACGACCCCCAGTGGCCAGCCTCCTCCAACCAGACCCATCTCCCACAGCACATTCCACTCCAAATTCTTCAGTAGATGAATCGACTGAGTATAGCACTCCTATGATCAAATTACCTTCCGAAATCCAGCCTCTGAGTACATGAGCTTTGGGGGAGCACATTCTAGATCTAAACTATAACAGTCTGCAACTAATTTTTGTGTGGACTGGAAAGAGTACATTGACCTTTCTGCACTTCAGTTTTCTTAAACTATAAAGAGGATCCAAAACATTTATCACAGAGTAAATGAAAAGAACATTCCAAGGTATTTGAGACTAACATGTAGATAACATGTGACAGTGCGAAGAGTAGGCACACCAAAAAAATGAGAATGTAACTAGAATAGTTCTTTAATTGTTCCAGTAGGTAAATTTGTCCTTCTACCTAGAGATAATCATCAGATTGCAGAAGGTTTTGGCAGCTCACTTTCAGCTACAGGAAGAAAGGGGAATGGTCTTAAGATGAGGCTGCACAGCAGAGAGGAAACACAGAGAAAAAAAAAAAAAACAGACCCTAAACATCTGAATCAAATCAACACTGAAGTCCGGCCAGTCTCTATCCCTTCAGGTTGCTTGAGCCAAATAACCTTTTATTTAAATTGGTATTCCCATTTGATCTGTATTTTCTGTTGCTTTAAATTTAACGGACATTGTGAGATACAGAATATCTGTATTAGTACATTCTTTGTTATATAATGATATAGCTGAGACTAGGAATCTTTACAGAGAAAAGCAGTTTGCTTCGCTCAGTGCTCTGGATGCTTGCTGGCGTGGTGTCAGTACCATTTCAGCTTTAATAAGCACAACTGATGGCATCACAACAGTGGGAGTGTGGTGAGAGCCAGGGCTCACATCGCAAGGCAGAAATCCAAAGAGGCTGGGGAGTAGCTAGGCTTTTTCTTTCATCACAAACCTCTCTTGAAAACTAATTTGGGCAACCTGTGAGAACTGCAGCCTGAGGGCACTCCCCCAGGGACTAAAGGAGCTTCTACAGGGCTCCACCTCTTAGAAGTCCACCACTCAACACTACCACACTGCAGCTCAAGCCTCTAGCACATAAACTTTTGGGGACAAACCGAATCCAAACCATAGCAGGATCCCAGAAATTCTCACCTCCCTCATTAGCACACATTTCTGAGTAAATATCATGTGACCCTGGTGGTTTTTAGAATCAAAAGTTATTATTCCTCAAGGCTGGGGATACAGCTCAGAGCTAGAATGCCTGCTTAACATGCTAAAGGCCCTGGGCTTAACCCCCACTGCTAAAAAAAAAAGGAAAAATAACTATTTCTCAGTGTTCCTTTTATGATTTTGTTTTTCCCTAGACTGTGGTATTTCATTCACACAACAATATGTATTAATAATAAAACCTAACTAACATCTGTTATAATAACACTCCAAGCCTTTAGCTGCATTCTAATCCTCACAACCTCTTTGTGAAGTAAACACACTGCTCCTGCATGCAGAGGGTGAAACTAAAATGTAGCAATTTGGACTACTTATAAACCAACAGTGGTGGATCCAAGAATCAAACATCAAATTTTTAAACTCCAAAATCAAATTCTTAAACATTTGGCTAAACTGCATCTCAGAAGCATTTATTGACCATCATCTATGTGCCATTGACCAGAGCCACAGGGAGGAGTCAGATATCCAATCTATGATAGTTTGTTCTAGTAGCCCAGATGGATCCAGACACTACCTATCAAGAGAATGCCTTCCCTCACAGGGTAACGCCAAATACCTACAGAGGCTGTTGATTCAGTCTGAGGAGGCAAGAATGGCGGCCATCATCCAAAGACCAAACACAATTATCTCTGCTTGGCTTATGCAACTTGGGCTTTCTGACTTTATAGTTGATGGGCCCTCACTGTATAACCCTGAGGATTCATAACATCAAGGCCATTTCTCCCTAAGACATGTATCTCCATTGCTGGTCTTGTATTATTTTAATAATAAGAATAAGAGAGAAAAGTGGAAAAAAAACACTTTTCCCAAGTGCTTTTGCTCAGTTGTAGTTGGTACACAAAACCTCTGCCTTCTATAGTAAAGTACTTTGAGAACTCAATTCTGACAAACATATGTAGACTTTCATGCATCATCTATCATCCGGGGGATCTATTTTTGAAAGAATTCAGTATCATTCCATGTGTTCTGCCTAGAACTCCCCTAAATTCTTGGAGAATTTACATAAACAGGAGAGAAAGAGATTTGCTCCAGTGATGTCTCTAGCCCAAGAGTTTTTCCCACCATCAGACTCTCAGCTTGGCCTCTGCACACACTTCTTTGTGGTCTAGAGGAAGTTCTTCCCTTTCCCAGTTTCACCTATTTCCTGTCTCATGATGATGTATAGTGCCCAATCTCTTGCCCCATATCTTCCTAAAGCCTGACAGAGGCAAATCTCCCTCAGTCTGAAACACCCAGTTACCATCCTATGTTCCTTTCCAAATTTTCCACCATGTTGTTTTCTGGGATTTTCATCTTCCCTGGGAAGCATCATTGTGCTATAGGATGGGGTGGAAGGGAGAACACATGGGCTATAAAGATACTTTATTGGTGAATTCTGGTCCTCAAATGAGGAACGGGATGCAAAGATGCCTAACAGCGATCCCTGACAAATAAAAGCACTAATAGACTTCAGCTCTCTTCCCCTTCTTCAAACTACTTAATTTTCTCTGAAATTAAAACTTCTTTTCTAATTGCCCTTGACTTCAAATGTCACATTCTTTAACCCTACCCCATTACTAATCCATTCTTGCCTAGTTCCTCCTACATTCCCTTTGTTCATGTTAAAGATGACTTTTCTTTTCACCTGTATAAGTCTTGTTGCCTCCTACACTGATTAATTCAGTTAGACTGAAAAACAGGACTAGCTCTTCCTCCCTAAAACTCCAATTAATCAATCATTCCAGAACTTGAGCAATTTGGAGTGATCGTATTTAGTGGAAAGAGCAGCAGAGTTGCTGTCAGTCCTGAGATATGGTATTTAACAGCAGAAAAACCTACGGCAAGTGGTTTTACTTTTGTAAGACTCAGTTTGTCCATCCATAGTACCATAACTCATAAGGTAGGTGAAAAGATTGAAAATAACCTCAGAGAAGTATCTGGCACAAAGTCTGATGTACATAAGGTAATAAAATTGCTGGACAGACAGATCTAGCCCAAGTCTGTGCTACTTCATCTATTTTTATGTATAAACTAAACAGAATATTCCATAAAGCTTACATGGAAATTTCATCACAAAACACACCTTTATGAGTGTCAGTAAAAGAATGTTCTCAGACCACAATGGAATTAAAGTAGAAGTCATAATAAAAAGAGAAGTCCCCCATTTTTTTAAATTAAAGAGCAAATTTTTAAATATTACATGGGTCAAAGATAAAGTCAAAGTTGAAAAATATTTTAAATGAAAATGTGATCATCAAAATACATAGCAAGAGAAAAATATAATAACATCTAAAATTGTCAGCCTAGGTTTCCACCTCAAGAAACTAGAAAGCAATTGTGATTAAAGCCCAAAGTCAAAAGGAAAGCAATAATGGAAAAATTTAGAACACAAACTAATGAAATTGAAAACTGAAAATAAAATAAAAGTCTAGCTCTTTGGAAGGATGAAGAAAATTGATTAAGTCTCAAAAAAGGAGAGAAAACACAAGTTACAATATCAGAAATGGGGGGAAATGTCTTTCAATGGATCCCATGGAGATTACAAAGGATAATATATAACATGAAAAACTCTATGCCCAAAACTGTATTAACCTAAGCAAAATGAAAGACAGGTCCTAGAAAGACATATACTACCAGGTTTACGTAAGGAGGAAGACACAACCTGAATATCTTTGTATCTGTTTTTTAAATCAAATCAACAATTAAGAACCTCTCAACAAAGAAAGAACCAGATCCTGAGAGTATCACAAATGAATTTTACCAGACATTTAAAAAAGAAATCCTGCCAATTTCCTATAACATCTTTCAGCAAACAGAAACAGAGGATACAATTTCCAATGTATTCTACGAGGCTAGCATTACTCTAATACCAAAACACAGATAAAAATATTATGGAAAAGGAAAATTATAGACCAATATCTCTCATGAACATAGGCATAAAAATCTTCAACAAAATATTAGCAAATCAAATCCAACTGTGTATAGAAATGTTTTACATAATGCCTACGTGAGACTTATTCCAGAGAGTCAAGGCTGTTTAAACATTCAAACATCCATCAATGTAATGAACTATATCAATAAGCTAAAGAAGAAAAATCAATGATGATATCACTAAATTCACTAAAAGTATTTTACAAAATCTACCAGGCATTCATGATTTTTAAAACCCTTACAAACTAGGAATAGAGAAGAATTTTTTCAACTTGATAAAGAGTATTTACAAAAATTATACACAGCTAGAATCAGATTTAATGGTGAGAAAAGAGATGCTTTCTCCCTAAGATAAAGAACAAGGAAAAGATTTTTTTATCACACCTATTCAGTATCCCACTGGAAATCCTAGCTAATGCAATAAGACCAGGAAAGCTAATAGAAGGCATCCAAATAGGAAAGAAACAAAAGTGTGTGTTTTCACAGATGAATTGTGTGTTTATGTAGTAAATCTCAAAAAATTTACCAAAAAAAAGCACGTCTAAAACCAGTGCTATTACAGCAAGACTGCAGAATACAAGATCAATATAAAAAAGTGAACTGCTTTCCTATATACCAACAATGAATAATCAGAATTTCAAAATTTTAATCATTTACAGTAATACCAGAAATGAAACACTTATAAATTCAACAAAATATGTACAGGGTCTATATGTGGAAAATACAAGGCAATAATGAAAAAAATCAAATATATAAATAAGTGGAGAGATAGTCTGTGTTTAGACATCTAAAGACTCAGTATTGTTAAAATGTCAATTCTTCCCAAATTGGTCAATATATTTGGTGCAATCAAAATCATAATCACAATAGGCAATCTTATAGATATGGACAAAATGATGCTAAAATTTATATGACAATAAAAGCGACCTAGAGGGCCAGGGATTTAGCTCAATGGTTTCACTGCCTGCTGAGCAAGCACGAGGACCCAAGTTTGATCCCTGGTACAAAAAAAAAAGCGACCTAGAATAGGCAAAACAATTTTGCAAAGGAGCAAAGTTGAACTATTCACTTAGTTTAAAGGTAATATAAACAAGACAGTGTGATATTGGTAAAAGAATAGACATAAATTAATGAACAGAATAAAGAGCACAGAAATAGAAACATGTAAATGTAGTTAACTGATCTTTGCCAAAGAAGCAAAAATAATTCGTTTCATTTTTTTTGACAGCTGGCACTGGAACAATTGGATGTACAGATGTAAAAAAAATAAATACCAAAACTTACATCTCACACAAAAACTAACTCAAAGTGGATCATATATATCTAAGTCTAAAAAGTAAAGCTACAAAAAGATCTAGAAGAAAATATAAGAGAAAAGCTATATACCATTGCATTTGTAGTGTGTTTTTAGGTTCAACATTAAGAGCACAGTCACTGAAAGAAAACACTGATAAGTTAGACTTCGTTAAAATTTAAACTTTTGTTCTCAGAAAGATACTATTAAGACAACAATGACAACTGTACATCCAGTAAAGAACTTGTTTAAAAAACAAAGAGGACCACTTAGAGCTCATTAATAAGAAAATAAGCCAGTTTTTAAATTTGAAAAATCTTAACAGATACTTTGCCAAAGAAGATATACAGATGATGAACACACGAAAAATGATCAATATTATCTGTAATTATGGAAGTTAAACAACAGTAAGCTCCCCCTATGTATCTATTAGAATGACTAAAAAATAAAATAAAAATGGCAATACTATTCCTGGTGAGGATGTGGATAAACAAGAAGTCTCATTTATTGCTGGTGAAAATGAAAAATAGCATAGGCACTTCAGAGGCCAATTTGGTTAATTTTTACAAAACAAAACAGTTTACCACTTATGATCCACCAATTGTACTCATATATTCACCCAACTGATTCAAAAAATACATGTACACAAAGACCTGCATACAAATATTTATAACCTGTTTTTATAATTTACATATTTATTGGTACATTTTAGGTATACATTTACATTTATCATTGAGTGTTTGTACCTGAACATGATGTATCTTAGTTCTTATTTTTTCTCCCATTACCTATGTGTGCTTCACCCCCTCAACCCTTCCCTATTTACACAGACTTTGATTCCTTTTTTTTTTCTTTCTCATAATTTTTCCTTTCCCTTCTTCCCTTTCCCCTTCCCCTCCCCTTTTTAAAATAATCACCCCAATCTGGAAGCCACCGCAATGCCCTTCAATAGGTGAGTGGATAAATAAACTGTAGTACATCTATACAAGGGATTGCTATTGAGCAATAGAAAGGGATAAGAAAGACACACAAAGAAATGGATGAAACTTAAACCTGTATTGCCAAGTGAAAGAAGCTAGTCTAAAAATGCTACATACCATATGAATCCATTAATATGACACCCGAAAAATGCAAACTATACAGAAAGTAAACAGATCTGTGGTTGCCAGGGGCTTGACAGAGGAAAAGGCAGTGAAAATAGGCAAACCATAGGGTGTATTTTTAGAGCACTAAAACTATTCTGTTTGATACAGCAATGTTAGATACAAGACATTATATATTTCTCAAATACTACTGAACTTGCTTTACAGCACAAATTGTATACGCTAATGTACAAAATTCTTTTAAAAAACCATTTAGGAGGTCTGGTAATCCCAGGATGGAATACAGACTGTAACAAATAAATTTAACTTCATTAAAAATATATGAAACAAGTTCATGGAAGAGAGCAGAGGGATAAAGGTCTCACCTAAATAACTTTGGAAATGGTGGAGTCTAAGACTAAAAGCAAATAGAAGTTTAAAGGCAAAAGGAAATGTACATAAACACTGATAAAATTGACTCCCATTGGATTATAGTTAATTATGAAACCTCTATACATGTGTACTGGAATTGGGCAATTAACTTTCATTAAATGAATGGAATACAATAAGAGCCAGGTTCCTGCCTGTAGAGTAGAAGTTACAGATAAACAAAGGGAGGTGGTTAGTATGACCCATTTAGTAATGGATTCAAATTGGAGACTTCAGCAAAAATTCATGTTTAGCTTAATATAGATATAGGAATACTTATCTATATATCTATACACACAGGTTAGTATACACATGTATTTCTCAGATCTGCCAGCTAAGAAAGCCCAGAAGTAATGATACCCCAATAACAATAAGCACACCCAAAGCCCAGACCATAGTTTCTAATACTACTCTCAATAAAAGGAATTGGGGCTTTTTGGAGAAATGGCTTATTCTAGGACTGAGAAAGGAAAATACACAAGATGAGCCTGGAGAGCCAGAAAGTAAGGAAACACAGAGGAAAAAAATAAAAACGATGGTAGAGGCATATCAAGGGACACAGGAGCCATCCAATAGATTCTAAGGACCATAGCTTGGAAAAAAATAGTATCAGATCACTACTCAAATAAAACATAAATACCCATGATCCATGCTGGTATAAATAAATATTTGAATAAACAAATATAAAAAATAAACACAACTCGCATGCCGAAGAATTCAAAATAATTCGCATAAATAGCCCCACTCTCTAAGTATGAACTACACATAATGATGACCTTCAAAAGAGTACAATGTGGAATGGAAGAGTAACTTTTCAGAGAAGAAACCTGACAAACACTACTTCAGCCAGGTGCCCAAGGTAATACGTCATGTTGATATTTTACACTTTTATGATGTGATAAAAATGGCACTGGACTTCCATCAACTTCTTCCCCATACCCCATAACCTCAGTCTAATTATGAGAAATCCAGACAACTCCTGGTTCAGAGCCAGTCTACAAAATGCCTGACCAGTTACTCAAAACTGTAAGATCACTGAAAACAAAAGGCTGGGAAACTGTCACAGCCAAGAGAAGCCTAAGGAGACATGATGACTAAATGCAATGTGGTATTCTGGATGGGATCCTAGAACAGGAAATGGATGTTAGGGGAAAACAAACGAAATCTGAATAAATCTTAGATTTTAATTAACAAGAATACATCAATATTTGTACATTAATTGCATTAATGTAATTATACATCAAGTATAAACAACAGGGGAACTGAGTGTGGGATATATGAGGACTCTTTATTTATATGAACTGGAATTCTCTGTAAATCTAAACCTATTCTAAAATAAATTTAAACTCTTTCCTCCACTAGTCCTTCCCTCTTCCTGCCTCTCCTCACTTCCTTTATCCCTGTCTCCTCCTCCATTGGATTTAGAATCTCTATCAGATGCACATTTGTAGTTAAATAATCATCAAAGTGAAAACCAAGGAAAATCAAGCTGATTGTTAATTCCTCCTAGTTCATTACTGTGAAGGGTGAGGGACCCCGAGTGGAAGTTGTCTGACATGCAACCCTAATCCTGCCAAAGCACTTGGCAATTCATAGGAACTACTTCTCTGAGAAGGGGTACCAAAGACCTTCTCCCATACAAACCTGTATTTGAAATAATTTAACTACCTCTGTTTAGCTACCACTGTCTACAACTGATTGCTAGCCATTGCATTAGTCTGTTCTCTGTTGCTACCACAAAATATCTGAGTTGAAGTACTTTTTAAAGAACTGGGGATGTAGCTCGGTGGTAGTGTGTTTGCCTACCATGCACAATGCCCTGGGTTCGATCCCCAGCACAAAAAGGAAGGAAGGAAGGAAGGAAGGAAGGAAGGAAGGAAGGAAGGAAGGAAGGAAGGGAGGGAGGGAGGGAGGGAGGGAAGGAGGAAGAGAGAGAAAGGAAGGAGGAGAGAAGAGGAGGGGCAAAGCTCACTCTGCTCTTTTTATAACAACCATTCTAGGGGAGCTAATTGGAGTCCCACGAGAACTACATTAATCCCCTATGAGCCCACTCCACTGATGACCTAATCATCTCTCACTGGACCCCACCTCTTAAATGTTCTATCACCTTTCAACATCCCCACACTGAGAACCAAGTTTCCGGCACGTACACCTTGGTGGACACTCTCAGATCTTCTCCAGACCACAGCAGCCATTCTCCCTGATTAGCATCTGGCTGCACTGATGCCTCTGTGTTTGACTCATCCTTCCAGTTTCCTATAGACTCTGATATTTCACACTTTTATTTATTCTTCTTCTTCTTAAATAAAAAAAAATAAGGAAGCCTGTCTTCCTTTAACACTGCCCTAAGTGATTGTATTCTCAAACTTTGCATTTATTACTTGAAGCCTTCATTGCTAGTCTCTGGAAACATCTAAAATGAGCCAGTGGGAGCATTAAACATAAAAATAACTATGTCAATGATGAGAAAAATAGAATTTGAAAAACTCTCCCAAAAGGTTATACCTAAGAACAAATGCAGAAATGGTTTTCAGTTTAAAATAATCAGAAGCAGTTTGTGTCACCGTCACACACTGAGTTTTGGAAGTAGCCCTTATGCTTTTGAGCTACAACAACCCAGCTAGAGAGTAAGAGAGAACCCAGGGGAAACAGCAGAAGCAACTCTTGCTATGTTCAATAACACAAAACATTTGGAGAAAATTCTGGCTGTGGTTTGTTCAGGGCCAAGATTCGAGAACTCCCTAGGGTTCTGAGTTTTACAAAAGTATCCAAGAATATTTGAAACCTGAGGACAAAGATACATTCGCTCTAAAACATGGCAAAACAGCTGCAAAATTGAAATTAAAAACAATTTCACAAACAATACATAGAAATCCTTTACTGCAGCAAAATATATACACATAGATATTTGAAAGAAACGAGAGCATTTTAATATTTTTGATCTGATAAGCATTGGAGCATCAAAAAGAATAGTAGTGGGAATCTTTAGCAGTCTTAGAGTGGTTCCCCAAGACTGGCCACTTTGTGTCAGATCCAAGGGCCTTAACCCACTGTCACAGGTGACCCCGAACCTGGTAGGGAAATGTGCTGGCCTTTGGAGCTGGGCAGCCCTGTGACTCTGCTCTCCACTGGCACATCTGCAAGCTGGTCTCCAAGTGCTCCCAGCCTCAGCCAAACCACACACTGGCAGTCAAGCCAGAGGAGTTCAGAGAGGAGCTCACAAGCACATAAGGTGCTCGCTATGGTGCCTTCTTTCAAGGACATGCCTGAGGCCCACCTTGCCTTCCAGCCCCAGCCACTGCCATCCCTCTTCTAACCCCACCCCAACTCCCCATCATCAAAGCACTACAACTAGATCATCGCACTTCACACTCACTATGGCAATGTTTCTAAGAAATGTTTCATTTCAGCCACACATACGATGTCCATAAGCAAGCTTCTTGCAAAAACCAAGAAATATGCACAGCAAAATCTAAAAGCCCCCGAATGTCCCACCTCAATTTGACTCTACCCAAAGCTGGCTCCTCTCCCCAGAGATACCACAGAGATACATAACCCTTGAGCTGAAGGACTGGGGGCTCACCTACCTAACTGGCTCATAATTCTGCACAGCAGGTTTGTTTATTTGAGTTTATTTATTCATTTATTTCAATTATTTATTTAGGGGAGTGGCCACTTTTCCACATTATACTTTTTGAAAACAAAATAAAAATGATATTGTCCATACAGTTTTGCAACTTCCTTTTTACTTCATAATAAGTCATGAAAACCCTTCCCTAACACTGCATTAAATTCTCTTTTCTCTTTAACTACTACATACTATAGATATTTGAGGGGATCAGAAATCCTCACTGTTAGTGACTTAGTGAGACCCTGTCTCAAAGTAAAAAATTTTTAAGAAGAGCTAAGGATATAGGTCAATATAAAGGCTCTGGGTTCAATCTCCAGTACCATAAAAATAAACTAAACAAAGAGAAGAAATGAAAGAAAGAAGAAAGAAAGGAACAAAAGAGAGAGATGAAAGAAGGAGAAGGAGAAGGAGGAGAAGGGGAGGAAGAAGAAGAAGAAGAAGAAGAAGAAGAAGAAGAAGAAGAAGAAGAAGAAGAAGAAGAAGAAGA
>NW_004624733.1:14511075-14529696 GCF_000247695.1 Heterocephalus glaber | reverse complement strand
AGGAAGGAAGGAAGGAAGGAAGGAAGGAAGGAAGGAAGCAAGCAAGCAAGCAGGCAGGCGAAAGGAAGGCAAGGGAAGGGAATGGAAGGGGGAAGGGGAAGGGGAAGGAAGGAAGAGCAGGCCAAAGACTGGTGCTTTGATGTGTGGAGAGATCTGAGAACCTACCTCAGAGTCAAGGTCCTTCTCGTCTTTCCTTGTTTCTGTCCCACCCCAACACCAACTGCAAGCACAAGGAGAGTCTTTCTGCAAGGTTCTCATATCTGCCTAAAATCTGGACCCACCAAAAAAAGAAACAGTTACTACTGGTCCTCTCCCTGAGATTTTGTGAACTAAACTCCTATCACAGAAAGACTAAAGCCTGTCAACACATCTGAGTCTTCTGTCACTATGGCCCTCTATCTCAATCCCACAGAGAATCACTTACAGTCCACTGTTTGGTCTGTGGGTCAAACATAGTTTTTTCCCAGGCCATTCTATGATCTCCAAGTAGATTGAGTTCCCCAATGAAATCATTCACTGTTCCCCTAAAAATAGTCTACCTTCCCCATTTTCCTCCTCCCTGACAGAGAAAGAAGTTTTTGAATAACATTGCATTACGTGATTGCCTCCCTGCACATTAATAAATCTATATGCCTTTTCTCCTGTTTAATCTGTCTTTCTCGGTTTATTCCAGTGAAGCCTCAGAGGGCAGAGGAGAAATTTCCTTTGGTTTCTACAACACGCCATGTTTTGGTTGTTCATTCCCCTATTACTAGACACTTAGGTTGCACTCCCAATGACTTGTTCAAGTGTGACTGCCGTGTACACCCCTTCCACTTTCATCTCTGAGCACATAGGTAAGGAGATATGTAAATTTAAGGAAGCAGAATTGCTGGGTCAAATTGTGTGTATGTGTTAAAATTTGGTTTCTCCTGTCACAGTCTTTCTTCCACTTAGCCATATCACTTTACACCACAGTGAACAGGGCAGAAAAACGTCTATTTCCTGTCTCTAAACCAGAGCCTCTGCTATTGGATGGAGCTTTATCCAAGTGCAGCATTCTAAATTTTACAGTCCCAGGAGTAAGCAAATAGGCTTTCATTTCAATACTGATGCCAACGGATGTTCTCTAAAAGTGGCATTACAATTTTCTTTTGCTTCAAAAATATTATGACCAGGCTTTTTAAACAAAATCCAGACCCATTACATTTTTGCCCTTGGGCTTTTGTAATAGTGGATCCTCTCTAAGCCTCTTATGTCAGTCAGGAACATGCTGTTTTATAATGACCCTATTATCAAGCTAGTAAAAATCTACAGCTGTTTTCGCAGAATTATCACGGAGTATACACACACACACACACACACACACACACACACATTTAACACCAAGCAGCAGTGTGCATTTAAAAAGCATCTTAGAAATGGGACTGACCATTATCTTAATTACAGTCAACATGTTTATAATGCTAAATACAGCTGACCTAAAAGCTCAGTCTTCACATGGCGTGCATGTGGACAGATGATCTGGGAACACATTTGTGACATTTGGTTGACATTTCCTCTCTCTCTCATGTAAAAGGGTGGATCACTATCCAGGCACATCGATATGAGAAAGAGCCCTAATTTGACATTTAAATACTATTTCAATTATTTTCCTGCAATTTTGACAGTGACAGAGAAACCTAACTTAGCAGAAATCTGCCCTTATAACTTTAGTGGTGTCAATCCCAAGGTGAATTAAGCACCTACCTAAACCTTTCCTAAGTTATTATTTCGTTCATTCATATTAATAGTATTTACTTGGGGCCCACTGCATGCCAGCCTATGCTGGGCACTGGGAATATTGTGTTGGAATGGTTGTACCTTCCAAGGGCTGCCACAGTCATGGGAGAAACAGGACCCAAACCCACAAAGACAGGAAGCAGGGCAGCCAGACTACGGAGGAAGGGAGTGGCAAGGGGCTTGGGGAGGCTCATTCCTGAGGTAAGTCTCAAACAGATGAGGATGGCAAGGAGGAACGGTGTCCCAATTGGAAAAGAAAGAAAAGACAAAGCGGTGTCACCAAGGTGTACTTGAAAAAAATAAACAAGCCAATACAGCTGTAGTAAGAGTGTGAAAAGGGAAGGGCTCCTATTCGTCCGATGCAGGGATTATCACGTGACCATCCGGTTACTATTCCAAGTACACTAAAAAAGGTTACTACAGGGCCGGGGGGGGGGTAGTTCAGTGGCACCATGCCTGCCTGGCAAGCACAAAGTCCTGAGTTTGATCCCCAGTACCAAAAGAATAAATAAATAAAGGTTACTACAGAGAGTAGAGCCTACTCCAAATCAATTCATTTGACAACCTGTGGGTCAAATCTTCATGTCTACGTCATATTCTATACCCAGAAAATTGGTCCAGCACACATTCCCCAGCTCTATGGTTGCAGATACCAAAGCTCCTACCCCTACCTCAGCTTCGCTGCTTGTTTATCTCTACTTGTCAAAGTTCTTCTCATCCTTCAAGCCCACTAGCAGTGCCACTTAGTCCCCAATCTTGTGCCTAGTTCCCAAGCCTCTCCAGCAGCACTCCCCTCCCAACAATCCCCTGATCCTGTCCTCTTATTCCCCACTCTCCATGCTCCCCCAGAAGCAGTGCTGGGCACCAGAAAGATGTAGCCATATGTCTGCTAAAATAAACTGAGTGTGCCCTGACCAAATTGATATGCAAACAATATTTCAGCCCTTGAATAAGCCATTTTTGTTTTGTTATCTTTGATCTCCACAAAGTCATGTCTTTGAAATTTAAATGTCTTAATACTCTGCTTGTCTTCAACTTTATACTCTACCCAAAAAGTTGACCTCGCTACCCATGTTGTCCTTGCTCACCTAACTCTTTCAAAGATCAACAACTTTGGTCTTATTAATGTTTGAAGCTGGGTAATGAGATGGATCCACAGGGATTTACATTTCTCTCTACATTGTATGTGTGTGCGCTTGAAAATGTCAATAATACAGCATATTTCTAAATCCACCAACATTTGAAGTCATTTAGAAACTCCTTAAGAAGTTACTTGTTTAGAGCCGGGGATATAGCTCAGTGGTCCCTCACAAGCGGAAGGACCCAAGTTCGATCCCTGGTACCAAAAAAAAAAAAAAAAGTTACTTGTTTAGGTAAGACTATTTTCTGGTAACCAGAACAGTCTCATGAATTAAAAGTAGGCTTTGAAATCAGACAGCCCTACATTCAAACCTCACCCCATTATTTACTAGTCTTTTAACCTTGCATGCATTACATGACCCTATGAATATTAATTTTTGTTCTGTTTCTGAATATTTATTATTTTGACCTGGCAGTTGAGGATGATGGTAATCATGTGCATGTCTTAAGGTAGACATGGGAATGGGATGATATAGTGAATGGACTGTGCATGGCACAATGCCAGGCTTCGAGTCACTGAGGCTCAATAAAATGGAACTATTGTCACTATCTGGAAGAAAATACTTTCCTCCTCCATGAACCATGCTTTCAGAATATTTTTGGGGTGCTGATTTATTTGTATATTTGTCTCCTTTCTTTCTACTATAAAGCTCCTCTGAAACTGTGACAGTATTTGGTTCATTTCTGAGTCTTTAGCACCTAGCACATGGTCTGAGTCATAGAAAATGCTCCTGAAAGGTTAGTATATGCAAATTGTATCAAATTGTATTCATACATATGCACATATATATGTATATATACACGTATATGTATCTATATGTGCATATATTTTTCCTATAATATATATGGTATTATTTTTGTGCAACCATGTCAGACTTCAGGAATCTATTGGTCTCCAACATCAGATGGTGATTTTACCCAAAGATATTAGAAAGAACTTAGAAGACTGACACAGATACATCAAACACCTAGAAAACAAACATCACTAAAATTGTGGCCCTATCATTCCCTATTTTGACTTGTTCATTCCTTTATTCATTCAACAAAGATTTATTGAGTAACTCTCATAAGCCACGTGGCTTATCCTGGGTGCTTACAACTATGTACAGGGGAGGGTGGAAGAAAACAGCTTTTGTTTTCAATGTGCTCATGATCTAGGAAGACAATGTGGAAGTAAGGAGATTATTTCATGACAGTATGGTCACCATTTGGAAAGAAAGATGGTAGAGACAGAAAGGAGTTGTCAAGGAAGGCCTCTGGCAGTTATGCCTAATGGAAACCTAAAGGGTGAATAGGAATAAAGAGAGCAGCAAGGAAGGGTGTCCTGAGCCTAAAAAGAACAAAAGACTCTACAAAGTGTGTGTAGTTCAGAATGCGTACAAGACAATGTCCTCAAGGTAATAATAATGTATAAGGCTGCAGAGACCACCAGGGACCAACTCATGAAGGGCCTTAAATGAGACTGATATTTTCCTGGAAAGTAATTGGGAGCCATTGAAGAACGTTAAGTAAAGGCATTATGCAGGTCTACTTGTATTTTATAAATATCCCTTTGTGAGCTTTCCAATAGCAAAGAAAATGGGGACTTGGGAAATTTATCTGGGCGAAGCTATCAGAATCAGATTTTGCCCATAATAGAACTCCTATCTCCTAATATTAAACCAGAATATATCACAGCAGTCAGCTTACCTAACCTTACCTATTGGCTAGAGACAAAGCTAACTTATTTTCAAGGGATATGAAGTAGCACATCCATTTGTTTAAATGAAATGAAACATCTGACCCTATAATCTAGTTTCCTGGGTCCTACTCTCACCTGCCATATTGCCAGCATCTCTGCTCAAAGGGGCCTGAGAGGTACTCTCATTTCTGTGAATGCAGCTCAGAGCAGATCCTTTTAAATGGCTGAAAATACTTCACAATTTTAAGAGCAGAGGGGATGTTTATTCTATGAATATGAGAAAAATTCTAACTGCTTTAGGACATTTTCTCATAATGATTAGAAAGTTAAACACTTTCTAAATCAGAGATTATTCTTGAGCTTCTAATACTATTTGAATTACAACTCACAAATCTTGAATGATGTAACAGACTAAAGTCCAAATGCTGCTTTTTTAAGTCTGTGCATCACATGGAAGTTACTTAACATGACAGAAGGTCATGCAGTTTGGCCTTGTAATAAAATGTTAGAGGTGTTGCTTCTACTGTAATGCTCACCATTCCTTGATCCTCTATAAAATAAACAGGTTGGTTTGTTATGTTTCCTGTCCAGGGAATCTCACATTGAAAGTGGTGCATCGAGTCTGTGGTGTAGCACAATCTCGTGATCTACCAGGTTAGTCCTTCAAATAACCCCAGTAATGAGACCATGCAGACTAGCAGGTCCTGCCTTTGATAGTCTAGAGTCAGCAGGCTATCAGCTGATTATTCCTGAAACAAATTCTGCAAGATAAGCAGAGTGGATAGAGTAGAATATTTTGGTTAGATTTATTCAGTCACTATCTAGTGGTAACTTAAGCCAATTTTCTTAACCACGCAGATATGAAAAGCCACTTACTTCTGGAATAATAGATAACTGGGCAAAAGACAATGATATCTGGGGGAATCCCAAACTACATGTGTTCGAAAAGTCATTTCCATTCTATCAGGCAAGCATTCAGAAAGTCAAATGCATAGCAGATCCATTATTACTAATGCAACAAATATTAAGTGCTTGATGCCTTCAAAATAGAAATCCTGCAAGGAATCAAGGACTGAACATCTTCGTGCTCAGGGCTCTGCAGACACTAGTTTCCTTTTAACCCTCACAGGAGCTTGCATGTCTATTTCCACTTCAAAAATGGGCAAACAGTGTCCGAGCAGTGCATACATTGGCTAATCCCCAGAAAATTGGTTTTAATTTTCTGATTGAAAAATGATAGCTGCAGTGTGAACACTGCCCTGTCTGAAACAAATCCCGATCTTCCTACATTCCGGTCCCCCAACTGAGGCCTTCTTCTGGGCAGAGGGGCTGGAACTAAGGTAGGAGGTAGAAATAGGATGAAATGCTATTGGTGCATGAGGGGAGAAATCATGATGGGGTCCCCCACAAGTAGATGATTCAGAAATTCCTGAAGCTGGACTACACATTGATTTCCTTGGGGGATAGGGTGACCCCCTCCACTGGAAAAGTTGATGTAGAAGTTTTGCTTTTCTCATTTAATGAATTAGCTAACTCAGATTCAGAGAGTGTGACCTGCTAAGATTCAAGAGAAACCAATACTTTCCCAAATATACCACAAATCTATTCATGGAAACCCACTGCTCAATCCCCTACCTACTGTCAGTGTACTAATAAGACCAGTGTACATATTTGATTAGGACGGGCAACTTCTTAGATAAAAGGGGGAAAAAAGATCTTTTAATTTGACTCTAACTTGGTAAAGTGTTTCACATACATTCGGCATTATTAAGACTCATCACCACAGACAAAAATAAAAGGAAAGTCATATTGTAATTTTGCTTTTATAGTTACAAATTAACCCAGCTGAAAGATTCTTTCAGTCAAATTAACATTTCATAAGATCCTTTTATCAATCCAATATACCAGGAAATCAAAAGTATATTCTCATTTTAAAAATATTGAATTATAAAATTATTTAATATCATTTCTAACATATTATTTACTTTTCACTCTTGCCAGTGGGAAGAAATACTAAAGGAAGGCTTTTGTGTCATGTATCACCAGTTAGATAGTGGCAATTCCGTTGGAGCATTGTAGCTTGTGTTGCTGAGCTTGATTTAAGAATAAAATTAAACTTTAAAAAGTAAAGATATCCAAAAATCTATGAAGCAAAAAGAAAAGGCATGATGCTTTATGAGTACTCATTCTAGATATGTTCATTACATGCCAAAGCCTAGGGAAGTCAAATATGGAATTGAAATAGACACCATGTGCTGTGTGATAAACTTAACCCTTAATTTCTACATCACCTGCTGTTGAGCCCTTCTCTTTCCCCAGGATGAAAAAAATGACTAGCATATTAATATCTAAGTAGCAGTTTTAGCAGGACTTAAGAATATGCCCTGTTTGACAATTTGATAAGCCCACAATCACAACCTGTATATTCTCCCTTGAAAAAAAATCTGTTATAATTTACATTTAAAATGAATACCACATATACAGTGATTTCTATGGGGTTCATAACAACCCCCTAGTAGACCACAATCTTTTCTGAAATTTTTGCTTTATTACACTTGATCTTAGCCAAAAGGCTGAGAAGTGATTTTTACTTTATTTATTTTAGAATAAAAGGCCAAATTTTCAGGAAGCTTTCAAACCTGGAAATTTTAAAGTAGAGTAATTCCTCAAGTGCAGAAAGCTTTCTTTAAAAAAAAATTAAGACAGAAGGAAAAGAGAGTATATATCCCAAATCAAAAAACATTTTCTGCTTAACTATTCAAAGGTAACATGTGACATACACAAGCGAAGAAATTTCCAATTTTTTCAAAAAAGCAATGTATACTTGAAAATGCTCTTGTTTTCTTATTTGTACACCTGAGATATTCGTTTTAAAAATACATTTAACAAATGCAACACAACTCATTCAGGTGGATTTGAGTTCACAAAATAATTTTATTATATGTAAGAAAGCATACAGGCAGAAAAATTAAGAAAACATTCACAATACATATATAGCACAGACCTGACCCAGGAAATATTCTTCAGCAGATTTTTGTTCTTTTTACCAATTTCATCTACATGTTAAGTCAATTGCTTATCAAGAATACTACCTTGTAAACATTAAAAAAAAAAAGCTCTGTTGAAATACCCGACATGAATTAGTATCTGGCAAGGGAGGCTGATGGTACTTTTTACAGTCCATGCTATGACATGGGAACCTGATTCCAAAGCACAGAGAAAGAAACGGCATTTGTCAGAGAGATGCTGATAGCTTTGGGGTTGCTTAACACACCCGAAGAGAACGGGGTCTCTCATTCTTTCTATCAACAAAAGTACTGTATCTTCTTTGAGGATAATGAGGCACTATTTATTAATTAGCATACCATTAACATTTAAAGACCATTTTTTAAAAATCAGTTCTAAGTTCAGGTTAAAGCACTACAAAATTAGCCCCACTGAGTGGCTTGGTTTGAGCTGGAAAGACAAGGACACAGGGTTTGAGCTTAGTCCATCAGTGGAGCTACTGTGGCTCCAGAATTAAGGAAACTCACTGTCCTTGCTACATGTCTCTGTCCAGGACAGCCATTTGTTTGGTTCAGAAAAGCTATATGAAGCATGAAATGAGAAAAGACAGAAAGGGCCAATTATTTTACATAAATACAAAGTGCCATATACTTTTCCTTACCACTTAAGATCATAAATGCAAAGTTGTGTTCTTCTTAAACTGGATTTTATGTAAGATATTTACAGAACTGCAAATTCTCCTGGGAAAAGACTTTGCCATTTAAAACATTTAGAACACAATAGTAGCTATGCTTTTTTTTAATTTCCAAAATCATTTTAGGGGGAAAAAAAGCATTCACAGCATTTGTCAATTCTCACCTTGTATTTATTTATGGTAGTATATTTTAAGAAATCATCACAACTTTATTTCCTATCAGCCTTTTCTGTGTTTCTAGAAGCTATTCATGAACATTTAGAATCAGAGTCTGTGTGTTTGTTTCATTGGCTTATAAAGTGCTAGTTCAATGGGCAGCTCAATCTCAGATAACTCATTGTTTAGCCTATTAAATATGATAAATATAGATTTATTATGATAAATTTAAAATATACATATAATACAATAAATAAATAAAATCAATATCAACAAAGCATTTCTCAATTCTGAAAAAAATTCCCATTCCTACTGTAAGGCTCATTTTCTTAGAAATAATTTATGAAGGCATGCACCTACCTTGACAATCTGAAAACTTTGCTTGGAACAGTTTTAGCACCTGTGTGTATACAGCAAACGCAACCCTTCTCATTTCCTTTCCAGAAAGGTTTGATTTTTAAGTGAAGTTGTTCATGTCATGAGACAAATTTCAAAATGATTTTGGAGTCTAAGACATGTCCCTCGTGGCTTCCCGTATGTCCCTATTCGATGGACTATGAATAACAGAAAATACACTGGAATGTATTTGAAAATATACTTAGTTGTCTGTTTGAAAGCAGCAAAGGAATCTCCTGACATCTCACTGTCTCATCAGACCTTGATTTCTAAGAGCAAGCCCCAAAGAAATCTCTGTAGCATTTGCATGACAGGATTCCTCTAGGAGTTCAGGTTGGGTGCTGTCCATTGTGTGTGATGGGCTGGATTTTCTCTAGAGAGACATCTGTGTCATAATCCAATATGACTGAAAGGGCTGGGGACAGCTTCTCCAAGGGTTTGGCTATTCCACCTGCCTCCTCCTTTTTCAGGTCCTCAGAGGAACCTACTGCATGTGGGATCAGGTAAACCAGATTACACTCCTTGGAGATAGAGCCTCGTGGCTCATGATGGCTGGAAAACACCACAGCCCCATTGTTATTGATGCTGACTGTCTCTATGGCATTATTTGTTGTAGGGCAAAGTCTGTAGCATCCTAAGAGAGTTGAAAATGCCTTCTGAAAATCAGCATTAAAGGCATAAATGATGGGATTCAAGGAAGAATTAGCCCACCCAAACCACACAAACACATCAAAGGTGATGGAATCAATGCAGAAGGGCTGAGTCTCCCCTGACTCACAGAATGGCACCATACAGTTCGAGATGAAGAAAGGGAGCCAGCAGCACACAAACACCCCCATGATCACAGACAGAGTCTTCAAAACTTTAGTCTCTCTTTTGAAGGACATCTTAAAGGAGCTCTCTGACTGAGAACATTCGACAGGGTTCCCATTACCTGCGGTGGTCTGGCAATTCTTGGCATGCACGGCTGCCCTCTCCAAGGCTGAGATGCGTCGTATTTGTTTCTGGGCAATCCTGTAGATACTGGTATAGGTGACAATCATGATGGCCACCGGGATGTAAAAGCTTATTAGGGAGGATGAAATGGCATAGGTCCTGCTCAGTCTGGTGTCACAGTTGTCTGTGGTCTCTTCCAGGAAAGTAGCGTTCCCATCAGAGGGGCTTGTGGGTTTTGCCTTGTGCCAGCTGAGCTGCACAGGGATGAAGGAGATGAGAACAGACAAAGTCCATGCTACACTGATCAGAATGAAGGCTGCCTTGGGGGTCATCTTCCGCTCATACTGGAAGGGGCTGGAGATGGCCCAATACCTGTCCACGCTGATCACACAGAGGTTGAGGATGGACGCGGTAGAGCACATGATGTCAAAGGCTACCCAAATGTTACAGAAGGACCCGAAGGGCCAGAAGCCAGCAATCTCAGCCACAGCTTTCCAGGGCATGACCAAGACAGCCACCAAGAGATCTGACACAGCTAAGGAAATGACAAAGAAGTTGGTCACTTTGGACCGCAGGTGCCGGAACCTGATGACGGCAGCACAGACCAGTGTATTGCCCAGCAGAGTGGACAGGATGAGCAGTGACAGGAAACAGGCTGTCAGGATGCGGAAGGAGAAGTCCCTCTCCACGGCCAGACCGGCCTCATCCATGCTGGAAGTGTTCAGAGTCATCTTCCAGAAGGAATGTACATCAGGGCTTGGTGCCCCTCAAGCAGGAAGCAAGGAGAAGGGGTCAGTGTGACTTCCGGGAGTCCTCACCGGCAGCCCAGGCCCAGCCCCAGCCCCTGGTACTCCCCAGGGTGGAGGGCCTCACAGCATCCCATCAGAGGGTGTGTGTGGCAGGAGCTTCCTCTTGGCAAGTGGCATCAGCCCGGGGCAAGATCTCTCTTGCTTCCTACAGTTGTCTTCTCACTTCCTTGCTCCAGGTCACTGTCACCGGTACCAGCTCATCCCCAGATTCCCTCAAGGAAAGCACTGGCTTTTTAGTGTATTCTGTCATCAACCTAGAGTCACCCAGGCCTCTGCCTTGCCAGTCAATCGCAGTCACATTTCAGGGTCGATCCTCTGGGGTGATGACAGGGAATTTTTCCCCTTCTGAGATGCAGCTGAAAATACATGTCTTGCTCCTCCAAGCCCCTGACTATTCAGCAGCTCTTTCAACGCCCTAAAAAGCAAAGGAAAAACACACGGTCTTTCGCAAAGATTTGAGTAGATAGTAGCTTCACTCAGTCCAACCACTTACTGGGCACGCCCGACGAGGCCACCTACCTCGCCTTAGCGTTGTCTCTCTTGGGGAGCTCAGAAAGTGGACTTCTACAGGCACAGGCTCCGCGATGCTCGATGCTCGGGGAAGCGCGCCGCCCGCAGAGCCTCTCCCGGGCGGGCGCAAAACTCGCCCTAACGGGTTTGAGGAAGGAATCTCAGGTCAGGTCTCCAGAGAAGCGGTGGCGCCCCGCTGCTTAATTGCTAAGGATTGTTTAAAACGGACAGGCCCCAGGAAAAGGGCCCCGGACTCTCGGAGCTCCCTTGGGAGAGGGCAGCTGCAGGACCAGTCACTTGGGCGGCTTGGCTTCCTTTTCCTGGAGCTGGACGCCTAGGCACCCTTGGGCGGCCTTCGCCCCCTCAGGGCAGGACACAGCGCCTCCCTACAGCACTGCCCGCTACCTTGGGAGCCTGGGGAAGGCGAGGCAGAGAGCTAAACTGGCACGGCGTGCGCACGGCCGGCTGGATTCCCGCGGGCACAGCCCGCCCGCCCCCGAGTCCTCTCCCCTCCCCTAGGGGCGGGTTGCGCTTGATAGGCAGAGTGGTAGGCGACAGCCACACCTGGTTCCCCCGGATGGGGCTACCGGGGGGCACAGATGTGGGCGGGGCCCAGGTGAGCGCCCTCGTGGTCACCTCGCCAGTCCCTGGGCACCTGGACAGCTCCAGCAGGCAGCAGGGCTCTCGAGACAAATCCCGGTGCTGAAGCCTCAAGTAAATTGCCCCCGCCCAAAACTCCGCCCGACCTCCGGAGCTTCGAGGAATCAACCCTACGCCCTCCCAAAGCCCAAGGTCAGAGGCGACCCTCTCCTCTCCCAAGCACACCAAGCAAGGGGATAGCTGTCTCGCGTCCTACCCGCGCCGTCTCCAAGTGACCCCAACTAGGGTAAATCGTGCCCCGCGGCGCCCGTACTCACCGTTCGCGAGGAGAGCGCGCGCTCCCGGCCGGAGTCTCTGTACCCAGCAGGCGCTCACTTCGCGCTCCGCCCGCGTCCCGGGCTGCGGTCAGCACCGGACTGCAGCGCGAGCCCCGCGCCGAGAGGTCCCAGCCAGAGCCCACTCGCTCCGCGGGTCGGGGGCGCCCTCTGCCGGCGCCTGCGGCTTCCGGAGCCTCGGCTGTGCCCCGCAGGTACCAACCTCACCGCATGGACTCAGGCATCAGCAAGGCACCCGCTCTTTGGCCACTCTTCCCCGTCCATGACTGCCAGGATCTGGGGAAGGCAAAACGGAAGCTTCCTCCTTCAGCACTGTTCTGCCTGAAATATCCCTAAAACCTGACAAGGTTGAAACATTTTTTCTCTGGCATGCCATTAATAGAACCGCTGTTCTCCCTGTCCCCACTGAGTGCCAGGGGCCGGGGGAACAAGATAAGCAAGATACAATTTCTATTCTCAGAGTATACAGATACAAGTGTTTACGGAGCAGCCACTGAGTCCCAAGCACAGACCTGATGACATTCAACCCCCGGTGACAACCCTTCCTCTTGGGCCTACTCGCCTCCCCTTCACCTGTGGGGGAAATGAGGCTTGGAAAGGTGTGGAGCCTGCTCAGAGTCACACAGTTAATGAGAAACCGAGTTGGCTGCTCTTTATGTGTTCTTTCAACTTAACCACGTCCAGAACGAGAGCTCACAAACTAATTACCTACCGCGCTGAAAAGCAGAGAAGATAAAGATGGAGACAGGAATACCCACAGAGGGCCCCCAAGATTCCCTCAGGTGCCCCAAGGAATGATACGGGGCAGACTTCACTACCTGCGCAAAACTGGTGACTACATGGCACCGTCCTGTGGCTGCGTGAAAGTGGAAAGAGAATAAGCACGGGGCTTGGAAGTCTCACTGCCTGGATTCTGTCCCTATCAATGGCGTAACGGGATTGTTATAAGAAGTAAATGAGCTGCTGGCTGCGGAAAGCTTGGCACCAAACCTAAAACGTAGTAACAAACCCCACCTCATCCCACCCCCGCTGGTAGGAACACACAGGGATCATTTTTAAAACAATAGTCTTACTTCCAAGAGAACTGTGCACCACATTGGGTGCTAGAATTTTCTGTATAAAAACCCTGAATCTAAATAACACTTCTATCTAATTAACCCATACAAACTACATTTTGGTATTAAATGAAAGGACTACATGCTTGGCACAGAGCTCCTCTCCCTGCTCCTTGTTCTGTCCTCCAGCAGCCTTGTTGTCACACAGTGGGTCCCACAGTCAGGATATGAGACACAATTTTTGCCACACACATGCCCCATGAACCACATTCCTTAAGCCATGTGTAATGTAACACTTCCAGATCATTTTCCTTTAGGTAATGACTCTCCAAATTTCTTGATACTTTATTTCATCTTTCTTTTTTTCTTTTTCACTGATAAACAAAAAGTAAAAGATGTTTCCAATTCAAGACAATTGTGTGAGCCTGAAGGTACAACTCATTCCGCCCCTTCCATCCTGAAATACTTCCACTGCAGTTACTCAGGAATAAACAAGGTAGGGGAGTCAGCACCTTGGAAAGCAGAAAACCTTGAGATGCATTTCTGTAAGATCTAAAGGGCAGGTGGACACAGGGAGGGAACAATCCCTTGGATATTCTATATGGGGAGGAAACATATGTCTCAGGCACTGAGAAAGATATCTCATAAGAACAAACTAATTCCTCCAAGCCCAAGGCAGTAGGGGCTGAAGGAGAAGATGAGGCCAATTTGAAGGGTTAAATTTCTGTCTGACAGCCCTTGAGACTTGCTGCCAGAGCCAACAACCCTAGCAATACCCACTGCCTCTTAAATTATAACAAGGACAATCATAGTCAAACACGTGAGTCTCAGGTGCCATCTCACTCCACACCATCAGCTCAACAGTCGAAAATATTTGATCTAATAGTAACCAAAACCTTGTTGGGAGAAAATGCTGTTCATAACACATTTCATGTCTTCATTTCTTTCAAGCCGGGCAGACGCTCACAAAATTTCTCTTTCACTTTTTAAAAAATCCTCTAAATTCTTTCAAACTAGCCTATGCCCACTATTGTCTATTCTTCTCCATTCATTCATCAGAGAGGTCCAGGCAATCAAATCAATATATATCACTATTGCAGTAGCTAAGAGCTATGTTTCCACCACAAGTAAATTTCTGCCATTTTCAATATTAAGACAACAAATGTCCTCCTTACTTATAGCATACAAAAGGGCCCAGAAATAGAAAATCCTCCCAAACTATAAAGAAGGAAGGAAGAGCCAGTGAATACCCAAGGAGGTAATTTTGTTTGTCATCACCAGGAAGACAAGATCTTTGGACCACTTCTTTATGATTCTATAATTCAAAGATAGATGGGGCTGGGGATTTAGTTCAGTGGTTCCACAGCCTGCCTCGAAAGCGCAAGGTTCCATGTTCAATCCCTGGTACTAAAAAAAAAAAAGATAGACACCTGAGGTCCTTTGCTACCAGACTTAGTTACTGGCCTTTGAGTATAATTGCTAAAACAGGAAAGAGTATAATGCCACACAAATTTCAGGGTTTCTCTTTGCACAGAGTGTAAATTTCAGAGGACCTCAGAGTTTAACTAGAGATTGGTGGGGGGAGGGTTCTGATTTTTCTCCCTTGAAGGGATGATGAAACAAAACCTTCCATTTTGTTCTATAAAAGTCTCCCTTAAACATCAAGAACATGAATATCAATACAAGCAGGTATTAGCATTAGATCACACTGGGAATGTAGACTCAAACACAAAAGCACCTTTGTTTCCCAAATTGGCATGTCTTTTAAGCTCCATTGTGATTTATGCATGGCAAGGAGGGGGAGTTTTAAATCATGCTTTTCAACAAATTTTTATTTGGGGTTTGTAAAAGTCAATGAATACAGAGGGAACACCATCAAAGGGGGAGCTTAATCTCATAAAAGAATAAATAAAACAACTGAACTGTCAAGTATATCAAATGATATGTGTGGGAGGCCTGAAGATTATTAAAGCTGATTTTAGACTCAAAATGACTGTATACAGTGTAAGTAAAGGGAGATAAAGCTTGGCTGACCTTGAGCAAGTAGCTACAATGCTTGTCTTAGGTAATAAATGTAACTTCCATGAAATTCCTAATACTGTGTTGTATAGTTATTATAAAATATAATTATTATAAAAGTC
This sequence comes from Heterocephalus glaber, assembly GCF_000247695.1. The sequence goes on along the minus strand of NW_004624733.1, from coordinate 14,514,476 downwards.
AACACAAAAATCAATGTATATCACTTTTGGTAGTGGTTGAGAGGTAGCACAATGTTTTTTATTGGACATCTGTCCTTCACTTTTTCCTTTTTGTTTTTTCCTGTCTTGTATGAGCTTGATTGGTTGGCGTTTTTGTTTGTTCATTTTGGTTTTTGCCATGCTGGGGATCAAACTTGGGGCTTCTCACAAGCTAGGCACTCTACTACTGAGCTACACTTTTATTTCCTGAGGAGTTTTTAATATTCCCGTTTCATCTCCTTTATTGTCTTATTTTTCATAATTCTTTGTTAGTTTATGATTGCTTCAGAATTTACATCATGGAGATCTTTTACACATCTTTTTCAAGCCTATCTTCAAGTGATATACCATTTTACAGTTAAGAATATTACAGTGATTTTTTTTCCATGTCTCCTTTAACAGTTATTTTTGGAGAAATTTAAGTAATAAGATGTAAATATTATAGATATACTGCATACTATTCCTCATGCTTTTTCTTCTTCTATGTAGATCCATATTTCCATCTGATACTATCTTTTCACTTGAAGGACCACTATTAACATGTTTTTTAGTACTGTTCTGATGGTGGTAGATCTTATAGCTTTTTTATCTCTAAAATGTCTTCATTTTACCTTTTTTGAAAGATATTTTCACAGCATATAAAATTATAGATTGATAGATTTTTTTCCTGTAAGTCTTTAAGGAGTTAAACTACTATATCTTATTTAAATTATTTTCAATTTGAAATATGCTATCAGTATCATTTTTGTCCTCTGCATATATTTTATTTTTTCTCTCGTGTTGCTTTTATGACATTTCTTTATTACTGATTTGGAACAATTTAATCAAGAGGTAACAGGATAGTTTTCTTCAAACCTTTACTGTGTTTGGGATTTGTTGATTTTTTTTATTAGATAGCGTTTGTCAAATTTGGAATTTTTCAGCCATTATTTCTTTAACATTTTTTCTTTTTCTCCCTTTCTTCTCTCTATTGAGTTCTACGGTTGCAACTACTTATGGTTAGCCTACAACTCCTACAATACCCATTTCCTTCTCTTGACTCTTCTCTGTACTTTACCACAGATGGTTCATTCAGCTATTTCTTTGAGTTAACTAATATTTTTCTTCTACAATGTCTAATTTGTTGCTAATTTAGTTCAGTGTATTTTTTCACCCCAAGTGTTCTTCTATGAAAGTTCATTTTGTATCCTTTTTACAATTCCTGTCTCTACTGAGCTCTCTGAGTATATGAAATATAGTTATAACAACTAGTTTAAAGTTCTGCTCTGCTAACTCTACCCTGCATGTCACTTTAGTTGATTTTTCTCTTCACTACAAGTCATATCATTTAATTATTTTCCTGCCTGCTAGTTTTTTATTGGGTACCACCTTTTATGAATTTTATCTTGCTGGATACTACATTTTTTTATATTCTTATAAAAATTCTTGATCTTTACTCTAGATCACACTTAAATTACCTGAAAGAGTTTGATCCTTTCTGATCTTGCTTTTAAGACTTGTTAAGTAAAACCAGGGTATACATTTATTCTGGGGCTGTTCTTTTTTCCTGGCTGACTCAAGGTTCATCTTCTGTGTACTTTACCCAAATCCCACGACTCATGAGGTTGAGGTCTTCCAGTCTGACTCACGGCAACAGATGTTATTCCTGGCCCTGGGTGGGTGAATGTCGGTTACTATTTTTTTTAATTCTTACAACTTATGCTTTTTCACTCTCATCCACTAATTCTCTGTTGGATGTGCAAAGGTGACTCTGAAGATCTCTGCAGCTGTCTCCCTCTCTCCTACCCCATTACTCTTCTGTAAACTCCAACTGTCTCAGTCTTCTTTGACTCTTGATTTATACTCCCAGTCTTGGAGAGTCTGCCTGATGCCCCTGATGCTCCCCTCCCTGATCCATGCCCTAAAACTCCTCAGTAAGCCAAGGTAATTGTTGAGCTCGCCTCATTTGTTTCCTGTCTTTTAGGAGTTACCATACTTTGGTGTCTGTTTTCCAATATCTTGAAAATCATTGTTTGATATATTTTGACCATTACATTGGATGTTTCCAGTGGAATAATAAATACCAATACCTGTGACTGCATCTTGTCCAGAAGAAGAGATCTGGAAATGTCTCAATTTCTACATTTTAAGCTGAATTTTTTTTGACATTTTTAAATATAAAAAGGCAGAGGAATCTGGGAAAACAAGGTAAATTGAGATTAGCAATAGAAACTGGTTTAATAGTCTTCTTCTGTTCTCCTTTTCTCCCTTCTTCTTCTTCTTCTTCCTCTATTTTGTTTTTGTTTTTAACCCCAAACTGCTATGGTTCTGGTCTTCCTTAGCACCAAAGTTACCCCTGGATGTACCTGTCCTTTTGGCTTCAGTGTTATCCCCTCCCCATCTAAATTCCTGTTTGTTTGTTTTTTTGTTTTTGTACCGGGGATTGACTCAGGACCTTGTACTTGCAAGGCAGCCAGCGGCAGCATCACTGAGCTAAATCCCCGGAAGCAAAATTTCTCATTCTTGAGAGACACATGGAGACATTGTAGTTAAGCCTGGACTTCTGGGATTATAAGCATAGCCAATTCTTTGATAAGGAATGGGATATTATCCTGCATTCTGTAAGTATTTTTGAGTATCTATTACTGGCCAACTATTTTTTAAGTACTAAGATATAGCAGTGAATAGAACACTCTTATCTTCATAGAGTTCATATTTTAGTGTGAAATGATAGAAATCTTTTATATCACACAATAGAGAAATACACAAGTTTCAAGTGTTGAGAGATGAATGCATTTGTTAGTTGAATCATGACCTAAGACAAGATAAAAGGGTAATTCACAGAAATTGTTTATAGTGAGTACAGAGGAGGTGAGCTGCTCCCAGCACCCAGGAGAACGCTTCCGGACCTCCGTACCACCAATATCCCCAGCACAGAGAAGGTGAGCCACCACGCAGGTGCCAACAGCAAAACCACCACCACCACTGCCCCCATTGAAATGAGAAGACATGTAAACAAGTCTCAAAACCAGACTTCCAGATCACATATAGTAACCCCAAAGGGAAACGAGATGGAAAACTTTAATATTCAACTACCTGGACTTCCTGAACTGGCAACAAAAGAGGATCTGGAAAAAATGAAACCAGAAATAATTTCTCACATAACAGCAGAGATTGTGCCCATACTGCAAGACATGATTAATAAATCTAGAGAGGACACAGATAAAAAAACAGAGAAGCTGAGGAACATGATGGAATCCCAACATAGGAAACAAATGGAACCGATAAAACAGATGCAAATAGATTTCCAGGACAAGAAAAACTCCACTGAAAATCTACACAGCAGAAAGAGGCAATGTGAGGACAGAATTTCAGATATAGAAGATAAGATTGCAATTAGTGAC
>NW_004624733.1:14379174-14456709 GCF_000247695.1 Heterocephalus glaber | reverse complement strand
AACTATGAACCCAAATGACATTTAGTTAAGATGAATAGAGGTATAGAAAAATAGAGAGCTAATAGCAAACTATATTAACCATCGTGCAGTTTCTCAAGGGCCAGCTGGTGACCACAAGTTTGACACTTAGTTGATTAAATCTTGCTTGTACCCCTGCTGATATAAAGATTTTGATTAAGTTACTTTCTGTTCTGTTTAGATGTGGGTAAATAAGGGGACAATTGTGATTTTTTAAAGTGTATTCATGATGTTCAATGAAATGAATCAGCTTAGAAAAAATATACTCTGTTTAGCAAAAAATAACCTTTACTTCAATAGAAATTGCTAAGGCAACCTAAAATGTAAACATGTTCCGCCCAATGCCTCTTAGCTGTTGCTTAAAGATATAAAAATAAATCAGACCCTGAGACTTATCAGAGGGAACCTGAACATTGCTTGAGAGGGTTCTTTTCTCATCACCGGCCCAGGACATCTCCCCTTCCTACCCTGCATCGACATCGACTACAGCTGGTCTGCAGCAGTAAATAGGGAAGGGTGGAGGGTTTGAAAAGGGGGCAGGGAAATGGGGAAAAATAATAAACAAGATATATTATGTAAAGGTACAAATTCCCAATAATGAATGTCAGCATATTGTGAAAATGTACCAATAAAATTAATGAATGAAAAAAAAAGAAATTAATAGATAATGTAGGTGGATCTCATCTCATCAGTTAAAAACCTTTAAGAACAAAAAAATTTTTTCCATTGAAATTTAGCCTAACAACTATAGCATATACTCATGCCTGAGTTATGAGCCTGCCAGTCTGCCCTGCAGATCTCAACTTGTGAACTACAATCATGTGAGCCAGTTCATTAAAATAAATTTCTTTCCAGATAGAATTAATAAAGATCTAGTATATAGAGAGCTACAGAAATGTTCTATTAGTTCTGTTTCTTTAGAAAACCCTGACTGATAGGGGCTGGGGATTTAGCTCAGTGGTTTCGCTGCCTGCTGCGCAAGCACAAGGACCCGAGTTCAATCCCCGGTACCAAAAAAAGAAAGAAAACCCTGACTGATACATAGTTAATCTCTCAGGGTTTCACTGAAGACTGCAGAAGATGTTTGTGCGAAGTGACTAATATATCTAGTAGCCTGCTCAGCTCACAGTGGGCCCTTAACTACTGCAACTCCCCTACTTCCTTTCCTCCATTAAGGCTTTGCTGAGTTCCTAGGCTGAGTTCCTCCAAGTCTTCCCATCACTTGAAAAAAAAATACACAAACTTGAGTGTGCATGAGGGGAATGAAGCGAGTCCCTCACTCCCTCACTGGGTGGATGACAATACTACTGCAGCAGAGTGCTCTACAGCTGTTCAAGTGAGAAAAGTCACCTTCATTGGAGTTCTGCCTGATCACAGTCCATGTCACCCCTCATTTCCTTATACATAGCACTACCTTATAACATACTATATATTGCATTTATTTTGTGTGTTTATTGTCTGTCTTCACCTCCTAGGCGATGAGCTGCATGAAGGCAGGGAGCTAAATTTGTTCCATCCAGTGTGACCCCTTAGTACCTGAAAGAATGAAAAATTTACAAATAGTGTTCAGTAAGTCTTTACTGAATGAAAATATGAATAAATGAAGAACATAATGGAACCTGAGAAAATGCTGAGGAAGCATAGCTTGAAGCAAAGAAAGCAGAACACAAAAACCTATGCACCATGACTCTAACCATATATTTTGCTAGCACATGCTGACTCCACTAGTTGTCCTACTAAACAAAAGGAATAGAAAGTTGAATAAAACAGAATTTCTTATTTTGAAAGGTTCAAGGTTTAGAGAAAAAGACAGGGTTTATAAAACCTTGGTTAAATACAATGAAGTGTCCATGAGAGGTTTATGAAGTGCTTTGGAGCCCTGAACCTGGAACTCTGATAAATAGCAACTCTCAACTATCAATGCTTACTGTGGTACAGGAATTCTGCTAATCTCTGTATGTACATAGTCTCAGGTAATCTTTTTTTTTTTGGTGGGGGGAGTCTCAGGTAATCTTCACAATAAGCTCTTAAGGCAAGTGCTAACCTTAACCCATCCTGGAGATGAAGAAGCCAAGACACAGAGAGGTAAGGCACTAATTTGTCTAGCATCTCAATGCCAATCATGGCAGAGTTGGAATCAGAACCCAAGGAGGGCTGCCTGTAGAGCCTACATGCTTAAGGCATAGTGTCTGGAATCTCTGGGCCATATGTAGAGAGCACACAGGATGAACAGAAGTTTGATAGGTCAGAAAAGGAAATAATAGAAGAAAATACACTAAACATCTGACAAGATAGTTTCTGGAAGTAGTATTGAGTGAGTACATGGAGTTTTGTTTTGGTTTGGTTTGGTTTTTTGCATTTTTCAAGTTATGCATTTCATTTATCATCAAAACTAAATCAGTGAATATAATTTGGAATTTAAAGTTTACACTAAAAATTTAACTTTAAAAGACTGTTCCCATTGTTTCCACCCTGATAAAACCTTAATCTTGTGGTACATTAAGCAAGATCTTTGCTCAGCTCACTGAACTTCTACTATGCTCAGAAATGTGCCTTTGTCTTTGCTGACTTGAGCATTGTTTTGTTTCTGATGTGTCCTGAGTAGTTCAAAGTCCATCTTAAAAGGCAAAGGTTTTTTCGACCTTCATCAGTGCAAGCCTAGCAATAATTCCCATGCACCCCATCTCAGCATGAAATGAAAATAGCATTTCCACTTCATAGAAGCAGTTTCTGTAATAGCTTTATTTAAAATAATGGTGCAATCATATAGATACCTGCTTTCTATTTTTAATGCTCACCTCATTTCTTCTTCCTTCATCCAACTCCTTTTCCTATTTTTTCAAATTAAATTGCACTCAGCTTTAATGTCATCACCTCTGCAAATCCCCCAGTCAATCAGGGGTAGAAATCCAATTCAAAAGAGCTTCAAATTTTAAAAGAAACAAAGAAACAAACTGAGAAAAAGAAAAGAAGAGAGGATGGATAAGGCAGATTTCAGGGGCCCCATAACTGGAAGTCTGGGAAGTAGATCTGGCTTTAGAGTTGGCTGAGCCAACAGGTTTGGGTGATGTCATCTGAGCTCTATCTCACACCTTTCAGCTCAATTTCACTTCTGCGGACTGGCAAAAGGAGAAATTTTGGCAGCCACTAATTCATGTTCTCTTAGTTTAGCAATCCCAATATTTGTTTCTTGTGTGGCAGAGGGGAAAGGAAGGAGTGAGGCTCTTTCCCAGTGTCAACATATAAATTCAAGACAGGCTTCTATCTGACTCAACTTGGGTCATGTACTCATGACTGCACCAGGCATGAGAAAGTAAAGTCCTGTGATTGACAATTGGACCAGACCAAATGAAATGAGGGAAGACAGGTGTTCCCCAGAAGAAATAGGGAGACTGTAAAGGGAAAAGTGACACACAAAAGAATTTTTAAAATAATAGCAATAACCCCCAATTCTTTACCTGTACAATATTGCTTGGCCATTTCTCTCACCAAGAAATAAAGTCTATTTCTCCCTTAAATATGGGACTAGTCTTGTGACTTGCCTTAACCAACAGGCTACAGCATAAGTGAAGTTCCAAGCCTTGGCCTCAAGAGGCCTTAAGCACATCTTCTCCCTTTCCTGCCTTTGCCATGTGAACATGTTCAGGCCAATCTGCTAGAGGAATGAGACAAGTGGAGCAGGGCCAAGCCAGCCCAGCTGTTTCACCTAAGGCCCCAGGCACATGAGAGGGCCCTGACAAGACCAGCACAACCGCCTACAGCCCGCAGCCATCCATGAATACAGGAGTAAGTGTTGCAGAGCTTGTTCCAGAGTCCAGCTCAGATGACCAAACGGCCCACACAACCTGTGACAGGAACAAATAAACCTTTATTGTTGTATACTCTGAGGCTTTGTGACTGTAATGTAACAACAGATAACTGATACATTTGTATCTACTATATCACACCTGCACCTGAAGATGGCCAACTGGGTCTAACCCTTCCCTATCCTACATAGAACTTAGTTGCCCAACCCACATTATACTGTTGCAACCTTTATATTGAATTGTTACCATTTATTTTAAGTGCTGATTACCATCGCTTGGCCTATTGCTTTAAAAGGAAGAACATCTTTAGGGTTTTTTTCTTTTTTAATCTTTTTGAGCCTAGCACAGACACTAAACATTCCCAGGAATTCTGAGGATGAGTACTATCACCCAAAATATTCATGAAATACTGTTTGAATTTGGGGAGTTTTGTTTTTCCCATGTAGATCATTAAATCACCTGGAGTTGAGTCCCGTGTATGGGATAAGGTTGGGGACTCAATTGTCCCAGTATTGTTTAAAAAATATCTCACCTTTCTCCCCCCATCTGTGATGCCAACTCGGATCAGGTTTCTTCTGCACCTATAGGGCCCCATCACCTGCCACTGTCTAGCTGCATGACTGCTCTTTATTTTCCCATATACATCTTACAGTCAGCTTTTGAAGTTACACACACACACACACACACACACACACATTAGCGATTTCCGAATTCTGTTTTAAATAACACTACACTTACAGTTTATTTGGGGAAAAAAACTTTCGTTAAAAATGGAATCCCTTTCCATTAACATGATAGAATTCACCGTTTCTTAGATTTCATCTCCCTAGAATAATACGTCCAGGATCCAGTATATCTCACCAGCTGCACTGTAACCAACGTGGTGCAAGACAGTGACGCTGTGCTGCTTAACCAGCGTGACCTCCATAAGTAACTCCCTCTGTCTGTGCTTGGTCTCCTCTACGGCCGAGCCTCCTTACAGCAGCCGCGGTGACGTAAAGCAGGTCGTTGGTACCACCTAAAATCCCTTTGCAGCGGCGGTAGTGCCAAAGACTACACTTTGGGAAAGAGTCTAAATGAATTAAGGCGTGAGTGGATGCCAAGTCTATGGAAGGCTCTGGGAAGAAGAAATGAGTAAGTAAGGAGTAGTCCCATAAGGGAGGCCAAAATGAAAAGCAGAGCCCTCCACCCTCCGGAGGATAAACTGGAGGTTCATTATGGAGCCAGAGCCAGGCAAGCAGCCAGAAGCAAAAGGTGGTACGAGGGGTCCCGCCTGGAGCCAGGGAGGCTGAGACGCAGGCTCGAGGGGCCTGCCAGCCTCCAGGCCTCCGCGCCGGGGCGCGCGCTCCCAGTGCCGCGCTCGCGAGGACGCGCTCCAAGGCGGCACCGCGCGGGGCCGCCGTGGCGCTTCCGGTAGAGGCGGAGGCGGCGCTGAGTGGGACCGGCGAGCGGCGCGGGCGGCGGCCGGGGGAAGCGGTGAGTCGCGGGTGGCGAACCGAGCCTCCGGGTGCAAAATGCGCGGGAACCCGGCGGAGGCGCGCAGGCTGGGGCGCAGTCTGAGGTCACGCGGCGCGCTGCAGGGAGACCCTCGGAGGGCAGAAGCCCATTCTCCGGGTTGGGATGCCGCGGGCCTGGGGTCCCTACACGTTGGGGACCCCTTCATGACGCTCCCTGTCAGCTCCCCACCTCTAGCATCCCGAGGCCCTGGCGCCCCTCGAGTCCTCGTGGTAGGGTGGGTCTCGCCCCCCAGTGGGGGGGGCTTATCTGTCCACGCCCACGAGCACCCTGCAGTGCTGTCCCCAGCGCTGCGTGACGAAACTTGCCGCGAGAGCACCCAAGATGGCTGCCTTGGGGACAATCCACCCCGCGGATGGTCGCGAGCCACTGCCAGGTGACCGGGTGGCTCAGACCCCCGCGCCTCTCATCATCCTAGCTTTTGGCGTCTCTCCGGCAAAAAGCGAAGCCTGGAGGTCAAAGAGGAGACCACCTAGCCTCCACCCGAGAACTCGCAGTCTGCTAGGGAGCAGATGTGCTAGTTGTCCCGCGCACACCTTGCATTTCTGGCTTTTCTTCTGATCCCCCACGTGGCATAGGGCTCTAACCGTCCTAGAATGGCAATAACCACAGTATGTACCGTGTGCCAGATGGTTTAGGTCCCTTTACTTTTACATTCTTCTGTGAAGTGCTTGCCGTTGTCTCCATAATCCAGATGGGAAAACGGGGAGGTCAAGGGAGGCGCAGAGAGGTTGAATAACCTACCCAAGGTCACACAGCTGGCCATCCCTAAACCAAGGCCATCAGAGTAACAGCTTAAATGCTACAGCCTCAAAGATGCTTTCCCATAGTATGCTGTCTAAATACACACACACACACACACACACACACACGCCCTTGTTACATTACACTTGTGTTTATTTTTTTTCATTAATAGCATTTGTCATTAGTTGAAATAAACTATATTCACTTGTTTTATTCGCTCCTTGTGAATAGGGCCTGTGCTTATCTTGCTTAAACTACTCCCCACCCCCAGCAAACAACTGCTTCCACTCCACGAAGTAGGTCCCCAAGGAAGATTTGTTGAGTGCCTGTTGAAAAAGCCAGCTCTGCTTAACTTCAGAGTTTGGGCATTTAACCAGTCCATGACAGCTGCCTTCTGATCCTCCAAGGTTCTCTAGTTCTAATCCCTCTTCTGCTTACCTTCTAGATTTTGACCTGAATCCCTCTGGGTTTTCTCTTTTTCTTTCTGCCCATCCTTATTTTACTGAGCTGCTTCCATGTTTCAAGCATTGTAATACTGTAGGTGCTAGAGGGGAGCAGGGCTAAATTGAGAGGGGTCTGTAGCTCTTAAAGTGCAGGATGAGGATTTGAGGCATGAGAGAGAACTGTTCAGAAAAATGAATGAAGTCCCTACCAAGAAGTTCTGGAACCTCCAGCAGTTCTTGGACTGCAGATGCCTTGCTTGCAAAACTGATGGTGTTTGGAGAGCAGAATGTCTCCATTCCCATTCAGCCCATTACAGCAATAGATAGTCTGTATCTTGTAGACTTTTAGCTCACATGGTTGTTCGGAAAGAAACAAGATCTATGGTTGCAATTGTTAGAGAGAAACCTGCATAGCAGTGGGTGGATATGGTTCGGGATTTGTAAAATGTTGATGGTGCTCTTAATTTTCTGTAGGTTTTATGAAATCCCACGGGGATGAAAATAGAAAGGCACCAAGTGAGAGACAAGCTCCCTTTCCCTCTTCTTACTTCCTCCAAAGAAAGCTGAGAGGACAAACAAGGCAGCAGTCCCCCTTAAGGCAGGTCCACTGTCCAGCTTCATTGTTCTCTGATTCCTTAGAATAAAATAAGGCATCTCCCCACATTCTGCTGTGCAGTAATGATGAGGTGCATTTAGTTGTAGTATAATCATAGGTGGGATCAACTTTTGGCTTGTGATACAAGGTAAGAAATCAGTAGCAGTAAGTTGGTTTTTTTTTTTAGGCTATTTAGGAAGTAAAGCATCATTTTAAGATATTACACATATACATTAAATTAAGTCTGTGTATCATATATATATGTATAATTAAGCAAATGGGTTTGCTTAAGTTCAGAGTTGAATGTTTAGTTAACTACTGTTAATTTATAAAATAATTTTATGGACTTGGGTATATATACTATGTGAGTTGATTCTGCTAAGTGAGTGGTAAAACATTCTACTGAATGTGTCCTAAATATTGTAGTTTGTAGTATTTTATCATTTTTATAGGCTGATGCCACCAATTCAAGAATTGTGATTGCAGTGGACTGGCCAAGGACTTCACCTGTTCTAAGATATTACTTAAGCAACCCAAACTCAAAGCTGATCTTGAGGACTGGAATGCGAACAACAAACAACAATTACGATTGCCTGTATTGCCACAAAGGTGTTCAGAGTTAGTAAAAGGGTGGCGTTTACATGAGAGTGGGGAGTACAGTCACCATGGAGGTCATTCTTGCTATCATCCTAATTCTAGACAGGGGAAGAGTATGCAATGCAAACCTGTGGCTAAGTGGAAATGTTCTTTGAAAGCAATCTAATTCTTCACACAAGATTCACTTTTTTTATCTATAATTTACTGTCCTATGTGGCCACACCCATAAGGAAGGCATGCTGGTGTCAGGTGACTGGCCAAAAGCCAAAGGAAATTAATAAACTGCTTCTTGGGCTCTTTGAGTTAGTGTGACTGTACATTGACCTTGCCCCAACTGCTAGAGGATCAAAAGTGTGCTACACAGTCAGACAGAACTGCCGGGGATTTAGCTCAGTGGTTCCAGAGCCTGCCTCGAAAGTGCAAGGTCCCGAGTTAGATCCCAGTACAAAAAAAAAAAAAAAACTAAAACTAAAACAAAGTCAGACAGAACTGCCGCTTCAAGGCTGTGTCATTGAGCCTGGAACTTCATGTCTCTGAGTAACTCTATAAAATAGGGGGAAATATCCTGGACGGTTATAATGAGGATTTAGCGAACTAATGATCTGTGGGAGCCCAGAGTCTGGAACTTGGTGAGCACCCAGTCATTCCACAGCCAGCAGACAGCAGGGCCTGGAGTGGGCTGCTCCGCACCTGCCTGGCCCCAACTGATCAGGCTGAAGAAGGACACCTTACCTTAACTCCTTAACCAACAACAAATTTCCAGCTTAATGAGTCATCATTTTTAATCAAGCTGGGGTTGAAAGCCTTCATTACTAATTCCCTGAGAAACCACATTTCCTGCTAATTTGTTTTCTATGAAATTTCAGAAAATTCTTTTCCCAGTAGACAAATGTTTTCTTTGTACGTAGCTAAAAGTTTGAAATACAAAAAATTGTTTTTCTTAGACATCTCTGATCATGTTCTTTGGGAAGCTGGGGCAGCCACATTCCATCTTTCCCATCTCTGCCACCACCAGTGCAGTGGCTACATTCATGGGCATGACCACAGCTAATGAGGACAAGACTGCGACTGGGTGGTTCCTAATGATCCCTGTCTTTATTTGGAACTTGGGATGAAACCCAGGGCCTATACTGAACATTTAATAAAGATTTTAAAGACTTTCTGTGTACTTCAGCTTGGTAAACAGTACCAACTCTGTGGTCCAATCTTCATCTCCATTTTATTGATGAGAAAACTGGCTTATGAGGGTTATAACTTCCCCAGTGACATGCCCACACAGGGATTGACTGATTCAAGACTCAAATCTAGATAATATTCATTTAAGTCCATTATCCATTGCAGAGGTTGTCAGGGTAAATTCTCACAATAGGTCACAGGGTAGGAACCAGCCAGGGCAAACAGGCCCAGTAACCTATGTGGAATTGCCCTGAGGTCACTGAAGTATCTATGATGCCTCAGCAAGATTGCAAGAATCTTCCTTTAACTGGCAGGTAATTTGATTTTTACTTATATTTTTATATTCTTTCAATATACCATCTCTCAGACTTACCTGGTATGACCATTAATTGTTCATTTTCCAGATCATTTTCTTTGTTAATACATGTTTATAGTATATAATGTTTACAGTCTCTGTCAGGAGTTGGTACATGTGCATAATACATCTTAATTCCTTTTTGTATACCCTTTCCCTTCCCTTTCTCCTCCCTGCAGCCAACTCTTGATCCCCTTCCTTTTTGGGGGGAAGGAGGGATGTTTGCACTAGTAATGTTTACATTCCTTGTGTAGAGTTGGTACATTTACTTAGCACATTTAAATTCGTTTTTTCAGTCCTCTTTCCCTTCCCACCATTTCTTAATAACATTCCCCTTTGAGAACGATGTATCTCCCTACTTCCTATTATTTAGCTTTTATTTTACTCTTCATTTATACTTTGGGTTTCTCATGTGGGAGAAACTTTGTGATATTTAAGCTTATATGTCTGGTTTATGTCACTTAACATTATGAAGTCAAGGTACATTCACTTTCTTTCTTTTTTTTTTTTTTTTTTTTTTTTTGGTACCGGGGATCGAACTTGGGTCCTTGCGCTTGTGCAGCACGCCATGAAACCACTGAGCTAAATCCCCGGCCCTACATTCACTTTCTTATACATGACTTGTTTATCTTTCTTTATGGCAGAGTAGTACGCCATTGTGTGTAAATACCACATTTTCTTTCTTCATTCATAAGTTGATGAACATATAGGCTTCTTCTATGATTTAGCTATTGTGAATTGTGGTGCCATAAATATTTTTATACAAGTATCCCTGAAGTATGATGTCTCCAACTCTTTCAGGAAGATACCTAGAAGTGAAAGGGCTGGGCCAAATTCAATTTTTAGTTTTAGGTTTTTGATGAATCTCTACTGATTTCCATGGTGCTTGTACTAGTGTACATTCCCACCAACAAGGTAGGGTTCCTTTTACCCCACAGGCTTACCTGTATTTGTTATTATTTGATTTCTTGATGATAGCCATTCTTTCTGGGGTAAGATGGAATCTCAGTGTAGTTCTAATTTGCATTTCTCTAATGACCAGGGATGTTGACTATTTCTTCATGTATTCTTGGCCATCTGTACTTCTGAGAAGTGTTTATTCATTTCAGTTGCCCATTTTTTGATTGAGTCTTTTATTGGGGGGGTCTAATGTTTTTGAGTTCTTTATATATTCTAGATAGTAGTTCTCTCTGAGAAATAGCTGTCAAAAAGTTTTGCCATTTTGTAGGTTTTCTTTTCACTCTTTTGGTAGTTTCCTTTGCTGTGCACAAGCTTTTTAATTTGATATGATACATTTGTTGATTCAAAGTATTATTTCCTGTGCAACTGGGGTACTTTTCAGAAAGTTCTTTCTTGCCTTCAAGATCTTTGATCTTGACTTAAAGAGTTTTACCTCTTTTGTCTTCCAGCAGGCTGTTTTTGTTCTAACATTTAGTTCTTTGATCCATTTTGATTTTAGTTTAGTGCACTGGAAGAGATATGGGACTAGATTCAATCTTTTGCATGTAGATAGCCAGTTTTCCCAACACCATTTATTATAGAAACTATTTTTCCTCTAGTATATGTTTTTGGCTCCTTTGTCAAAGATAAGGTAGCTGAATGTGCCTGAAGTTGTATCTGCATCCTCTATTCTGTTACACTGATCCTCATGTCTGTTTTTGTGCTGATACCATGCTGTTTTGATCACAGCAACTTTGTAATATAACTTCATTGTATTGAAGATTGTGATACTGTCTGCTTTGCTCCTCTTCCCCAGGAGTGCTCTTGCTGTTCTGAATCTCTTCTGTTTCTGTAGGAATTTAGAATTACTTCTCCAGTTCTGTGAAGAATTCTGTGGGAATTTTGATTGGAATTGCATTAAATCTGTATATTCATTTTGGAAGTATGGCCCTTTTGACTATATTGGTTCTGCCTATCAGGAACAAGGGATATCTTTCCATTTGCTAATGTCCTCTTTGATTTTTACTTCAGGGTACTATAGTTTTCATTGTAAAGGCCTTTCACTTCCTTAGGTTAATTACTAAGTATTTAATTTTTCTTGGTGCTCTTCTGAAAGGTATTTTTTTCTAATTTCTTTTTCAGTGGTTTCATTATTAGTGTACAGGAACACTATTGATTTTTGTATCTTGCTACATTACTGATTATTAATCATGATATGTCAACTTCATTGGATTAAGAAATGCCTAACAGATTAGTAAAGCACACTCCTGAGTGTGTCTTCATGGGTCATGGAGGCTAGACCTTGGGTACTATATATGCTTCCTCACCCCTTCCTCTCTGGCATTATTTCCTTGTTCTACTTCCTGGCCACCATGAACTAAGCAGCATTCTCCATCACACCCTTCCACAGTTACGTTTCTGCCTTAGAGCCTGCTGATCATTTAAGGCATCCCCTGAAACTGTGAGCTAAATTAAACCTTTCCTACTTTAAGTTGTGGGTGGTTGGATATTATATCTCAGCAACCGAAAAGCTAAAACACTTGGTCATAGGGTATTCCTTGTGTACTTAAAAATCTGATTCCTCTTAGCTCTACTGAATAAGATTCTCAAAGCAGATGCTTTCCCTGGTCACAGGCACTTCTTAAGGGAGTAGGAGCCACATGACCTAGGTTTACTTTTTGGTACTACATCTTACTTGAACAACTTAAGAATGGCCCTTCTGTGACAGATAGGGGTGGCCTGGATAAGATAACACAAGGAAAACTCTTAGAATAAACCATGAATAAATGTTAATGGTTAGTGGGCAATGTCCTAACTATATTGATAAAGAAATGTGGAGCAGTTATGTAATGTGTATATCTATATGATCTCTGAGTAGTTGGATGAGCTGGAGTTTGAACTTAGATCTGTTGCCTCCACAAGCACAAGTTAATAGTCACCACCCAGCAATAGCTCTCCTAAACTCTCTCCCTTCCTCCATCTTCCCAGGAATTCTAAGTTACACAACAGGTGACCAGGGCTGGGGAGGTGTGGCTTGGAGCCAGAACTCAGGTTAAGCTAACCCACCACTTCGTTCAGCCTACTTGGCTGATGACTAATTACAGCAGATTTCATCAGCCAAGCTGACATATGTGTGTTGAGAGGTGTCCTGGGGCTTTGGTGTTAGGGATGGTTTACATCTTTGCATGACTGTAAGCTATTCATATGGTACCAGGTAAGGTGATATCCCAGAAGGGAGGTAATGATGCCCTCATAGAAATGTTCAGAAGATAGTGACATAATTTACCTAATGCTTTGAAATAAGATGAACATAGCTAACATTTCCAGTAGGCCTATGGTATATAATGTATTAGAACTATAGAATATTTGTCATGCCACTCATTTTCAACTTTCATGATACAGAGTTATTGTAAATTTCAAAGCAAGTTTAGTCCATTGATATAATGCATATTTTTTGAAAGATGTCTACAGATTTGAATACCAGAGTCATTCACATCCCTGTCTTCAATATGATTATTTACCCAGAGTAGTAATCTACTAACTCATTTTAAGATTTTGTCAGCAGAGTTGGATGATGTCCATACATGATAAGTTTTAACGTGAAGAGTATATACAGATATGTTTGGGGAAATTAATTTAGGTTATATGTCATTAGAATGTTGCTATTTACTGTGTATTAGTATTTTTCCAAACACAGGACCAGGCCAGTGATAGACCTCTAGCAGATATGGAATTAATTAATTTTGTTTTTGAATAAGTGGGTAGAAAGATACTGAAAATTGCTTTTTTTTTTTTTTTTTTTGGTACCAGGGATCAAACTTAGGACTTTGAGCTTGCGAGGCAGGTGCAGTGTCACTGAGCTAAATCCCTGATCCAAGAATTACATTTTGATGAGGCTCCATGAGACTGTTTTCCCAGAATCTTAGCTAAGAGATTAAACTTTAACATTTTTTTTCTAATGGATTGTTTTTGTCCTTGTAGAGTTGTTTCAACATATATAACATGTAAGATAATCTGTGGGCTCACTAAAGGCAGGATGATCCTGTGCTATTTACTGGTTCCAAATAGCTGACATTCTCAGTTCATTGTGAGAATGTCTTAGAGTAAACCATCAGTAAAGGTTTGTGGTTATTCATAGGCAAAAAAACCTTCATATCACACTGCTTCTTAATGAAAGTGGTATCAGCCAACCATAGAAACTTTTAAAATTCCACTTCTTTTCTCTTCCACAAAAGTTAATAGCTTCAAAGTCTAAATTTTTTTTAAAATAACTCCTGAAAAAGATTCTGAAGTCAGATTCACACTTCAGATGATCAAGCCTCAGTGAAGACTTGTAAGTCCAAATTAACAGCCCATTTGGTCAAGCCTCAGGAAGTTACAGTTCAGCTGCTTAAATACACGGGTTTCTGTCACAGAATTGGATAGCTTTTATCACTTCCCGATACTCCCCATCTCCCTGGTCCTTCAGATGGTAAAAAATGAATTTGTGGAACATCAGCAATCTGCCAGCATGATGTATAAACCGTATCATCTTGTGTTGATCATCCACAGTTCTTAGTAAATACCCACTCTGGTCGCTCTTCACCTAGTCCATCTGTGATGGATGGTGATACATTCCTATCTCTCACAGCCTCTCTGAATATCTGGTGATATCATTTCAGTATTTTTCCTTAAATGTCAAAGCCTCAAGTAGACATAGCAAAGAGAATATCCTCCCCCACTGAGTGTCTCCTATATCTCCACGGCATCTTTCACTTGCTTGAAGTATTAGGAAGCTGGTGAAGTTACACATCCTTCAACATTCTTTGACATGGTATGCTATTTGATCTGTGCATTTGGCCTTGTGTCCCTTTGAAGTTATGGCATTTTTCATTATTTTTGCTGTATCTGCAGTTGGGCAGAATATATCTAAGTCCTTCTTTTGAACTATTTGGTGGGTTCATTGTGTCCACAGTATCTGTGTGAGGTTCTGAAACATACTGACTTCCTCCAGTGTAAGCTGCAGAAATTCATAGTTAAGACACATCTGTTGTAGAATGGTCACTATCCATCATCACAAATACTGTCAGAACCTCCTGACCAGTAGTGAGTGCTTAAAAACACTTCTCTCGTAAGATACTTGATCATTGCCTAGTTTCAGTCTTCAGGGCAAGTCCAGAGACCACAAGTCATGAGATGACTCTTCCTTATGCATTTAACGAGACTTCAGGGAAATTAAGTCTGTTTCCTTTACCCCACACCCTACCACCAAAACCTTACTTCCTCTCCAGGAAAGTGCCCATGGCATTCCCAGCCAGACCAACTGTCAGTACCAGCCATGCAAGTTGGATGTCTCCCCAGCACATTTCTCTGCCTCTCCTAGCCTCAGGCTTCCTAAGTACCTCACCACCTACCCACCTATTACCAGACCCAGGTCTGGCTTCTTGCTGCTTGAAAGCCAATGCTCAGGACTCAAGACTTGGTGGGAGAGAAATAAGTTTTAGTCAAGGGCCAAGTGAAGGGTGACTGCCTGAAAGCCCCTGTTTAGGGGCAATCAAGAGCTTTCGAAGGGAAGGAAATGAGAAAAGAGTGTTTGTAGGGAAGGAAATGAGAAGCAGGAACAGGGGGCAGTGAGAAGGAAGACTTCCTACTGAGCAGGATTTTCATCATCCTGAGCATATATCTTCTTTTCTTCTCTAGCAGGAATATCACAATCAACCTCAACCTACTGGAGATAATTATAAACATACTTTTCTGCAAGTTAAATATTGTAGCAGTGTACATGCTTTATGTTGATACACAAAGTTAAAGAATATGAAGGGGCATTTCACATTGTGATGTTACCTGAAGGTCTCCAGAGGTTCTGGGTTCTGCAAATCTAAAGAAAGATTATTTAGCAGTTACCATTTTCATTTAGATGTGGCTTTTCTATATAATTTAGAATGCTAAAAGGAGGGGCAGTAACTCTGCCAAGGACAACTCCCAAAGAAGCAGCCACTGGTACAAGAGAGGGGATGCTCAGATGCTGTGATCTGTACATATAGACATGTGGAATGGGGTATACAACACACATACACACACACACACACAGACACACACACACTCCCTTCCTCCCCTGTACAGTCAAGGAGGTCCTGGCTCTCTGCCTTAGTCATTTATGATTCCTGATTCAAAGTGGAGCTGCCCCTAGCCCTTGCCTAGAGCAATTCCCAGCCTTGCTTCAGGGGCTTCTCCTCTGCCTGCTGTGCATTGCACAAGAGTAGCTCCTGGCCCTTTGTGCACTGGCCAGGTCCTGTTGATTTTAATGTGAAATAGAAAATAAGTTTTTTTAAAAACTCAGGAGCCCTCATTATAAAAGCTCAACAATTCATTTGGAGTGGAAAAAGTAAAAGCTGTTCATGTGCTTGCAGGTGGAAGTCTAATTGATACACAGGAACATAGTTAATTAAAATTTTATCCAGGGCCAGGGATTTAGCTCAGTGGTTTCGCTGCCTACTGCACAAGTGCAAGGACCCGAGTTCAATCCCCGGTACCAAAAATAAAAATAAAAAATAAATAAAATTTTATCCAGTTTGAGATCAGCTCTTGTATGCTAATATGGCATTCCTACTTTGTTGGCCTTTTTTTTTTAATTGTGGGACCTGGGGAACATAGGTTATCAAGTCTAGTTTGTATTTCTCATGCTGGCATAGTACAATGTTGGAATCCTTTTTAAGTAAGGGAAATGGTGTTGCATTAATTTCCCATGCTAGTACAACAAATTACCACAAATTGAGTAGCTGAAAATAACACGAATTTATTCTCTTTGAAGGTCAGAAGTGTGACAGGGGGGATTCCTTCCGTGCTGCAGGGGAACATCCCCTCCCTTCCCTTCTCCAGCAGCAGGCTTCCTGCATGGCTCGCTCTTGACCTGGCATCACTCCAACCCCCACTTGTCCTCTTGTCTGTCCATCTGGTCCTTGTGGTTATATTGGGCCCCTCTGAATCAGGATAGGCTTCCCATTTCAAAATCCTTAACTTAATCAGCAAAATCCTGTTACCATGTAAAGCAGCCTTTTCTCAGTTTCTAGCACATGTTTGGGAGCTGTTATTCTGCCCACTGCAAGTACAAGACCATCAATAGGACTTTTCATTGCTGTTTGGAGTGGGCTTAACCTGGGGTGTAATGCTCAGCAGTTGGGGTCAAGCTCCTCTGCTTCCTCCCTTGCTGTGTAGATAAGGGGGGGGGGGGTCATGAATAAAATCTCACAGTCTTTCTTTTCTCTTCTAAAAAATGTAAATAGTATGTGTAAAACACACATTTGCCATGAACACCAAGACAGTATTTTGGCACTGGAACACACAAAGAGCTTGCCCTCTTAGGCAAGCATCTAGCCCAGTTCCTTGAATGTAATAGAAATTCCCAAAGTTTGAGATTCCTAGCCCATCTTTCTTCTTTTCTTTTGTCTCTTAAGACACTCTTGTGAGGCCTCTGTAGCATTCTTCCAGTTCACTTGTACCATAGAGTCGCCATAAGATTACTATGGGCAGAACTTCATAGTGTTGTAGATGTCTTTATTTAAAGGGAAGAAAAAAAACCCTCAAAATTATTCATTCTCTGCAGACAATAATTGATTGCATCCTCCAGAAAAAAATAGCTAAGAGAGACAGGGAGTAAAAAGAGTGACCTCGGGCCAGGGATTTAGCTCAGTGGTTTCATCGCCTACTGCGCAAGCGCAAAGACCGGAGTTCGATCCCCAGTACCAAAAAAAAAAGAGTGCCCTTGCCAGCCAATGATCTGGAGTCGATTGGCTTCTCCCAAACTCCGTTCTGCCACCAGCACCAGCACTGCACATGCCACCTACAAAAGTTACTTCCCTCCCCCGGCCTCATTTTCCACATCTGTATCATGAGCACATTGGATGGTTCATTTGTAAGATCCTATCCAGTTCTTATGCAACTATACCACTTTTATTTCACAAGGTAACCATCTACTAAAATGAGATCATAGTGATGACAACATACCCCAAATGTTGGATTTCACTTAACAAATGGGAGATTGTTTTGTTGCTAAGAACGGGAGAGCAATAAAAGCTACATTTAAATTTTTATTTTGATTATTTATGTTAAACACAAAGAAAAAATAGTGATAGGAGAATTGAAAGGGTAGAAAGACTGCTTGATGCTCAATTTTCTGAAAAAAATAGGTATCAGATCTGGTCTAGGGAGCAGGATCCAAGACAGACATAGAAAGGAAATGGCTCACAGCTCTGTGTGCAGCCCTAGCCAGTGGCCCATCACGCACTGGTCCATGCCCAGAGCACCTGTGCAATTTCGTGCCCTGCTTAAGCTAGACCCAATGGATCAGACTCTTGAAGAAGAGGTAGTATTTTTCTCTTTAAAGAGCTCCTGGGTGGATTTTGATGTGTTCTCTTGGTTCAGAACTCCTGGTCTATGCCAGTGGCTTTGCAGGAATAAATAGTTCCCCAAGGAGGGGGCATTCGATGCACTGCGCAGTCTCCTTACTTGTTATCGCCATTGCTTAGCACTTTTAGAGCTTGCAGAAACAACTGTCTTTACTGTGTCCTCCTCTCCCACTCTGGCCCCTGGAGAGTTAAGTCCCCACCTCTTTACTACCCCAAAATAAGATTAATCAGTGACCGAGGTTTCTTTTGGACAAGCAGGCTACAAATCCTTATCTCCTGTTTTCTAAAGCACGACAGCCCCAGATTTTCTGCCACTGGCTACTTCTTCTCCACCTCCTTTTCATCTTTTTTGACCTTTCCACATTCTAGTCCTTGAATCTCTCTAATATTTACAATGTACTTCCCTGGTGATTTCACCCCATCTTCCTGGCTTCTCCTGCTCTCTGAGCTGACGGTCTCCAGACTAGACCTTTCCCCCTGAACTTCAGATTCGCATATTTCACTGCCTCCTGGACGTCACCTCTTGGGCTCCGCTCAGGCTTCTCTAGTTTAGTATGTCAAAGTTTAAATTGCCTATTTCCCCCTAAGACTTTCTGTTTCTCCAGTTCCTCTCTTACTCTGTCATCTTCTGTCTCTCTCTTCCTCATACCACTTTCAGTTTGTGCCTTGTTGCTGGACTTTGAAGACACCAGGCACATTCCTACCACAGGGTCCTTGCAGTCTCCATTTCCTCTTTCTGCATTGCTCTTCCCCCACACCCATGTGATTCAGCTTCTCATGTTTTCTAGTCTTGCTCCAATGTCATTTTCCCAATGAAGCCTACTCCAACTACCCTATTTTAAAATGCAATCTGTAGTATTCATGAGCCTTTGTATCACATTGCTTTTTATTTTTCCTCTAGCCATTTACTGCCTTCCAACATAATGACTAATTTACTTATCTCTTACGATTTTGTTTATTTCTTGTTGTGCTCACTTCGGCAGCACATATACTAAAATTTGTTTATTTCTTGTTTCCTCTTTTACCTACCAGCCCAATGTCAGCTTGCTAGGGTAGAAATTTTTATCTTCCGTGCTCACTGACATCACTGATGATTTGGTCAGGTAGGTGCCAGTGAATAATTACTAAACATGGAAGTATTTTTAGACCTTAAGAAGGGGGGAAAAAAGCTAAGAGTTTTCCTGCAAAGAATTTATGTTTTGTATTTAAACTATGGTCTACTAACAAAAAGGAATTATATCTTTGACATCTTCACAAATGGAAGTAAGATGTATGAGACTAATTCTATTTAGTGTTCGTTTCATGACACTTAAGGGAGGAAGGAAAATTTGAACTATATACATAGTTGTAACTTCAATGTGTGACCCACTTGGGCCAGTTTATGAACTGCTTGTTATAAGTCCACATTGTGTTTAAATTATTAAAAATAAGCACTAAAAATTGTTATAACAGTTTGGCAGAATCATTTAATATCTGCTGAATTGAATAATAAAAACTTGAGACTTTAATTCTATACTTAATTTTTTTCATTTCATTTCTTTGAAAAAATTTTTATTATATTTTTACAAAAATACTGACCCATGATGGGTTTTGGTTTTTGTGGCACTAGGGATTGAACCCATGTCCTTTGCATGGAGTTGTATCCCCAGCCCTTTGATGTTTTGAGACAGGTTCTTGCTAAGTCACTGAGTTGCCAAGGTCGGCCTTGAATTTAAGAATCTCCTGTCTCAGCCTGCCAGAGTGCTGGGGTTTACAGACATGTACCACCATGTCCAGCTTAAGATAGGCTTCAAAAATTAGAAAAACCAAGCAGAAGCTGAGTGTGGTGATCCATGCTATAATCCCAGCACCCCAAGGAGGCTGAGACAGGAGGATCACAGGCTTAAGGTTAGCTTGGACAATTTAGTGAGACCTTATCTCAAAATAAAAAAGAAAGAAAAAACCAAGCAAGACATCCATCACACAGTCTAAGAAGCACTAATCAAATGGACATCACAGTTTATTTAAGATGTTGAAAAATATTCATTCCTTGTCTTCTCTTATAGAGGTTATCAACTTTTTTCTTTGTTTTCCAAGCACTATTTTCAAAAAAACCATCATCCTGAAACACAGACATGGAGGGCAGGTCAGAGCAGATCTGCTGGAGCTGAGATAAGCTTAGGGCTCAGGGCCCATTGCACAGCGCCCCGGTGCTGCCTCTCGGTCGCTGAGATGGCCTCTGGGCAAGTCTGAAGACCACCGCTCTCCTGTGCATAAATTAAAGTCTGTTTTTCTTTTTGTCTGTTGTATAAATAATACAAGTGATGTATTCTAATTCAAAATTTAGGCATTTTTCCGCACAGCCCTTTGATGTACAGCTCTCCACCCTTAGCTGTGGTCTTCTTGGTTTCTGTTAACCATAGTTAATTTTAGCCCAAAATATTAAGTGGAAAATTACAGAGGCAAAAAAGAAAATGTTTTGAAAGTGACCACATTTTATTACAGTATATAATTGCTCTCTTTATTAATTATTTTTCATCTCTTACTGTGGCCTAATGTATGAATTAAGTTTTGTCATATGTGTGCATGTATAGGAAAAAATATAATGCAGCTAGAGTTCAGTACTGTCTGTAGTTTCAGGTATCTACTGGAGGCCTTGAATGCATCCTCTTCAGAAAAAGGGGAGACTGCTACACTATATTTCTTGTATCCCTGGACTTAACATGCAAAATTTGATTTGTTCTAATTTGAAGTTTCCGTGTGTCCCATCATAACCCAGTCAGCTAGGGATGATCAGGGACAAACCTGTTGTCCAACAAAGGGCATTCACACAGCAGAGGAACTGAAGGAGGAGCTAGGTCTGTGATAGCACTATAGACAGTGGTGGACCTCAGGGGCAGTTTAGTGATGCATTGTTTTCACAAGCTCAAAGCTGGGCTGGGCTTAGAAGTTTGGACTGTGAAGTGGACTCACATTCCCCTTTGCTTGGAAACTTGAACTTAAGATAGACTTGGAATGTTGTGCCCAAAATTCCTTAATCTGAAACCACCTGGCCTAGAAAACCCAATGTCCCCTTCAGTGTTGGGAGTGGGATGTCAGGAGTGGAATTCTTCCTGTTATTTCAAACAGCGAAGTTTGTGACCATCTGTGATCATAGAGAACAAGGTTTCTCAGTGAGATGAGAAAGCAGTAGCACTCAAAAGGGAACTGTCATGACACTGGAAAGCTGCATCTTGACCTTGAGAAAAATGTGTTTTCCCCCTAAACTTTGCAGCCGGTTTCATTTGTCATCCCAGCCTGCTTTATCAGTTGCAGAGCTGATTTTTACTTTGTCTCTTTCCCTGTCTAGCTATTTCACATACACTGGAGTTCTCATATCTCTGGGCCTAACCAACATGCTCAACTTCGATCCAGTGGTCCACAATGTGTATTAATCAGAGATGTTGATAAACTATACATTACAAGTGTGTCTCATATTTGTATCTGACATCTTAACACACTAAGAACTTATAAACCACTAAAGGAATAATTTAATGAAAATTTACCTGGAAAAGAAAGCAATGACTAGAACTGGTATTAGAAATGGACCCAAGGGAAACAGGTCCAAGAAAGCAATAGTTTGAAGCCTTCATAGTGATTAGATCCTATGACATGCTAACATCCTGCATAGAGATCTAGTCCAAGAAAATCATCAGATATGAGGGAAAAAGGTTTACAAACAATGATACAGGGCTGGGGATTTAGCTCAGTGGTTTTGCTGCCTGCTGCGCAAGCGCAAGGACCCGAGTTCGATCCCTGGTACCAAAAAAAACAAAGAAAACCAATGATACAGCATTATATATACTGATGAGAAAATGAAATAACATTTAAAGGTAGCATTATATATCGAAAATGAACATTTAAGACATGAGATATTCATAAAATAGATGCAGAGAAGATACTCAAATAGAATATGACATCCAATTATTTTTAAATTATATGATAGTATGTATAGAAAATGTATGAGAACATTAACAATGGTTACTTCAGAGTGGCTGGATTATAGGAGATTTTGCTAATCTTGTATTTTTTCATAATACTGCAATAAGCATGTATTACAACACTAAAATAAGCAGTTCTAAAATAAGCATGTATTACTTAGAGAAAGAAATTAATTACTATGAGAAAAAGTAATGGTTATGAGCCAGAAAGTAGCTATTTTATGAGGAAAATGATATGCTATAGTGTTGTTCCTATTTATCAGGCTGTCAGAATGTTTTTCCCACAATGTTCCTAGTAAATGAAAGGATATTATTTATAATTTTGATTAGTGGTTTATATGCTGAAAAAGACTGAATGGATATGCGTCTGAATCTTTCCTTGAATTGTATAATTTTTATTATTTATGCCTTTTTTGCATCATCATTTTTTTCTAGTAGGAGTGAAAAATTTAGTAGATCAAAAAGCAGCAGTAGTTTAACATTGGTTGTTTCACTCCGAAAAATGTGTTCAAACTTACAGACCCTTGTTTTGTTTTTCAAAATTTTTTGTTTGTTTTCCCTTTTATTAGTATATGTTGTGATATATAATAAATACATTCATAATAGGGAGTTGATACATACAGTATTGTCCCTTGATTCTTTTTACTTCCCTCTCCCACCCCTCCTTCCTGTCTAACCCTATCTCCAGACCCCTTCCCATCTCTCCAAGGTCTGTCTCCCTGTTTCCTATCATGCATCCTTTATTTAACTCTCTAAATCATTTATACTTTGGGTTTCTCATTAAGAGAAAACATAATATTTAGCCTTCTCTGTCTGATTTGTTCACTTAGCATTATGGTCTCGAGGTGCATGCAGTTTTCTATGAATGACTCAACCCTATTTCTGTTGATGTTATTTTAAACCTTTTTATATTTCTGTTTTTCCCTACAGTGTTTTTAGGATTCCAGTAAGTAAGGAATGATGAAATACCATATACTTATAAGGAGAAATATGTGGAAAACTGTTGAAACTTTGTTAAGGTGCATTGAGATTGATAGCTTTGATTTTGATGGTCTTTCTGCCATTGAGGGCAAAATTATTTTTATAAGTAGAAAGAGCATACAACTCTTGGCTTAGAGGGGTGACAGTGCAGTCTTACGGAGCTGTCTGTGCCTCCCTGCAGTTCAGGAAGATGTCTGGGGAATTGCCACTGAACATTAACATCAAGGAGCCTCGATGGGATCAAAGCACTTTCGTGGGACGAGCCAATCATTTCTTCACTGTGACTGACCCCAGAAATATTTTATTATCAAACGAACAACTAGAGAATGCCAGAAAAATAATACATGATTACAGGTAACGTTAATAATTATGGGTTTTTTTACTTCATCTATGAACAGATCATCATGTTTATCTATTATTTTTAAACCTTCACTTGGTGATTTTTCAACTTTTTTTTGCAATGCAATTTTTCTTTTTATCAAGAAAAAAAGTAGGGAGACTTGTATCTCCCATTGCTGACCCTTCACACAGTTATCCAGGGTTTGTTGTAACCTTAAAATGAGGCAACCACCTTCCTCATAGGAATCAATCTGTGAGGTCCTCAGCATCCTGGCTTCTTTCCTGTAATACAGCTCTCCCCTGAATCCACAACTATCCCATTCATTTTTATGTCTCTGGAAAGAAACAGCAGCATACAAAAAATAAGTTGTCAAAAATTAAGGGGAGGGTGGCTGCTTCTGAAATATAGCCCCAGTAAATAAAACTTGTTGGGTAGGGGCTCAGATTGGCAGGATGCTTATGGGAACTTGGGGATTGCAGATTCAGGGTGCACTGCACCAGCTGAGAGCCAGGCCTGAGGTAAGAGAGGATGTGGTCTATGTAGAGAGAGAGTGGCCCTGCAGATCCACTGACTCCATAGCCGTGGATTCAACTAACTGCAAATCAAAACTACTTTTTAAAAGTATTCCCCAAATCTGCATCTGTACTGACGTGGTTTTTTTCTCATTATTTCCTAAGCACTGTAGTGTAACAACTATTTACATAACATTTATATTATGTTAGGTATTATAAGTAATCTAGAGATGATTTAAAGTATACAGGATATATGTAGGATATTTGTAAATGCTACACCTTTCTATACAAGGGACATGAGCACTCATAGATTTTTATATCTGTGGGAAGCGTTGGAACCAATTCCCCATGGATACGCAGGGATTATATATTCCTATACAGCAGTTGTCGATTTTTCCTATAAAAGTCTGAATAAGAAATATTTCAGGCTTTGTGCACCACAAAAAGTATCTGTCTGCTATAGTTTGAATCTAGAATATCCCCCAAAAGACCTATGTGTTTGAAGACTTGTTTGTCAACTCGTGGTACTACTAGAACTGTTAGTTGAGTGGTAGGACCTAGTAGAAGGAAGTTAAGTCCTATGAAGGAGATAATGGGACCATGGCCCTCTCCTCTCTCTTTGTATCCCAGCCATCATAAGGTAAATAGACCTCTTCCTCCTCCGTGCACTCTTGCAGTGATGTACTGTGCCACCATAGGCTCAAAGTAACAGGCCAAGGAACCATGGACTGACACCTCTGAAATCATGAGCCAACCTTTCCTCTTTATAGTTTATTATTTCAAGTATTTTGTCATAGTGACAGAAAATTAACACATTGTGGCATATTATTCTTAATTGTTTTATTATTTTTTTATAATCTTCTTTAAAAAGGTAAAAATCACTCTAACCAGCAGGGCATTTGGACCATGTGTAATAGTTCGCTGGCCCCTGCTATAGAGAAAAGTCTTGCCAGAAGTTAAAGAGTGAATTGTCAGAAGGGTGGCACCTAAATGTGCACACAAGTAACATATCTGAGATGGATTTGGCTATGGCTAAGTAGTTAGAAAGGGAACCTATGCCAATCTGAGTCTGGCCAGATTCACAGTGTGCAAACATGCATCAGGAGGGAATATACAAGCAGCAGGACAACATGGCATCTTATGCAAAACTACTGAGCAGTGAGGGAAAATGAAGAGTTCACAGGAGCACATTGAGGGAATTCAAGAAAATACATATTCTTTGTAAATCTGAAACAAAAGCCATAAAATAGGAGAGGTTGAGATGCAGTGACCACTATATAAATTGAAAAGACATAAGAAAGCTTATCAAAAAACTAAAAATATAACAGACGAATTAAAATCTTCACTGGTGGCAGTGGTAGAGAACTAACAACAGAAATGGCAACATGAAAAAAGTAGAACTAGAAATGTAGAAGAGAAACTAGAGAAGCTCTCCAGGGAACATAATCAGAGGTCCACAAATTTTTTCTGTGAAGGGCCAGAAGGCAAATAGTTTTAGGCATTGCAGTTGTCTCTATTACGTATTTTTTATGAAACAAACAGAATTTCACAGCAAAATAATAAGAGAATAATGATAATTAACATACTGTGTATCATCACTTCTCGGCCTTTGGGTTAAGATCAAGTGTATACTGTGTATCATTATCTTCAATGTAGTTATTCAGAGTACAAGACATCAACAAAAAGGATTCTCTCTTAAAGAAGGAACAAACATATAATATACAAAACTTTTAAATGAACTAAGAAACTAGTTGTATTTATGAAATAAATTAGCATATATATTAAAATATTTTTTAAACAATGGAATAGGTAATTTGGAGAAGCATCTGGATCTCTCCCTACTTCCTATTTATCTGTCTTATATTTTGCTCCTTATTTGCATATACATACATATTGAATATCCTTGCTTATTTGTTTTCTTAACCCTCTAAAAGTGAAAAAAATAATTCTTGGCTCACCTTAGATCAGGCTGTGGGCTATGGTTTTCCAGTGCCTAATGTAGAAGAAATAAAGGTATAGAAAAGATTACATGTGGAAAAAATAAGAACCAAGATGCATTATGTAAAGGTACAATTCCCAATGAGAAATGCAATTGTGTTGTATACCTACAATGTACCAATAAAAGAATTTAATACAAAAAAAAAAGAAAAGATTACATCAGAGGAATGAGGAATAGAGAATAAAGAGCAAACTTGCAGTGGTGATTTGCAAATGTTAAGCCGATCTCACATTCAAGCCCCACTTGAGTTCTGCTTATTTTGGGTATTACCCTTTTTCTCTATGGCTAGCTTTAAACTGTTAAGTGCATCTCAACAGATGCAGAAAAGGCTGACAGAATCCAGCATACATTCATGATAACTCTTTCAGCAAACTAGGAGTAGAAAGAAAAAGTAAGCCTAGGTCAAATTTAATGGTGAAATAAGGATCACTTTCCCATAAGATTGGCAACAAGCTAAGGATTTGTGCTCTCACTACTCTTATTCAGTGGGCTAAAGGTGCTAGCTAGTACCATAAAGGAAAACTTAAGTAATAAAATATATAAAGAAAAAAAAGAAGTAAAACTATCTTCAATCACAGAAAACACGATCATCTATTTAGGAAGAATCTCAAAAAAAAAAATGAAGTCAAGTAAGTGAGTTTAGCAAGGCCAAAAGGTGCAAGATCAATGTTCAAAATCAATTTTATTTCTCTCTAGAAACAATTAACAACTTGAAGGATTTATCCCAAGAATGAAAAGGTGATTTAATTTTAGAACATTTATTAATGTAATTTTTCACATCAGTATATCAAAGCAAAAAGCTACATCTTGAGCCCCCAAAAGAAAAAATTATGCATCTAATTCTTAACAATAATTAATTAGCGAAGAATAATGTGTAGTCCTTCTTTAAAATGATAAGGAATTTATATTCCTCATCAACAGCTAGCACTACACTAAATAATGAACCACTAGAGCAGAACTTCCTGAAAGATTGTAAAAATGGAATAGAAGAGGAAAACAAAAATGAAAGTGGTTTCTATGGTTAAATTTGGGAGAGTTCACATGCTACTCTTGAGGATGTCACATCTCATTAACTTTTTAAAGTTTCCAAGAAGTCTAAGAGTAAAGAAAGCTGTATAATCTATTTTTCCAAACTTAAATATGGGTCTTTTCTCTTTTCCCATAACATCTATTAATATCCAAGAGAACAGGCCACTGGAAAGATTGCTCTGAGACATTCTCATAAAAGTTAAGGAGCAAGTTCTGGACACCTGTATATTCACTATTATATAAAACTTCATTCTAGAAATAAAACATACAGATATTGAAAAAATGGGAGGTCTTTTTAGTTTTTTTCTTTTTTGGTAAATGATTATATTCTTAACAATAAATGGAAAACCAATGGAACAAATGAAGTTGTATTATGGAAGGGACTGCTTATAATATACACAAAAAATTGGTGATTTCCTGTGTCCCAGCAATAATCTGTTAAAAATATTTTTATTTGTTTTCAAAAGAACAATAAAAAAATGTAAAGCATCAGAAACAAGCTCAGAAATATGTGGCAATTATAAGACTACTGAGAATCATTAAAAGAAGAATTTGAATAACTAGAGAGACTTTTTTTTGGGAGGATCGAACTCGGGTCCTTGCGCTTGCACAGCAGGTGGCAAAACCACTGAGCTGAATCCCCAGCCCTAGAGAGATATTTCATAGGATTGGATGGAATTGTCACTGCTCTCTAGACAATCCAGTTTCAATCAAAATAAATTTTGATCACCTGCAAAATTTACAAAGTAATTATAAGGTTTTTCTGGAAGTATAAATTGATGAGTGTAACTAAGACACTTTTGAAAAATATTAACAGAATGAGCAACAGTTGCTCCACCAAGAATTTAAATGGACCATCAGATTATAATGGTGGGTTTTGATGTGAAGATATGCAAATAAATTGGTCTTAGAAGGTCTTGGGAATTAAGCCTAATACTGTACACTACTGTATCCACAAAAATCTCAATTGATAGAGACCAGCCAACAGGGAAATAGGCAAGTTCCACATTTTCAATCTTAAGGTAAATTCCAAATAAATTAGAATTTTGTAGGACAAAAAGAAAACTACTATTATTAAAATGTGGTACATTTAGGTGAATATTTACACAACTTCAAAGTGGTTTGTACTTGATTACATAAGAAATACAAAATTTTTAGGACAACAGATAACTAACCAAATGAAAATTCGGGTTAATTATCCACAGTATATAAAGTATACATATAAGTTACATAAATAACAGTGATTCTGCTTTTGTTGATATATTAAAACAAAGTTGTATCTAAATAATAAAAGACATCTAAAGTTTTAATACTTTACATAGCTTTTTGTCTCAGGAAATTGTTCATTTCTTTCTAAATAATCTCAATATGGGGAAATATTTATATTGAAGGTTTATTTACTTACTTATATTTTACAATTAGAAAATTAAAAGCAATTGGAATGCCCCAAACCTAGGAGACTAGTATAATATTTTAAACAATTTTATGTTATTTTAAAATAATACAGTAAAATACTGTGCAGTTTTTAAAAGGATGATGTATTTATTTTCCATAACTGCTATGACAAAGTATCACCAACTGGGTGACTTAAAACAACAAAAATTTATTCTCTTCTAGTTCTGGAGGTAAAAAGTCTGACATCCAGGTGTCAGCTGGGCCATTCCCTGCTGAAGGCGCTATAGCAGAATCCCTTGTACCTCTTCCTAGGTCCTAGTAGCTCTAGAAATTCTTGGGTGTCCCTTGGCTTTACTGGTACATCACTCCCATCTCGCTGCCCCTGTCCTCACCTGTGGTCTTTGTGTATTGCACATGGCCATCTCATCAGGATACTCTTCACTGGATTTAACAACCACTCTAATCCAGTATGGCTTCATCCTAACTAACTGTGTCGACAAAGACCCAATTTCTAAATAAGGTCACATTCTGTTGCTATAGGTGGATGTAAATTTGGACGCAACACAATTCAATCCAGTATAGATGATTTAGAAAAATATCTCAAAACATACCAAAATGTTTGCAAAATATTATTGAATTTTTTAAAAGTGGTTAAGCAGTAGATCTGGTATTGAGGCCTTTAAATAAACACAGAGCATAGAGATCCTAGAAGTGAGGGTGAACATGTATTCACCAAAACATTACAGGTGGTGGCCAACAGGCAAAGGCTGGAGTGATTATTTTAATTGCTCTAATGAATTTCTGCATTTTCTAAATTTCTCACACTGAGCATGTTTCTTTGAAAAAAAAAGAATGAATACTGAATGCTTTTTTCACTAATGTCTTCCTAATCTAGGTTTCCAAACTTAGTTTAAAAATGAATTCGTATTTCTGTTTGTTTGTTTGTTTTTTGGTACCAGGGATTGAACTCAGGATCTTGCACTTAGGAGGCAGGCAGCGGAACCACTGAGCTAAATCCCCAGCCCTGAATTAGTATTTTTTATTGCATAGCTTTTGTCAAATTGGATAAGAATATTTTAGGGTCTGCAAAGTTCAGATTACATTTTTTAGTATGTCATATAAAACAGAATATTTCAAAGCTAAGTACTACTGTAGAATACAAGATTTTTCTATTTTCCAAGTTACAGATAATTTGAGAAGGCTAGATTTGAAATATTTTAAGTGCTTATTGTCCTTTATGCTTTAACTCTTTTTTACTGCAATGGTCTGGGGAATGTGGCTCATTCAGAGAGCACATGCAAAGCCATGGTTTCAATCCCCAGCAGCCAAACTAAATAAATAAACACAAAATAAGAATTAAAAATACTTATTAACAGGGCTGGGGATTTAGCTCAGTGGTTCCGGCTCCTGCCTTGCAAGCACAAGGTCCCGAGTTCGATCCCCGATACAAAAACAAAAAAAACATTAACTATATATAGCAGATTTGTCATTTCATCTAGGCACAATTTTTTTTTTTTTGCTTAAATTCTTTTATTGGTACATTTTAGGTATACAATACGTTTACATTTATCATTGGGTGCTTGTACCTGTACACGATGTATCTTGGTTCTTATTTTTTCCCCATTACCTGTGCGTCCTTCACCCCCTCCACCCTTCCCTATTTACATAGATTTCGTTTCCATTTTTTTTCTTTTCTCGTAATTTTTCCTTTCCCTTCTTTCCTTTCCCCTTCCCCTCTAGGCACAATTTTAAAAGTCTTATAGCCCCTTATCCCTAGGGCACTGGTGAAATATTTGAAATGAACAGTTGCCATGTCATTTGTTGTCATTTTCCTAGACAAGGAGTTGTTCCTCCAGGTCTTACAGAAAATGAATTATGGCAAGCAAAGTACATCTACGATTCTGCTTTTCATCCTGACACTGGTGAAAAGATGATTTTGATAGGAAGGATGTCAGCTCAGGTTCCAATGAACATGACCATCACAGGCTGCATGATGACATTTTATAGGTAAGTTATGGATGTGTAGTAACACTTCATTCATTTGACAGTGCAGAAGCCCAGAGTATATGTTAAATTTGTAAATAACTTTATTGAAATTAATGTCATTTCCTAAGTGTATGGATGATAGTTAATGAGCTTTATTCAACCATTCCGTAATATGAAGACATCATATTGTACCCAATAAATATGGTCAATAAAATTATATTTTAAAGAATTAAAAATAAAATGGTGCATACCTGTAGTCAAAGCTACTCCCGAGACTGAGGTGGGAGGATCACTTGAGTCAGGAGTTCAGGACCAGCCTGTGCAGCATAGTGAGACCCTGCCTCACAAATAAATATATAAATAAATAGGTAGTGTTCCTTTGGGAAAAGTAAAGAAATATGATAAATGTCATCTCAGTTTTAGTCCCACTTTGTGTAAATGTTGCTACTCTGTTAAGCAACAGGTCTTGATGATGCCTTTAAATAGATATTTTATTCAAAGATCCATTTTATCTTTTCCCTCTGTTGAATAGCATCTTGTTCAAGAGAAAGTTGGTTTTCCCTGCATCTTATACCCAAAAGCAAATAACATAAAGGAAATAGTCTAATGGCAAATTCTAATCCACTTATATAAGCTATAGGTATAAGGATGGGTATAGGATAGACAGACATTAATATACATTAACATATACAGTTGTAGTTAGGAGAGACTGAGACTGCTTAGCCCACAAATGGCTTCTTTTTGTCCAAATAAAGGGAGCTGCCATTTATTTAGTATCTACTCTGTGCCAGACACTGTACAGTTTTTTATGTCATCATCACAGGAACCCTCTGAGCTTGGGGATGAGGAAACTATCCTCAGAGAGGAAGCCACACAGGTCCCAAGCCTGTGGGCGACATGCATCTGGCCCAGTATTTCGCCCCCTCTGATACCCTCCTCTCTGCTGGTGTTTATACTTTCTGTTGTGTACAGTGGAGGGGTTGCAGGTGGTGCTGGATGTGTGATGGATTGCTCTGTTTTAGGACCACCCCTGCAGTGCTGTTCTGGCAGTGGATTAACCAGTCCTTCAATGCAGTGGTTAATTACACCAACAGAAGTGGAGATGCCCCACTCACCGTAAAGTAAGGCTCTAAGGTTTAATCTCTGTTGCCCTTCTCCAGTGCTCATTTGATTAAGTGGTGGTACTCTCTTTTTTTTTAAGCACATATCTATTTTTGTTTTTTAATTTTTTATTAATGGATGTTTGAAGTACATAATAATTACACTCATCATGGGAAATTGGTACATGGACATGACACATCTCAATTCTTTTTTCAACCCCTTCCCTTCCCACCTCACTTCCTCCATCTCTCGATCCTCTTCCCTTTTCCTATTACCTATCTTTTATTTTGCTCTTTAGTCTATTTATACCTTAGGTTTCTCATATAAGAGAAACTGTATTTGTGCAAACTGTTTATGTTGGACAGAATACTATGTATCATCTTTTTTAAGTAAAGTGTTTCTTCCTCCCTCTGTTTCAAAATAGCTGCCTTCTATCCTACTTCTCACAGTATTCATGCTGTTAATAGCACTGGTAGAATGTTATCACTCACACCCCAGAACCCATGCCCCTGTACAATACATGACAAGTGAATCAGGCCTGGTCTCTGGGAAATGACAACCTGTACTCCCATTGGGCCTTCAATTCTTTGATTCTGAGTCAAAGCCATCAGAATCAAAGCAGAGGGGTCAGCAGAGTGTTCTCTGCAGAAATCAGAGGGAGATCATGACGGTGTGACCTTCATACTTGCTTTGTTTTTAAAATAGTTCATCTCTGGAGCCCCTTAAAAAGTAATGTGTTTATGTATTTTCCTCCTATTAAAAAAAATTTTTTTTTAGACAAGCCAAAGAGACTAGTTAAGCACAAATGTGGTGTAACTTGCATAACACTTGAAAGAAAGGTGTTTTTCTTTTTTCACCAAGGAAAATTGCCTCTGGCAATTTTATTATCATCAAATGGAACCAAAAATATTGAAATCTGCAACCCATAGTTGTTATTAGAATCACAAGAATTGCTTGTACTTAATTGTACTTTGAAGATGAGCCTTTTAGTATTTTTGTACAGTAAGACAACATTTTAATAATGGCAGCATTGCATTTTGCTATCCATATATATTAATATTTTGAGAAGTATTTTTGATTTAAAGAAATGTGCTCCAAACATTGAGCCCAAGATGCAGCTCTCTGCATTTGTAGCTCCCTCTACACCACCCCTCCTTCCTCCCCACCATGAGTATTCAGCCTATTTGTACACTTGTTGAGGGTTGTAGTATACTTATGCAAAGAAGCCTGTTTTTAGGAGTTCTACTTGCTTTTTCTCTATGTTCTTCTGCTTGCAGCCTGATACTCTATGTTGTTATGTGGAGTCTCTACTTTTACGCATACTCTTGTATTTCTCTCATACTTTTTTAAATAATGG
Organism: Heterocephalus glaber; assembly: GCF_000247695.1. The sequence continues at coordinate 14,424,477 of NW_004624733.1, read as the reverse complement.
ACCAGAGTTCCCTGACATGGCATTTGTCATTTACACACTCAACTTTTTCCTTTCAGAGAGTTGGGAACAGCTTATGTCTCTGCAACAACTGGTGCTGTGGCAACAGCCTTGGGACTTAATGCATTAACCAAGGTACTCAACTCTGACTTCCAGCTTCTTCTCACCTGTCTGGATCTAAGTGCCTCTATTATTTCTCCAAAGAATTTCAGTCACATAGCTTTCTTATTGTATTCATTATCTTTAGCTACATGTTTTAATTATATCTTCCAAAGAGTATGGGGAGGATTGTCATCCATGACATCACCCAAGAATGTGGTCTGGCCCTGTGTATTTAGTACCAAGTGCCCTCCTCCCCCGACCCCAAGACCATGTGGCAGCCAGTGTCTTTGAAGAGGCAGAAGACCCAGCATATGAACTCAAGACTTTGGGACTCGAAAACCCATCTATCTTCAACCACACTAAGCTGTCAAAATATCATAGGAGTATGCTTTGTCCCAGTCTGCCCATGCTGGAAATATAAAAACACCACTAGGAAACAAGTTTTGAAAGTCCTCTTGGGCTGAGTTTCTATACAACTAAGATTCTGCATTTTAAGAAAAGATAAAGTATTTCCATTCATTTGTCTAGGAAAAGTGACGTAATATTTTTGGAATTGTCTTTTCTGCAGCATGTCTCACCACTGATAGGACGTTTTGTCCCCTTTGCTGCTGTAGCTGCTGCTAATTGCATTAATATTCCATTAATGAGGCAAAGGTAAGAGAAACTTGTGCTCAGCAGAGAATCTATTATAATAATTGGCTTCGTTGAAACTCTTGTATTAATATGTACAGAGGAAATTTATAGAATCATATTTTCATCAGAGTAACCCAGGGTTGAAGGTGAGGGTGGCCCCATTGATACAAGAAGCTTGGTGATGCAGTGCTCATTACTGAAGCAGGCTACTGAGTGTGGTGGTTTAGAATCATCTATCTACTTCAGTATAATAAAAAGTTTCAAAAATCTGTCTAGCTTATACTGATTTGTGCTTGAATTCAGCAAGGAAGTTCTCTGAAAAGTTTATTCTCTAAAATAGGTTCCTTTTTCCCCTGTGGACTTTTCTTTTGGGGCTTTTTTATTAATCTGTATCTTTGAAAGTATTTTGTTAAAACTGGCAAAAAAAAAATCGAAGCAAAAGAAAGAAGAGAAAGCATTTTGGAATTGATCATGAAAAACTGGGGTAACAGTAAGAATTATCCTTACTGGGTTAGTAACTACAGTTAATAAATACTCAGTAGGGCCATGTTTAAGACTATTTCTATGTCAGTACAATTAGTTGACATGATGATAGCATCATGTGTTATATCTATTTCTGACTTAGAAAGTTCCTCAAATTTGTACATGAACATAGAAGTTAGCCTTATCCTTAAATTAGCATATCTACCCTTCAGATCCTATTGTTATTGAAAAGGTACACCCTTTTTTAAAAAAGCATACTAGTGTGATTTTACTTGTGTGTCTATCACAGGAGGATTGAACTTATTCATGGTTTTTAAAAATAGACTTGTCAGTGCCAAAAATGACATTTGAGGGGGTGCAGGATGAAGTAGGGACTGGCTCTTTCCCAACACAGTGCTATTTCAAGACATTGGATGAAGGTATCTGTGAACTCTTTCACATGTGTTTTGCTCTGCAGGGAACTCAAAGTTGGCATTCCCATCACCGATGAAAATGGGAACCGTTTGGGTGAATCAGCAAATGCTGCGAAACAAGCCATCACACAAGTCGTCATCTCCAGGATTCTCATGGCAGCCCCAGGCATGGGTTAGTGCAATTTGCTCATCCATTCATTTAGTCCATAAGTCTAAGCTGAACAAGCTTTTGTGGATCAGTAAACAACAACAAAAAGTCATTCCCCTTTATGAAAATTACCTTACAGTGAGGGAGGTGAAGATAAATAAGAAAATAAAAGTATAGTTGAAGTTTAATATCCCTTATCCAGAATGCTTTGGACCAGAAGTGTTTTCAATTTAGGTTTGTTTTGGTTTTATATTTGCATATACATCATGAGCTATCTTGGGAATGAGACCTAAGTTTAAACATGAAATTTATTTGTTTCATATATACCATGTATATATAACCTGAAGATAATTTTATGCATTTTTTTAATAATCATGTACATGAAACAAAGTTTGTTTATTGCAGCTGAAGGAGGATGTGGGGGACTTTGTTCCCCTTGATGATGTTGAATAAATTGTATATTACATGTCTGCATTTTTACTGACTTGTCACATGAGTCAAGTGTAAAATTTTCACTGTGGCATCTTTAGTGCTCAGAAAGTTTCTGATTTCAGAGCACTTTGGATTTCAGATTTTCTAATTAGGGATGCTTAACCTATATGTGGAATGGCAATAAAGACTGAGGGGAAAAGAAATGTTGAGAAGTTGGAAGGGCGGCCTAGAAGAAGACTGGGTGGAGATGAAGGCGTGAGACAAATAGAAGCAATATTCTGGGCAGAGACAGTAGCCACGGGGCTGCAGGAGCTCATATCTTGTGTTAGGGACTTGGCAGGGAGGAAGGTGTAGCTGGGGTAGAGGGGAGATAGGGAGCCACAGAAAGGAGGCCGAGAGCCTGGAGAGCAGTTGGGTGGTTGCTTAGGCATTTCAAGCTATGGCTTTTAGTCTGAGGGGTAGGAAACCATGCAGAGTTTTGAGCTCAGGAGTGGCATAATCCAACTTGGGTTTTACCTGCATGCATGCCTCTGACTGCTATGTAAGAACAGACTGGAGGGGTGCAGGATGTTGCATGGAAACCATTCAAGAGGCTGACTCAGTACTCAGTACTCAGCACTCCAGGCAAGAGATCACGGCTAGTGGGACCAGACTAGAGGATGCAGTAGAGGTAATGAGAATTTGCAAAGGAGGATCTTGATCTTTACAAATCTTGAAACAAACTTCCAAAAGTCCATAGAGAGAAATAATTTCTACTGAAGATTTATTTGTAGCAATCAGAAACCCTTGGAACACAGAGCAAATAGAAATCCGTAGAAGAGCTAAATGTGTGCCAGGGGACTTCTCAGTTTTCTCCATGGGGCTTGAAGCCAGCATGACCAGAGATGGAAAAGCTGCCTTTTATTTATAATTTCTCTGACAATCTCTTAGCGACCCACAAGGTTGCTTAAAGCTATCTTCAGACCAGTAGCCTAGAGATGGTTCTGAGACACATATTATAACTAGGAGTTATAATGCTATTTTCAGGGGAAAAATAAATTTAAAAATTAATATGCCTAACTTGGTCACCTAAGCTACATGCTAACAGCACTTGGCTATTAAAAGGAAGTTCTCAAATGAAGTTGTGGCTGTTTTTAAATTCCTTTTGACATTGTGAATGCTCACTAGTAGACGAGTAAGAGTAGGCAACAAAAGTTGAAGAAACATGCACGAAGGAAAACTGCATTTCCTACAGCCCTCCCTCCTACAGTCTCCACAGTTCAGCATCCATGGCTTCAACTACCCACAGAGATTTTTTTAAAAATCACATCTATGCCAAACATATACAGCCTTTTAGCACAACTATTACATAGCATTTACACTGTATTAGGCATTATTTATTATATACTGTGTAATGTAGAAATGATTTGAAGTATATGGGAGAATGTGTGTAGGTTACTGTAGATGCAAATGCTGCAGCATTTATATAAGGGATGTGAACATGCACAGATTATAATATCCACGAGGGTTCCTGAAACCAGTGCTCCTTGGACACTGAGGAACAAGGGATGGCTGTATTTGCATCCCAGATAATTGAGGGGAGATCAGTGTTATCCGATTTAACAATGGAACCCCTCGGTGTCCCTGTGTGTTCTGTGGGGGTGTCTAGCAAGCCACAGTCCTGCAATGTAGGCAAATTGTGCCCAGATCTCAGAACAAGATGCTTGTCTACCTAAAAGGAGGCTCTGGAGCTCACCCTGGTGTCACTACAGAGCCCTGATTTCCAAATTTACTGCAAACAATATTGCAACTCCTCTCTACATTTGTTTTTGATTTGAGTCTTTCCCATTTTTGAAATGTCACTCTTGGAGTCCCACCAGCCCAACAACTCCATTTCCAGTAATGTTGCTATTTTAAGCACTATTTAGTCCCCAGAGAAGAAACTCAATCTTTCCGTAAATTAATGAACTAAAGCTGCCTACCACATACCAGGCATTTCACATGCATTGTCTTGTCCAAACATCATAGCCAATTTAATATAATGTTCCCCATTTTATAGCTGGAAAAAACAGAAAATTGAGATTTAGAGAAGTTTCCTAACTTTTCCAGCATTATCCAGCTAGTAGGTGGTCTAGCATGTACTAAAGCAAGACTTTTTACGTGTTCTCCATGCATGATAGACACCCAGGGAAAGTCACCTTTGGTTTAATATGAGGGAGAAAGTTTCTGATGCTTGCACTGTTGCCTGTTCAAAGTTATGTGTAGAATTCTGTTGAAGATTATAAAACTCTGTGGCTTTTACATTGCTTAGGCAGAAATCTGGAAGATGCAACTAGTTTTTAATTTAATAAATTTAAATTTATTGATATATATTTAATTTATTATCAGTTTAATTAGACAAATGTATGAGGTACACTATGATATTTTGATACATGTACACAGTGTGATGATCAATAAATTTAATAATTTAAAGAATTACTACAAACTGTTTTTACTCTGCCAGTGTAAAAATCACCTTAAAGTGATGTAAGCTTTCTATCAAACTATTGAAAAAAAAATGAGCTGAAAATGAAATTAAACAAAGATTTAAGTGGATCTATCTTTACTTCTAGCCATCCCTCCATTTATCATGAACACTTTGGAAAAGAAAGCTTTTTTAAAGGTAAGCCCCACTTCTACTGTCATTTTCTCAGTCACTTTAATTCCCTTTTCAGACTTCAAATGATACAGAGTATGTTCTATATAAATAGCAAGTAAAGAATTTGAAGGTCAGTTTCTCTTATGTACTTATGTAAGCAAAAAGGAGTTTCTGGAAACATTTTATTTCTCATCCCAGAGATTTGTAAAAGCTTTTGTAAATGAAGAGTGCTGGTATTGTGAGGTTACAACTCAGTAATACACTCAGTCATTGTATGCCTAGTTAGGTAACAATTAAAAGATAGTGTAAATTTAGAATATGTTTATATGTCACCATCCAATACATCAGGAATAAAAAAAATAATTTGGAATAGTAGTTTTGTGAACTACTGAATTTAGGGCTCTGATGTATATTTTCTTTGGTTATCACATCTAATGATTAAAAAAATTTAAAAATGGGCATCTGAGATGAATACACACTTGTCAGATGAAAAAATAGAAACAGCAAATAAATACGTGAAAAATGTTCAACATCAGTGGTCATTTGAGAGATGCAAATTAAAGCAATGCTGAGATTCCACCTCACCCCAGAAAGAATGGCTGCTATCAAGAAATCAACCAATAACAAATCCTGGAGGGCCTGTAGGGTAAAGGAACCCAATTCCACTGTTGGTGGGAGTGTAGAGTGATGCAACCACTGTGGAAATTAGTGTGGAGATTCCTCAAAAAACTAGGACTAGAGGTCCCCTTTGACCCAGCTATTCCCCTTCTGGTTATCTTCCAAAAGAATTAAAAGCATCATGCCACAGTGATATATGTGCACCCATGTTTATACTGGTGGAGTATTTTGGGTCTTCTATGTAAAGGATCATATCATTTGCAAATAAGGATAATTTGATTCCTTTCCTATTCATAGCCCTTTTATTTCTCTTACTTGATTGCTCTGGCTAAAGTTGAGTACTATATGTAACAGCAGTGGTAAGAATGGACACCTTGTCTTGTACCTGATTTTAGAACGTTTTCAGTTTTTCCCTGGTTAGTGTGATGTTGGCTGTGGGTTTGTCATAAACGACTGTAATCTGTCCTTTCAAAAAACCAAGTCTTTGCTTCATTAATCCCTTGGAGGTTTTTTGTTTTGTTTTGTTTGTCTCAATTTCATTGATTTTCACTCTGATCTTTATAATTTCTTTCCTTCTACAAGTTTTGGATATGGATTGCTCTTTTTTTTCTAGGACCTTGAGATGCATCATTAAGTTATTTATTTAGAATTGCTCTATTTTTCTAATGCGTGCATTCATAGCTATAAACTTTCCCTCTTAGAACTGTCTTCATTGTGTCCCATAAATATATTTGCTGAGATTGTCATTGAATTTCTTCCCTGATTTCTTCTTTGACCTCTTGATTGTTCGAGAGTATAGTAATTAATCTGCAAGTGTTTATATAATTTCTGTGAATTTTTTTGCTGTTGATTTCTAGTTTCATTCCATTATGATCTAATAGGTTGCAAGAGATTGTTTCGATTTTTTTTATTTAAGCATGCTTTATGGCCTAAGGTATGGTCTGTTTAGAGAAAATTCTGTGTGCTGCTAAGAGGAATACGTATTCTGCTCTTGTTGGATAAAATTACATGTCAATTAAGTCCCTTTGTTTGATGGTTTGATTCAGCTCTGATATTTCTTTGCTGAATTTTAGTCTGGTGACCTATTTGTAAGAGTGAGGTATTGAAATCCCCTGCTATAATCATATTGACATTTTACTTTAAGAAATTTCTATTTTCAGGATTCATGAAAGTTTTTACTGAGGTCTCTTTCTGGTTTAAAGTTTTGGAAAGATTAATTATTTAAAACTACTAAGGGCCTGGGTGTGGTTACACAACCTGTAGTCCCAGCACTCAGGATGCTGAGGCAGGAGAATCACTGCAAGTTTGAGGCCAGCCTGGGCTACATAGTTCAAGCCTAGCCTGAGCGACATAGTGAGACCCTGTCTCAATAACACCAAAAACTAAATAAAAGTAAAACTATGAGGGATAGATTATGTACTGACACAGTGATTATATCTAAAAACTACCAAATGATGGAATCATCTGAAATCTATCAACTTTGACATCTCTGCTACAGATAATCAGGGGGAGGGAGGACTCACACACCTTCCTTTGTCCATCCTTGACTTAGAAGAACTGATTCAGTCTTTGAGGGAGAAAATCTATGAAGTGAACATTAGAAAGAGTATTATCAACATGATTCATTATAACAGTAGAGTGCTAAGTGACCCATCTGATGAATCTGACTTTACAGACATCAAATTATTGCCCTTCTGGCATATACTCTGGTACTTTCTCATAAGGAAGGAGCTGTCAAAAGATACAAGCATCTTAGCCTGCATGTCCACATTGCCCTAGGTTTTTACATAATTAAAAAGATGAGTAAATATCTTCTTCCACCCCACCCTTATCTTGATTTGTGGTTTTTAGTTTGGCTTGTTATCACACCCTTCCATAATAATTTGGAAGCTTGCTCCTCATTTCCTCTTCCCACAAAGGACATCTACCTGCCCCATCCCCACCTCTAAGGCACTGGTTTTAGATCTCTTTTAGCAAGGTCAAAAGAGGTGGTGAGAGCAGCTCAAGGATTGGTCCAGGTGCCTAGCTGTAGGGGATCTGGTTGTAACTGTCCTCCAGGTTTCAATGCAAGATATGACTTTGACAAATTAATGCCTGAGTGTTGTGGCCACACAGACCTGCCACTCCCAAGTTCAGGGTTGCTGTTCCATTTAATATTACATTTTTCCCACATAGAGATAGTATAACCATTATTAAAACATACATGAAGACTGTTTATATCGGTATCCATAAATACTTTCCAATGTTCAGGGCATTTTCACATATTGCTAGAAAAAGTGGGCTGAGCTATGCATCCTTCACAAAGGCTCCAGAAATGATTTCCTCAGCAGCAGATGCTGCCCATGTGGGCATTGCCTGCACAGGACTCACCACCCCTCATGGCCAGAGCTGCCTCCTCCACAAGGATGGGCCTCTCTGGGCTTTCACCTTGCAGATGACGCAGCTCCTCTGTAAACTTGAGACTAATTGAACATTCTGAGCTCTTTGAAATGGTGATGCACAGGGAGCATTTGGTATGAATCATCCTTACCCCCACTCCTGCCTTATCTTTTCCCAAGTAGAACACTGGAGAAAGGCACCAGCTTTGGGCAGATGACTCATGGAAATTTTTGCAGCTAACCAAAAAGTTCACTGCCTAACGTCATTGGTGTTTCTGTGAACAGTTTTCTTGAAGAATAGTTTTTTCTTTTCTTTTCTTTTCTTTTCTTTTCTTTCTTTCTTTCTTTCTTTTTGAGGCAGGGTCTTGCTGTGTAGTTCAAGCTGGCCTTGAACTTGTGGCAATCCTCCTGCCTTAGCCTCCCAAGCACTGGGGGAGGTACCTACTGTCTTAAAAGTTCTGTCATAGGGCCGGGGATTTAGCTCAGTGGTTCCGGCGCCTACTTTGCAAGTGCAAGGTCCCGAGTTTGATCCCTGGTACCAAAAAAAAAAAAAAAAAGTTTTGTCATGAATGGATATTGGATTTTGTCAAAAGTTTTTTCTGGATCTATTCATACTCATGTGATTTTTATCCTTGCTTATGTAATAAAGTATTTGGGTCATGGAGATACCTTGAATACATTATGTTAAGTCAAATAAATCGGACACACGGCTTAAATATTGTATGGTTTCTCTTATATGAGAAACCCAAAGTATAAATAAAGAAGAAAATAAAAATAGACAATAGGAAACAGGGAGATAGCTCTTTTACAAATAGGAAGAAGACCAAGAGATGTTGGGGGAGCATTAAGAAAAAGCTGTGTCATGTACGTGTACCAGCTCCACAATGAATGTATTCATTGTGTACTCCAAACATGGACTAATAAAGAAGAAAAAGTTTGGCAGTTTCTTACAAAATTAGACATATGCTACATATGCCAGCTATTTTCCACGTAGGTGTTTACCTAGGAGAAGTGGAAGCACATATCCATAAAAGATGTATGGCAGTACACACCTGTTACCCCAACACTCGGCACGGTTAGGGCAGGAGGATCATAAGTTTGCACCCACCCTGGACAACTTGGTAATTTAGCAAGAGCCTGTCTCAAAATTAAAAATATAAAAAAGGTCTGGGGATGTAGCTCAATTCAAAGGTCCTGAGTTCAGTCCCCAGTGTGACCCCAAAAAAGGTTCATAGCTGCCTTAAAAACTGGAAACAATCCAAATGTTCTTCAGTAAACACATTGTAATATATCTATATAATTGAATGCTTAAGCCAACAATAAAGACTGATGAATTACTGATATGAATGAATTTCCAAAGTAATTATGTAAAAGAGTAGATGCTGTCTACAAAACCCTAGAAATGTAAGCTCATATATAATGACATAGCTCATATATAGTGACATAAAGTAGATCAGAGGCAACCAGGGAAGAGAGTGTAGGGTTTAGAGAAGAGGGGCAAATTGTGAAAGGGTGCAATAAATAGGGAAAATATCTGAAGTGATGGTCATGTTTATTATTTGGATTGTGGTAATGGTTTCATAGCTGTATACATATGTTAGAATTTACATTGTACTCATGAAATATGTGCAGTTGACTGTCAGTGAGCTATTGGGACAAGATCATTGGGAAAAAGAATTTAGAGTCATATTAACTTTAACACTTTATTGAATATAATATGTATATATGATTTTAACTTAGGATTACTATCTTTAATTCATTTGAACTTGTTATTTAAAGTATCCTCTATGTATTTGTATAGTTCTGTTAAGTAGGACATGGCCTTACCTTTAGCTGTGAATTCTTAGAGAAAGACCAAACATCTACAGCTCACTCATTTGGTGTAAGAGTAAGTTCTGTTTGAGAAATAAGGGTGAATTAGACAGGATGAGGTGCTGGAGGAGTCAGGAAAAGGGATCAGTTTGGGTTTTACAGGATAACTTGGATTTCTCCAGGATCCCTGACTTTACAAGGAGTCCTCCCTCTAAAATCCATTGCATGAGCCACAGTCAGTATTTAGTTTGTACATGTCCATCCCTGGGGTGACACACAGATGCTCCCTTTTGGATAACAGGATAGCCTAGTTTCCTGCAATGAGAGTCCACTTGAAATGAGGAGGCTGGTCTCACTGGCTCACGTTCATCTACCCACAGGGTCTCATTCAGTACTTAGCTTGCCTGCCCATCGCCAAGGCTGCGTACCAGCCCATTTCTCACCTGTCCAGGAAGATCTTAGGCAAGAATTTACCAGCTTCTTAGAAAACCTTTCATCAGATAGTCAGTTGTCCAAGATATAGCACAGTCGTGTGTTGCATAATGACATTTCAGCCGATGATGATAGTCCCATAAGATTATCAGTAGTGTCATAGCCATTCTGGTGTGCATAAGCATACTCTGATGTGTGCTTACACAAAGACATAGTCACCTAATGATGCATTTCTCAGTGCTTCCTGTTGTTAAGTGACACATGGCTGTATTTTCCTCTTTTTATCTCTTAGGGGTTGGGTTCCCTGCATAACCTATGTGGACTGATGTCTTCTTGATGATATTTCTTCTTTCCTCTTCAGTCCTTACCTTTCTCCTTTTACGTTGACACTCCTGATGTTCGTTTTGTCCAGAGGAGTCTCCTGGGGGACTAGGGTATGCCTCTCCTACACGTTATCTTGTTACTGCTTGCGCTGACTGTTTACTAAGTTGGCTGAATCCATTACAACCAGTTCATAATTTGGTTGCAACTATTTTTGTGGTCTTATTAAATAACCCTATGATCTCTTTGTTCTTTGTATTATTTATTTTGCTCCCACCTCTTTTTAAAACCTAAAAATCTAAGCATATTTATTTTCCAAAAGACCAACAAACTCATTCCTTTCAATTAAAAAAAAAAAATGACAGGGCCAGGGATTTAGCTCAGTGGTTCCACTGCCTGCCTCGCAAGCACAAGGTCCCAGGTTCTATCCCCGGTACCAATAAAAAATTTAAAAAATGACTAGCGTGAAAAACTTGTGCCAGAAATAATTTTAACCATACTGACAGCAACTAAAACCAGGAAAGATCAAGTGCAGAGGAGTGCAAAGGGGGTGAGAGATGGTAAATGCTTCTTGAGTTTCTGCTTTGTTCTAAGTGTTCTGTGAATGTTCTCACACACTTTGAAGAAGTTGTTAGGGCACTCATTTTGTAGCATAACAAAGAAACTAAGGCTTTGAGGTGTTAGACTCTCCCTACTTTTTCCCCACAATCAGGAAGTAACTGCTAGAATAGAATTTGGATGTAGGTTCATTTGCCTTTAAACTTTGGCAGCAGGCTATTCTGCCTCCCTAGCCAGGAGATAAATTATAATTAGGTGATAGCTACTTCTCTACCCTTCTGTATATATAAGCAGCACTCAGATTATAAGGTGTGATCAAAAAAATACAGAGAATGTGTATATTTTTAAAATTTATTACAGTAAAAAACACATTGTCATTAATTCCCCTAAAATACCCACCCCTTGCTTTGAACATACTTGTCCCATTGTTCTTGCCACTTTCTGAAGCACTTTACAGTTTACATTTATGGCAATTTCTGTCAAAAGAAAATATTACAGTGTATCCTCATCCACCTTATCTGGCACTAGGAAACTTCTGACTCTTTCCTAAAGCCAAAATGACCATGAAAGGTAAACCTTTTGAATCACATCAGGACATCAGGGTAGCCTCAACAATTCAACTAAAGACTTATAAAAGAGGACTCCCAGAACTGCTTCAGAAAATGACAAGAATGTTGGAATAAGTGTGTTCAAGATAAGGGGGAGTATTTTCAGAGAGATTAATATCAATATGTCTTTTACTGTAATGTGTTAACTTTAACTATTCACTGTAATTTTTAATCACACTTCATGTGCAAGGACAAAGAAAATGGAAGCCACTTGATCTTTGCATGTGTGTTCATTTATAGATCAAAAAGGGGTGCAGGAAATTAGAATTAACACGCATTGTAAGTTACCCCCAAGTTTCGCTAACCACATTGCATTCAGGTTTTGTAAAATGAAGAGGTTTCTTCTGTTCAGGTCCCTAAGAGCCCTCATGAAGGTATTCATAATCCTATGTTTCTCAACACAGAGGTTCCCGTGGATGAGTGCACCTATACAAGTCGGATTGGTCGGCTTCTGGTGAGCAGAAATTACCTTTTAATTTTTTTTCAATGATTTTTGGTGGGGGCAAGAGTCTTGCTATGTTGCCCAGGCCCAGGCTGGGCTTGAACTCACAATCCTCCCAAATAGCTGGGGATATATGCATTGGCTACCATAGCCAGCAAGAAATTACCTTTTTAAAAAAGTATATGTATAATCATTTTAATTGTACCTATATTTGTGTGTGATAATTCAGAATATGTCTATTATGTGTAATGATCAATCCAGGGTAATTAACAGAAAAATTATACTTAGATTTATATTAAAATAATTAATTTTTTAAAACAAATATATAGCCTATGAAATGTAAGAGAAAGGATGGATAATATGGGACAGAAGTTTTGAAAATGAGACCAAGCCAGAACATCTGGAACTTATGGTCTCAGTAATTAGAGAAAAGTGAACTATCTTTGGAGAAATTTAAAATATTTAAGGCTATTTCTGTGGTTCTTTTTTAAACTTCTTTTATTTCTTAGGATTTTGTTGTTGTTTTATTGGGGGTGGTTTTCAGTATTTTGGGAATCCTAGGTAATAAAATTTACACAAACAACACATTTTTATAAGGAAATACAATACTTTAAACACAGAAAAAATATTGTTATAAAAGGAAAATAGACTAAGGACCTGAAAATTTGGGAATGCAAAATGCTGACTTGTCTTTTTTGTCTTTTTTTAAGTTTGGTGTTTGCCACTCCCCTGTGTTGTGCTCTGTTTCCTCAGAAAAGGTATGCATTCCTTACTTTTCACAGTGATTCATGACTTGATTCTAAAAGCCATCTGAAGACATAGATGTAATTATTCCATTTCACTGGTAGGGAAATTAAGACTCAAAGGTGATGAAGCCAAAGTCTCTAAAAGGAAGAAACAAAGGAGAAATCAGACTCACATGTGTCGAATTTCGAACTCTCTTTATCCAGCTCTTTTCTACCACCTACTGTTAAATGTATTCTTTTGTAAGAGTAAGGTTAACTCTGCTGCAAATTTGCTTCTAAAAATTTAAATATGATGTGTTGTCAGCCAACCCATTGACAAGTATAACTATAATACAGATATTTTAGAATTTAGTTCCACCCCACGCCCCCCAGATGGCAATTATATGTACCTAGCTTAGGTAATTGATATATTTGCTTTTCTTCTTCCTACTTAGTTTTTTTCCTTAAAATCTTTATTGTACATGTGTGTTCTATTACAAGCTGCCTTTAATTCTGCTTTGATGTAAAACTGGACTGACTAGGGTTAAGTCAACCTTGTCTAAATCTAGGTCTCCAGCTTCTCCTAATGTTACATGAAGGAACAAACAAGAAGCAGTTTGTTGTTTTTGGTTTTGTTTTAGTGGTACTGTGTCCCCTGCCTTTGGATTACTCTTTCTTTCATAGGCCAGCATGTCCCAAATGTGGTCTTTCATGCCCCAGCGTTTCAAAAGAGGTTTTGGGTAAAGTGTTCTGTTGCAGAAACTCAGGGACTAGACACAGGATATGTAAATACTGAAGATGGTATGTGAGACCAAGTAGTTTTTCAGAAATGTTTTACCTATTATTTTGAGATTAAAAGGATTTTTAGATTACAAAAACCCAAAAAGAAGCATCTTACCTGGCCCTTGATTTTTTTTTTGAGCACTGTGAGAAAGAAACAATATATTCCTTCTAACAATTATTTTTATGATTTACTTAAACTCTAGGTATAGAAATGAAAATTTTCTATAACTGCTAGTATTATAGGGTCATAGCTCTCTAAGAGTACATGGCTTTACTTTTGGGAAACCAATACTCTTTCGTCTTACTCTATTTAAAAATAACACTTATTGGTCTGGCTTATGTCTGTTTGTTTTTTTTGTTTTTTTTCTTTTTAACTCTTGTTCCTCAGTTGCATAACTAAGCTTGATAATGTTTTTTGGTTCATAACATATTATGCACACTGATCCCAGTATGACCCTAATTTATCTATTTGTATTTTATTTATCTTAATGATGCAATGAATATCCTTGAATCTACTACCCAATGAATAAAATATTACAAGTAAGTTATATATTTATAGGCTTCTTGCCACCTGCCTTCCTACCTTCCCTGCAGATTTGATTACAATGCTGAATATTATGCATATACAAGTTTTCTTCTTTTGGGACCTTTTAGACAAAGATGTCATGCTAGATACACTTTTCCAGCACTTGTTCTTTTTATTCACATCAAAAGCTTCATTCAGGGTTGGGGATTGGTGCCACACCTGCCTCGCAAGTGCAAGGACCTGAGTTCAATCCGGTACCAAAAAACAAACAAACAAGAAACAAAAACAGAAAAACCCTTCATTTACATTATTGCATGAAGCCATAGTTCATTCATTGTTACTGCTGTGTAATAGTTCACTGTATAAATACACAACTATCCATTCTCTCGCATGAATGAGTGATAATGAATACATTCCTTATTAAAATCTGTGGGAAGCCATAAATGTGTTGCTTTGAGAGAAATGTATAGTTTTAGATGTCTAAATGGTAGAAAGGGAAGAGTGGCTAAAAAATCAATACACTAAATGTGCAATTTAAGTTTACAAAAAGGAACAAAAGAATAAACTCCAGATGAAGAAGAAGGAAATAAGATGAGAAATACATAAAACAGACAGCAAAGAAACAGGACTAACAAAGAGTAATGGATTGACAGTCAAGATCAGTTCTTTGAAAATAGTAATGAAATAAATCTCTGATGAAGTTAAAACAAATAGACAAGAAACAAGTAGTATTATAAATGAAAAAGACACATAAATATAGATTCAGCAGAGATTAAAAAGTTGAGAACATCACCAACATATATATATATATAAATTTCAAAGTAGATAAATTCCTAGAAAGATATAAGCAGAACTGAAAAATTAAGAAGTCTGGCCGGGGATTTAGCTCAGTGGTTCTGCTGCCTGCTTTGCAAGCGGAAGGTCCTGAGTTCAACCCTCGGCACCAAAAAAAAAAAAAATTAGGAAGTCTGAGTCGGCTTATAGCCATTAAAGAAGTTGAAGCATCATTTAAACTACATCTTAATGCAGGCAGGGGATTTAGCTCAGTGGTTCCGCCTCCTGCCTCGCAAGCACAAGGTCCTGAGTTCGATCCCTGGTACAAAAAAAAAAAACTACTTTTAATGCAAGAACCAGATAGTTTTGCAGGTGAATTTTGCCCAGCTGTCAAGAACCAAACTGGTGCAATTTTAAACAGACTCTCCCAGAAGATTAAAAAAGAGAATATTCCTCTTCAGTCAATAAGGTTTAAATAACTTCAGTTCCAAAATCAACTAGTCCTTTAAAATATGTTAATAGTAATTGTAGATACTAAACCACTAGTGAGGAGCATGGTTTTTTGGAGCAAGAAAGATCTGGCTTCACCTCTCAGTTGCCTCTCAGGTTTCCTTTTCTGTAAAATAATCCAAATACCTGACTTTCTGAGTTCTTATAAGGATTAAAATGCATAACTGGCCCAACGAATGATCAGTAAGTGATAGCCATTATTATCAGCAGCAGCAGCATGAGTTCACAGTTACCCAGTGTCCCAGGATCTAGAAAGCCACTGTGGGTTTTTTTTCCCTAAGATACTTTTTCATATTCATAATTTTTCTTTTACTTGTATTGCATGTTTTATATAAATTTATATCCTGGATCTTTGTCTAACATTTTAACTATGTAAAATACCAAATATAAAATACCATATTTTTTGTTTGTTTTTTGGTACCAGGTATCGAACTCAGGTCCTTGCGCTTGGGAGGCAGGTGCCAGAACCACTGAGCTAAATCCCTGGCAAATACTATATTTCTAAGACAATAATTATATAACCAAATATTAGTGATTTTCCTGGTAGCAAGCATGCTGAACAATTTTTCTTTATACTTGTATTTAATAAACATGTATTTATAATAAAAAGCTTTAATATATTTGCCCCTGTAAAACATTCAAATACATTCTTTAAATTTATAAGCCAAACTGATTATCTCCCGGGGTTGGGACTATGAGTGGTTTCTTTCTTTCTTTCTTTCTTTTTTTTTTTTCTTTTGGTACATTTTAGCTTTTTCTAAAAGTTTTACAGTAAGCATGTATTGCGTGGTGGACAGAACATGCCAGTTATTAGTGTTATATATTTTACTTAGTACATATACTTTTCTTCATCAACAGTGAATGTTTATATTGTTTTCCTTGGAAGTGGACAGGCCACAGGTTGCTTTCTTGACCTCAGCAATGTCTGAGTGTCTTCACCATACATTCTAACCCACAGTGAGGGATATCTGAACCTTTAGATGTCTGAACTTTTAGCAGGAGAGATATAAATTGGTGGTGGGGGTCTCGTGATGCATTTCTATACCGGACAATTGGGTTTCCAGAAGAAACTAGATACCCATTTTGCAGCTGCAGGAAGCATTTCCCCAACGGGACTGTTTTATCACACCAGCCATAGTGACCTCTCTCTGCACTTTCTGGTTCTGGTTCTCACTTCTACCCATGAAGTAACCCTGTCGTTTCTCCCTTACCCCAGCTCCATGTCTGTGACAAGCTTGGAGGCTGAGTTGCAAGCCAAAATCCAAGAGAGTCATCCTGAATTACGACGCGTGTACTTCAACAAGGGATTGTAAAGTAGAGGAAGACACCTGAATGGCTAATCCTGCCACCTGCAAACCTGGCAAAGCCATGTCCATTAGGAAAATCCTGTTCAATATGGGTTCTCCCAGTTTAAAAAACCTTTTGGAGATTCACATTAGCCTTTTAGAATAAAGCTGCTACTACTTATAACACAACATCTGGTGTGGGCCGGGTGCCTGGTACCTGTCGGTTCCCTTACATTTGAATCATGTTGTGATTTTCAGAAATATCCTTCCTGCAGCTTTTATGGTAACTGTTTTTCAAAGACAATATCCTATCCCTATGCCAGGGATTTAAAAAGCACTTCTAGGTATAGAGTAGGTGCTCAGCATATGCTCCTCAGTAAATACCTATTGATCATCAGTCAGGAAAAGGTAATCTGCTCAAAGTAATAAATCTCATTCCCACATCTATTTCAGATCAAGGAGCTCTCAGCAGGGAATTAGGAAAATGCAAAAGCTCTGGGACCAAATGTAAAAATTTAAATACCAAGGGAATTTGCTTCAAGTTTGTGCTGTGAGCAAGCCCAAAGTAGATGCTGGAGGATTTGGTTTGGTAGAGTAAAAGCTCCTTCATGTCCTCCTGGAAGTCACAGTCATAAACCAATGCAGTGCACCTTCCCTGCTATCCATACTTGTTGGATTTTCCTGGTTAGCTTTTAAATTTTGTTTTACATCCTTGCAGTTACTGAATTTATATAGCTATTTCCATCAAATAATCAACTTACCTAAATTTACAAATGTCAAATTTTAGAAGTATATTCAATAATACTGCTGTGTGACTTGAGTAAACCTGGTTAGTTAGAATTTTAGAAGTGTGGCTACAGTTCCAGTTCCCTACATATCTTTTTCTTCCCACCCTTATATATCTCCTTGGCTTTCAGAAAGTTACAAAAATAATACATCTATGAATCAGCAACAGTGAATTTTACTTGAATGTCGTTTATTACATTCCACCCTGTTTGAAAATAATGAAACCATGTACCACTGTT
Source organism: Heterocephalus glaber (assembly GCF_000247695.1). The sequence continues at coordinate 14,406,854 of NW_004624733.1, read as the reverse complement.
TACATCACTGTAATAATTTGACATGTGATATATTTAATGTAACATTGTTTCAAGCCTATAGATCTTCAATGTCATATGCAAGGCAGTTGGTTCACTGAGTGTAGATCATTGTAATTCAGAGATTTGTAAGTGAAAAATATTTAGAAACTATTTAGTTTTGATGAATCATTTTTCCCTCCCTAACAATGTGTCCAGACTGAATTTCCTCATAAAGAAAAACTGGTGTGCCTTGTGTCTTGTGTTTCTCTTTTCTCTGAAAGGATTAATGGATCTGAAGCTCTGAGCCTCCCCTGATGCCACTAGAATCTTCTCATTTAGATTTGCTGTCAAATCATTGGAAGCGAAATGGCTTCCCCATGACATTCTGGCCTTGGATGTATTTTGCTTCTCTTTAAAAAGTGCTTAAAAGTCTGAAATCCAAGGCTGATCTCTGTAAGGTGCTTAACATGCACTCAGTTAAAAGCTAACATTTTTGAGGCCTCCCGGACCCACCCAGCTACTCTCAGTCCTAACCCCTAGCTAATTTGTAGCTCCCCTGCAGAATGTTAACCATAAAGTAAAACTTTAATGACTGGTAGGAAGATTGGCAAACTCACCAAAATTTTACACACACCGGGAAGATTTAAACAAAGCATAGTTATCAAAGGCATAATGATTATAGAACTGTGTCTTTTGAAACTTGTGTATTGAAGCTTCAGACTCTTAATGCTTTTCTATGGAAATATTAACTGTATAATCATATTTTATAAAAAAAAGAACAAATGAACCAAGATTAGCAATCTTCGCTGATCTCTTAGGAATATCTTTTCTGGAGAAAAAAAAAATCCGCATTAAGTGCAATAAGCTTGTAAAGGTAAATAGTTATTAATATTTCTATTGATATGATATAAAAAACTACAATGTAAATATTTACAGACTGGCAGTTTTATTTCAGTATTAACACGATGTCTTGCCAGTGTTGGAGTCAATGTATTATTTCAGTTCAACTGGATGAAATGTTAAATAAACTTAAAATGAAAATAAATTCTCTCTTTTATTTGTATATAAAAGATAAAGCAGTTTATATGTTACATTCGATGGTACCTTCCATCCAAAATTAATTTGCTGTACCATCCGTAACTACTAATGAAAATATATTTTTGTATCATCCTTTTAGCAAGAAATAGATTTCTATTTGGGGACTACCAGTCTTCCACCTTCTTGAACCTCATATACAATACCCTCTCCCCACTCTGCACCCCCACCCAGAGGGATACAGTCCATGATTCCCAGTGGACACCTGAACCCTCAGACAGTACTAAACCCTCTATAGACTTTTTTTTATACTTACACATCTATGATATAGTTTATAAATTGGGATTGGTAAGATGTTAACAAGAATAACTAATAAAATAGAACAATTTTAACACTGCAGTGTAGTAAAAGTGATTTAAAACTTACTATCTGTTTATTTCTGGTAATATATTTTGGACTGTGGTGGACCACAGATAACTGAAACTGAAAAAATAAAACCACAGATAAGGGACTAGGGAACACACATCCCTCAGCCTCTTGAAGGCATAGTGCCAGGCACATTAATTGTGCAGATGGGGAGAAATGAGTTTCTACTTCAGAACCTGATGACTAACACCTTTGCACTGGATGGTGAGATAAATTAGCTTGTTTGTCAGATTCTAACATAGAACTAACATTTGCTTTAGCTAACAAAGAAAATCTAAATTAAGACTGGGGACTGCTTTATTAACAGACTTAATAAAGGGCTGAGCATTTTAAACCTCCTTGGTCATGTTTCTGCATCTGTTTTGCAGTCATAACTGTCTCAGTTAAATTATTTAAATATATTCAAGAGCATAGGTCTAAGAGTCAGACAGACCTGGGTCCAATCATTGTTGCAACATGTTTTGGGGATGATGATGACATGCTCTGTGAGTTAGCTTTCCATCACTATTTCAAATATCTGAGATAATCAAAAGAGTGTTGTGTGTTTTGTTTATGGTTTCAGAGGTTCCAGTCCATGGTCAAGTAGCCTCACAGCTTTCAGGCCTCTGGTGGAATCCTGAGTGTCCATGAAAGGGAGCACATGGCAGAACAAAACCATTTACCTGGAGGCCAAGAAGAAAACAGTCCCTCAAAGACATGCCCCTAGGGACTAAACCTTAACTCTTTTTATCTTGGGGAGACCAAGATATAAACTACAGATTGAACTATAGCACTGTGAATTTCAGGGGGTTTTTCTTTGTATGTGAGTTTGATTGTTTGCAGAAAGTAATTGAATCTACTTCCTAGAGTGTTTGTAAAAATTAATGGTAATCCTGAACAACAGTTAGCATTTTCTCAACCTAGTAAACATTTGGTGACTGATTTCCTGCCAGATGTTGTAGGGGCACTGGATATGCATTCAAAATGCCAGTATATCATTTTTAATGTAAAATTCCAGAACTCTGGCAACTTTCTGAGGAATAACTCGCAACTTAAAAATAGAAGGCTAAAATGGTCAAAAGCAAATGATTGATTTCATCCCTTAAGAATTTCTAGCACTGAAGACTTTGTCTAATTTAGATAGAGGTAGGAACCTTCTCCACACACAGATAAGGAAGCTGAAGCTTCTACTAAGGATATACATGTTCAAGGATACACTGGTCACTTGAAAACTATGCTGGGGACCCAGATGTGTCACCCAACCACTGGCCTTGCCTAAAAATGCACATTGTTAATGCACTTAGTTTTTCTGTGTATTCAGGATTCTACTGAAAGCCAAAGAAAGAAAGGTTATGGCTAGCGATGATTAAGGCCTAACGCGTGATCTATAAACCAACACCATCCAAGATTGGTAGGAATGCAAATTCTTAAGCCAGGCCCCTGTCTGCTTTAGTCAGAAGCATCAGGTAATAAGAACCCTAGGTGATCCCTATACACATCATAGCATTGAAGTTCTGGCAAAAGCCACATTTCTGGCATTCCTAGAGGTCAGACAGCTTCTTTGGATTAATTTAGATCAACTTATGATTTTATATGAATCTAAGTATTTACCAGATTCCAAGAAAGCATCAGAAGTCAATGTTGACATACTTGGGGACAGATGACCAAGCTTACAAGGGTAAGGATTTCTGTTTTGTCTCTTGCCATTTATCCAGCATCTTGTTACCAAGAGTAATGTACCAGCCAAGTCATTGAGCTCAGCCTGGGCTCTTCCCAGGAATCTGCAGAGTCTCTTCAAGTTCTCTCCAAATGTGCCAGAGAATCCATTCTGTGTCACAGAGAAGTCACCAGGATATGGAAAGGGAAGCAAACAGTGTCCCTGGGAATCTAGAAGAGAAGGCTGTGGGCAGCCAAGGTGCAGCCATTGTTCCAGATCCATCCCTTTCAACATGGAGGGCACCACTGCCTCCAAGCTTCTGGAGCAGAAGAGAACAGAAGTTACACTCACAGGACCTTGTTTGATCCTCAAAGAACCCATAATGCCCCATTTCTAAAGAGAAGTTGATTCTCAGAGAAGTGGATTGAATGTCTAACATCACACAGCGGCTAAGCCACACACTGAGTTCACATCTGCCCAACTCCACAGAGTTTCCACTGCACCCTGCACTTCCCCATCAATAAGAACGATTACAGCTCACTTTGGTACAGCATTTTATAATCTCCTAAATGTGGTCTGCATAGATTAACCCTACTAACTCCTTTATTCTTTTCTAATTTTCCAGATTTTCTTTTTTCTGAACTCAGAGCATATTAATTGCTACTTTCAAAAAAAAACTGTGTACATAATAATCCCAATTTTATAGTAAAATGCATGGACACACATAAAAGACAGGTTTTAGAAGGATATGCATCAACATGATTAGCAGCGGGTGTCTCTGTGCTTATAGGTAATCTTTATTTTCTTCACAGTTTGTTGGTTCTCAGATTTTCTGGGATGCACCTCCATTCATCTTATAGTCAGAAAACTATCAAGTTCAAGCCATTGGCTGACATCATAGCTTGAGGCTGCTCCATGTCCCCATCCTCCCAGAGGTGTGGGCAGTGATCTCCGAGCCAGCTAGGACGTGGACATTCCCGGGCCCTACCCTCAACTTCCCCATTCAGAAGCCCTGGAGATACTGAACCAATCGTGGCCTCTCCTTTTGACTGCACAACACACTGGAAAGGACAGCTTGTCAAGCTCTATGGTTTCCGGACTCGCAGCACACAGACGTGACGCCAGGGCGCAGCATTGCCTGCGAGATCGCGCGGCTGGGGCCAGGCCCTTCCCGCAGCTCCCGGCAGGTGGCCCCAGGCAGCGGACTGCCACCAGCGAATGGGGATCTCCGGATTTCAGCAGGAAAAGTCAGGGAAGGAGGCTAGCAAAAAGACATGATTGGGACCGGGGATTTAGCTCAGTGGTTTTGCCGCCTGCTGCGCAAGCGCAAGGACTCTAGTTCGATCCCCTGTACCAAAAAAAAGAAAAGACGTGATCTCTCCAGCTATAACAAGCGGGAAAGATGCCCTAGCTTGGCATGCACAGCTGGGAGTGGAATCCGCCTTTCCGTATGCATTTCTTTGGGGTTCATTGTACAGGGTACCTTGATTAGGAGGAGGTGGGCAGAACAGAGTACAAAAGAAAACCAGACCTAATCTTTGGCCTCAGTGGCATCTGCACAGGTTGATAACACCAGGTGCTCAGGAGTACAAAAAAGGAGCCTTGGACCCTGCTGGGATGATACCAGGTGCTCAGGAGTACAGAAAAGGAGCCTTGGACCCTGCTGGGATGATACCAGGTGCTCAGGAGTAAAGAAAAGGAGCCTTGAACCCTGCTGGGAAGGGAGTGGGGACTGGGCAGGACTTTGAGATATGGCTCCTTGGCTGACACCACAGGGGTGAGTAGGTCTTTCTCACTGGGCGCAGAAAACAGAAAGAAAACCAGGGCTTCTGGGTGAAGTGCATTCAAACCACTGGAAACCAGGGAAAGGGCACCGTGGTGTGGAATCCAGGAAGACACCACCAGGTTGGCAAATCCTGAGGTCCTCAGTACCCACAGGAGCAGCTTGGGTCTCATGCTCAAAACTGGGCCCATTGTGCAGGGGAGGAGCAGAAGCCAAGTCCTAGCTAGACACTTAATGTGTCTCAGATATGGGGCAAGCCGATTTCCCTCGCTGAGCCTCAGCTTCATCGTCTATTAAACAGAGACAAAAACATCTAATTGACAATAAGCAAAGAACTCTAAGTCAATGTTCAATTCTGTGCCTTTCCTTCTCTTGTTCCTTTATTTCTCTTTGATAAATCCAAATGGAAGAGAAAGACTAGAAATCTCCAGGATTATCCTGGCTGGGTTTTCAGGGACAAGGAATTCATTGTGTTTGATCCTACAGTGGACTTATGAAATCAATTCATTCCAGAGGGCTGGTTTTAACTCATGTTGGTCAATTGCTTCAAAGTCTCTCTCATGTATAATTTTAGGCTACCTTTCTTCCAGGCAGATCTCAGTGCCCTTGGAGAGACATTGGCCCAGGATTTCTCAATTAACAGCACATAGGAAAGGATGTTGGAATGTTCCTTCCAGAACTCTTTCAGGGTTAAATCTGTATCTGAGACCATCTGGAAGCTCAAGTGGCCAGCATTTGGGTCATAACTCAAGACTTTGGTCATAAGTTAAAACTAAAATTTTGGTCATGCTGGGGATTTAGCTCAGTGACACCGCACCTGCCTGGCAAGTGCAAGGTCCTGAGTTTGATCCCTGGTTCCACAAAAAGAACAACAACAACAAAATTTTGTGCCATAACCCAAGTTGTTCGTATATCTGGCTGGTCATATCTCAAGGGTCCAACTGTTAAGAACAAGTTCTACCATCTTATTCCCATTTACAGTAAAAACTGTATTCTGGTAATAAGTATGTGTCTTATTCCAATAATAAAAATGTATTTTATTCCGATTGCAAAAATAACATCTCCAGGGAAAAAATAGTAATATGAGAGAACTAAAAATAGAGAAGAAAACACCAATTCTATTGAAATAGGAAATGACCCAAATTTGTGAATTGAATTCTTAATTTTTACTCAGAATGGGAGGAGAGGATTCCAGGAATCTGCTTCCAGGGTAGAACAATAACATGAAGACTTTAAACCCTAGGTCCTACTCCAACTGGGACAAGTCACATTGAGCCCAGCAATGATGATCAATGGCTAGGAGAAAAGGAATGTAACCCTCAGGGGCCTCAGCTTCAGTGCTCCTTTGGGACGAAAAATCTAGGCAATGGAGAACAAACCAAGGAATGCTAATATGCTAAGCAGAGCCACACAATCTAAAGCAGAGGGAGAGGGGGAGTAAGGGAACCCCTGCCTGGACCATCAACTGCAAGTAGAGAGAGGGAAAGAAATGGTTGTGGAGGGAGAGGGTGTGGAAAGGAGGCCCAGCGTTAAGAAGACATCCCCACTGTGGTGTACCACTAGGGTTTTACTTCTAGCTTCACACCAGGATCACCCGAAAAGCATTCAAACAGCTTCCTGCTCAGGCCCCGCCAAAACCAATTACTTCACAATCCCTGGGGATAGCCCAGGAATCAGTGTATGGAGCCCCCCAGGCCTGTTTGGAGGTGCAGGGTTGAGAATGTCTGTTCTAGTGCTAGAAAAGTTTTGTAATCACTGTGGGAGTGCTGGTATTACAGACAGCTAAGTGAGGTAGAAATATTCTAGGCAGTCAGTTAGGATTACATCCTCAAGGGAGTTAGTGCAGAAGATGAGAACACATCACAACTGCGGCTGGAGGTGCATCTGTCGAAGGCCAGGCCTCAAGATAAAGACAGAATGATTAGGCCTACATGCCTCCCCCGAGGGATAAGCAATAAATTGAAGATTACATAATAATTGGGTCACCTGGTCCAATAAAGTCTAGATAGACACCAGTCACCCAGGTGGGTGACCAGACCTCCTGATCCATCCCTTCCTAAGAAGGTCTTTGTTCTTTCCATGTACACTTGCTACATGACCTGCTTCCCCACTGGATCAATATTACCTAAAGGCTACACTTGTAATCTTATTGGTTGATCATAGTTTTGACCTATATTGTACCCACCTAGTGATTTTGTTCCATAGAACTTCCTCTGTGAAGTGGGGTCCATGGCAAACCACTTTCCGGTTCACCCTGTCTTTCAGGAGCTCTCTCTCAATAAATTTTCCCTACTCTTTGATAGGTCTCCCTCTACCTCAGCAGCTATTATGTATAGTAGCTGCCCTCTTCCTATTGTGTCTTGCCCCCTCCCCTGTGTGACGTCATGCCAAGATGGTTGCTCCCACCAACGAACAAACCCTTCTTCCCAGAATGCCCCTGTTCCCGCCTAGAGAGTAACCTAATACTCGCTCACCTCCTACCACCTAGTGACATCACCGGCTCCTCCATTCCCTAGTCACTACCTCACTCAACCCCACCTCAGTCCCTACAAACCCCACCCCAGTCTCTATAAAAGACTCTCCCTGCCTCGGCCATATTGCTTTTGTCTCTCCTTTGTTCAGAGACAGCCTGGCAGATCTAGTCCCCTAATAAAGGCTTGTTGTGGCCTGGTCTGGTCTTGGTCTTCAGCCTTTTACCTGACACTCTTAACCTCCATTCTTCCTTAGAATTCATTCTTCAATGTTGAGGAACATGAATTCGGTGTACCCGACATCTAGCAGATTGGTAGTTCAATCATTTCCCTTATATCACTGGCACCACAGTAATATGAATGTTCACTGAGCTAAAAGTATTGATGTATATTATCTCATATCTACTCAGCCTTCAGGGAGCCACAATTCACAGATATGATGGCTAATATTCGCTGAGCAGTTATTTTGCCCTAGATAGCTCTTCATTCAATCTCATGACAGTCTTGTGAAATAACTACTCTAATTAGTGCTGCTTCACTATTGAAATTGGGGCCCAGAGCATTTAAGTAATTCACCCAAGACCAGCCAGCTAGTGCATGGCAGAGGCAGACCTGGGCCCAGGCATCTGGCCCCTTTGCCTGCTGGTCAGTGTACCCACTCATGTCACCATCATATCCTTTCCAGGCCCTCTCCTCTACCGACCTTCTTTTGGAAGCATTCACAGAGCCAGTCTCGGTCTCCAAGTTAACACAATCAGTACTCTGTTCATACTGGCCTGGGAGATGGACCTGAACTGTCACTGAAGGCAAGCAATAAATGTCTCCAAGACCCAACTCACCTGCTATTGCAGAATGTGGCTCTGAAAAGATTCCAGTATGAATGGAGTTCGAAACTTGAAAGATGAAGCATCGCAGGGCGTCTGACGGGATGCTCTATTCTGGGCATGCACCTGTTCCTTTCATTCATTCCCATCTCTTTGTCATCTCACAACTCCTCCTCTTCTCTCAGCCTTCCTTCATGCTTCAGCCTCTCTGACCTAAAAAGCTCTTTATTTTTACTACAAAAATTATGCATGCTCATAATAATAAATTAGGATGACACAGAAGTGTGTAAAATGACTGCTTCCCTCTTCCCCTTCTCTAATCCCAACCTCCAACCCTATGCATTTGCTATGTGTCATTCAGATCCTGCACCTACTTATGCAAACATATGCTCATCTTGATTTTGGTTCTGATTTTCCTATAAAAATGAAATCCTGTTATGCATATCATCATACAGTCTTATTTTCACTCAAAATATATCATGAATTTTTTCAAGATAACATATTTATATAAATAGGTAGTAGGTAGATATAGATCTTTTTCATTCTTGTTAAGAGCTTAATAGAATTCCCAAATATTAATTCCTGCCATTTATCATTCTAATTAGACAGGCATTTTGTTTTTTCCCCATTTTTGCTGCTACAAAAAACAATGATATCATGTGCATAGCTTTACATTCTTGACACTATTTCTGTAAAAAGATTCTTAGAAGTGAGACTTGCCAGGTCATAGAATCTGAGCGTTTAAAACTAATGATGGTGCTGGGGGTTTAGCTCAGTGGTTCCGCCGCCTGCCTCGCAAGCACAAGGACCCAAGTTCAATCCCCGGTACCAAAAAACAGACAAACAAATAAAACTGATGATGCGAGCCAGGAATTTAGCTCAGTTGTTTCGCCGCCTGCTGCGCAAGTGCTAGGACCCAAGTTCAATTCCCGGTACCAAAAAAATAAAAAATCAAACTGATGATGGTGATATGATGCTAGCTAGGTGTACTTAGCACTTACTTTGATGTGCCGGGTATTGTGAGAATACAGTATTCATTATTTTATTTAACCTTCTCAACACTGAGACATTCTATTCATATCATCATTTCTGAGTGTTAAAATTGAGACCCGGAGAGGTCAGATTCCCTGCCCCAAGTCACTCTGAAAAAGTAGTACTAATGTTCAGTCTAGCAACGGACCCATTTCCTCACTCATCCCACACAGGATGTGATTTGCACTGTAAGATCTGAAAACCTCAGGGTCTCTGTGTGCTATCTCCACCCCTGAGGTTGAGCATCAGAGCCTCAACTGCCTCCATACTTCATCAGACCAACGTATCTCCTACTTAGACCAAGCTTCCTCTGGCCCCTTCCCTGGGCTTTCCCTGTTCAGTCCCTCTTCCACAGGGCCTGAGCAGTCACACTCTCACCGGGACCCTTTGATTTCTGCTCATCACCTCCAGAGCAAAACTCCTGGCTTCCTAGGCTAACAGTTGAGGCCTTTGCTTACCACATCCTGTCCCTCCGTCTAAATCAGCCTCCTTTTCCTGCACCATTTGTCCCTTTCCCATAAACATTTACAGCCGTGTTGATACACTTTCACATCTCTAGGCCTGTCTCGTGGCATCTCCTTCTATCTGGAAAGCCTTTCTAGCTTTCATTTGCCTGAAAAACTCCTATTGATCCTTCAAAGCCCTGTTAAGAATGGCTCCTTCTGGAACTAGAGTGAAGTCAAGAAGGAGAACATCAAAATGTTAATAGCTACAGTGAAATTGCCAAGCAATGTTTATTTCTCTTTTACACCTTTTTTGTGTTTTCTAAATATTTTACACTAAGTAACAATTACTTTATAATTAGGAAAAAATAAAATAACTTTAATATTTAAGAATCTTTCAGTTGAAATGACTTAATTTGTGCTTCATGAATTAGTGCTTCAGAGTCCTGACCTAGATAATTCTAAATGACTTTGTAAAAATCTGGGCTTCCATTTTGGTTCATATTCATGTCCAGGTAAGCAGCCTTTTCCTATGATAAAATTTCTAACATGTCTGGTGCATCACTGTTCCTCAATAAATGGAGAATTAATTGATTGATCAGTTAACAACAAAACACACATACACTTTGGCTGACTGCTAAAGTATAAGTTCCTTGTGTATCCAAAAGCAATTCCTGCCTGTCCCCACCCACACACACACAGAAATGAGGATGATATTTCAGAAAAAAATCCATTGTAATGTCTGAGAACTGGCCGCAAAAGCTAAAAAGTGCCATGAGACAGAAGAAAAGGGCAGACAGATCCCAAAGAGCACAGAGTGCAGTTTACTGGGAACTTGTGGACAGAAGCATGTCTTGGATGGCAGCAAGACAAGTGGTGGGTTCCTGTACTCCAGGGCAAGAGGAGGGGGTTTACATGCTAAGCTAAACAAAGATGGGCTGTGGCCAACCAAAGTGTATGATAGCCAATCTGACTCCATCTTGAGCCTCACCGCCATTTTGTGCCTGTGCTTGGACAAAGTGCTTGTGATTGGACAAAGCACCCAAAACCCCTGTATCCTGTTTGGTAGTAAATTTGCTGCAGTTGCAGGGTGTTTTGTAGCTCACCTAGTGTGTGAAACTTCCTTGTGCCCCCTACTAACCAGGCATGGTTCTGCTTCTGTAAGATTCTGCTTGCTCTCCCCTGAGCCCTCCGCAACTGAAAGCATGATTTAAAAGGAGAAATCAAACTGTTTCCCATTGCCGAGAGAACTTTCCAGGCACTTTTGATTCTACAGGTAGGCTGGGTCATTCCACTGCCGTCTTCCCTGGGCTCCTTCAGGTAGCTGTATGTGGTTGCAGGAAGGTCCCAAATGCCCTCAGTCTCATGCTTGGGAGTCAGTGCAGGCTGTAGGCAGGGCATCTCAGTGCTCCTCCATGTGGCTTCTCATCTTCTGAAAGGCTAAACTAACCTCCTTGTGTAGTGGCCTCAGGAAAGCATCCCAAGCCTTTATCAAGCTTCTACTCATGTCATTTGTGCAGATGTTTATTGGTCCAAGCAAGTCACCTGGCTAAACCCAGAGTGAGGGAGGACAGAGGCTGAGAGCTGACCTCTTGATGGGAATAGTGATAAGGAAAGTGTGGCCTCAGTTAGGGAAGTCATCTATTTTATGCCTCTTCCAGAAGCTTGCAGGGTAGGCTCCAATAAGTTCATCTATTGCTCAGAATCCCAACTCCATCCATCCTTCATGACCCTCCATTTTTTTTTTCTTTTTTTGGGGGGGGGTACTGGGGATCGAACTCCAGTCCTTGCACCTGCAAGGTAGACAGCAGAACTACTGAGCTAAATCTCCAGCCCATGACCCTCCATTCTTGACTTGCAGATCTCTATGTTTGCACATTCTCTGGCTTACTTCCCATTCCCCAAGGAGCTGATCCACAAAGTCTCCTCTGTATAAAAGATTCTTGGATCCAATTAATGAAATAGACCTATCAAAACAGAGTCAACCAGAGCAAACCTGGCTTCGGACCCAGGTACTTGGTCTTGGAAAGTAAGTCACTGTGTGACCAAGAAGCCAGGATCTGAAGCCATGAGGAACCCTCACAAACCTCCTTCATCGTTTCGTGCCCTTGATGTAAGAATTTAGTCAAGACACAAAGGCAGCCAGCCATTTGAGAGTACTCTATAGGAAGAAGTTATTGTAAAGCAGATAGAGTTATGCCTTCAAGTGCAAAGGTGGCCACAAAGGCATCTGCCTCATGAGTCTGGATATCTTTTTATGCACACAAGAGTTACTCCTGGGTTTCAAGGAATTAGGGTAATTGTGATGCTTATCGACATTTTACTTAGAAGTTACTTTGGAATTGCAAAATGTCTTTCTGTCCTTTTTAAATTAATGGTGCTCCCTCAGGGGCCTTAATCACATAAGAAACTTACAAAAGAAATTTATGAGAGATAAGTTCTTAATTTAAACCAGGTCTCAGCCCAAGGCAGAACAATTTTTTCTTTAATTCTCTTTCTTAATGTCATCGGGCCATAGGCTGTGGCAGCCAGAATGCTGTATGCCTTGTTCTAGAAAATAGAAGCCCTGTGTTTTGGCACCTGAGAACTAATATATGATTATAAATATATTATACATTGGGGCCTTTGGTTTTTCTTACCTATAACCGTCAAAGCTTGCTATTTTGGACTTCCCCTTTGTTCTTCAGGCCCCCTAATGTGCAACTAACTACCTTCCTAACAGCTGTCTGAATTTGGACAAATCCCTACTCCCTTAAGCTAGTTTTCTCATCTGCAATGTGGAGATCACAACACTTTACCTGCCTCATAAGGTTTTCCTGAGTATCTCACACAGTGCTGCTTATAAAATGCTCAGTTCAACAAAACACCTAGCACAGAGCCAGCACTTATGCACCATTTCATTTTGGGCTCCTGAAAGAAGAGTAGAACTCAGATTCATGGTTCATTTATGAGATCAATCCAGGAAGCACAGTGGGAAGAGTGAAAGGAGAAGCTGTTTTCATGAAGGGGTTTTCGCTGTGCCCTCTGACCAATAGTGGGAAAAGAACATGAAAGGGCCAGGGTTTGACCGCAGCTATCTATGGACTCTCAGGCTCCATTTGCAAAGGTTGCCCTGGGAGGCAGAGACAAACCCCTCAGTATATCTGGGTGCCCCTGCATAAGCGAAGAAGCCCTCAGCAGAGCAGAGAGATGAAAATTCTTGTGGAGAGATGTGGTCAGCTTGCACGCCAACTGAGGAACCCCCAGGGGGTATGAAGCAGACCCCCCACGCTTTCTGATTTTTCACTGTTATTACTGTAATGACAGGTACAGTGGACTTATGAACTCAATTCATTCCCGAAAGCTGGTTGTAATTCAAGTTGGTCATTTGAAGGTTCCTTTACATAGCCTTCAAAGTCTCTCTCCTGTATACAGGCAGATCTCAACAACCTTAGAGAGACATTGGCCCAAGATATCTCAATTAGCCCCACACAGGAAAGGATGTTGTAATGTTCCTTCCAGAACTCTTTAAATCTGTATCTGAGGCCATCTGGAAGCACAAGCAGCTGACATTCGTCAAGACTTTGGTCATAAGTTAAAACTAAAATTCTGGTTGTAACCCAAGTTGTTCATATATCAGGCTGGTCATAACTCAAGGGTCCACTGTACATGTAACAGGGTATATTATCTTGTGCTACCCACTTATAAAGTATAACAGACTGTGACAATTCAATCCAATTTTCTCCTGTAATGCTCCGATTTCAATTAACTTCTGAACAGATTCCTTAGTTCAGAAGAAAAAAGGGAATCCACCAGTTACTGAGGACTCCTGTGTGCCATGGACTGTGCCGAGCACACAGTCCTTGAATTTGTGTATTAATATCCCCACTTTACAGTGAATAAACTCAGGCATGGAGAGGTTAGGTTTCTTGGCCAAAAGTATACAGACTGGGAGGCAGAAACAGAATTCAAATACACAAAATAAGATGCTGGAGTCCTTCACCTCAACCTCTGCTGAGTCAAGCTGAAGATACATTGTTGACGAAGGGGTCAGGAGACTTGCTGAATGAGCTGGACAGAGCCAGGCGCTGAAAGTCAGGGGCCAAGGAGGCTAAGAGGGGAACTTATTAAACACTTCCCCAGGGTCTCCCCTGGGAGGATTTCCCTTCTGTTCCTAGGGAAGCTAAGGTAATAATTTGCACATTTAGAATGAGAATTGTGGTGAATTCAGATTGAATTGACAAAGTGCTATTGAGTTCATTAAGAGCTTCCATGTAAATTATTTATTTTGTTCTCCCCACAACCTTGAGAGGGAGCTGTTTTGCTGTATTCAGAACCATTTGATGGAGAAACAAAGCTACAGCCAGAAAGGCTGCACTGCAAGCTCCTGGCAAAGCTAAGGTTAGATCCCAGGTGTCTGATTCCAAAACCCAGATTCTCTGCTTGACCTTCCACATTGTTCTTAGACTGCTACTCATTCATTTGTTCACTCATTCATTTATTCATTCACTTTTTCTTTTGAACACATTGTGCTGATTCTTGGGTTTGGCTCTGCTTCTGGAAGCTCAGGGTCCAGAATGACATAAAAGCCAGGCTTGACAGACAGGTTAAGATAAATATTGTATGATCTCATTTATGTGCGGAATCTAAAAAAGTCAAGCTCGTAGAAGCAAAATAGAATGGTGGTTGCCAAAGTTTCAGGGTAGGGGAAAAGGGACACGCTGGTCAAAGGGCACAAACTTTTATGTATAAAATGAATAAGTGCTAGGGATCTAATATACAATGTAGGTGGTGACAGGTATGTTAATTACTTTGATTGTGGTATTCATTAAGATGAATGTATATCTACATCTACCCTTATCAAATCAACACATTGTACACTGTGAATATATTCAATCTTTGTGTGTCAATTTTTTATCTCTAGTGGTAGAGATCAAACTCAGGATCTTGAGCATTCAATTAAATATTTAAATTTTTAAACAGTATACTTGAGCCCTGTCCCAAAGCCCAAGGGTTTTTGAACCCACTTCTGGTCTTAAATCGTGATTCTGGTACTAACTGAGGGACTCTACCTACTTAAACCTTACTCTCTTCATCTGCAAAACAAGATAATCAGAGAAAGCGCCTACTTATACATCTGTAGGGAGGATGAAATGACACAATGCAGGGAGAGAGCTTGGCACTGTGCCTGGCACACAGGAAGCACTCAGTAAAAATGTGAGCCATTATTTCCATTATCAGGCAGGAAACACCACTCAACCTGGACTTGAATGATGGAGTCAGAGTTAGGGAACCAGAGGATTTTGGGGTTTGTTTTTATTTTTAACTCCTGGGCAGGAAAAATCATCGAAAAAAAAAATCCCCAGGGAATATGGACTATGTTGTAAAGAAAACAACTGGGGCTGCAAGGAGGAGAGCTATTTGGCTTCCAAGGAAAGGGAACTTGAGAAACGTTGAACCTTTATTTCTGCATCTGTGCTCCATTTATCCTAAGAGTTTCCATTTAATCACACAAGGAAGGCAGACTCGAAGGGTGTATATTTGCATAATAAAAGAGGTGATTGAATTCAAACGCGTGGAGTCTTTACCTTTCAGAATCCCTGATCCTTTTGTTCTCCTTTCTAATCATTTCTGGCAGTTTTTTAAAAGGCTAAAAAATGTGGGCCAGGGAGATATCAATTTAGGAGGAAAAAAAACCATGATGATAAAAGGGGTTAATTCAAATTGTGGGCAAAAATCCTCTCTTTTTCTTTTCCTGTAAAGGGCAGAAGCTGAAGGAAAGAGGAACTCAATTTCTGGTTTCCTTTTCTTTTTCTTCCCACCCTCATGGAAGGGTTATTTCTTCAAAGTCAAATTCTTAAAAATTCAGAATATACACCTATTTTTTAAAACAAAACACAGTGTAAAGCTATTCAATAAAGACAAGCAAGATACCAAAATACTTGAAAATGTATCTATGTTTCAATGTTATGACCAGTTGGAAATGCAGAAATGCACTGGCTGAGGACTTATCGTATATTTTATTGTTTCAAAGCCCTTGATTTGTTTGTATCATTTCCATTTTACAGAGGAAGGGAGAAAAGAAGGGAGGGAGAGAGAAGAAGGTAAAGTAACTTCTTAGATATGATAAAGAAAAAATATGTGCAGATAGATACTGAGACACACGCTAAGGTAGAGCTGAGTATAATAAATAGACACAGAAATATGAAAGCCTATAGACATGGGTATTAGTAAGGAAATGAACCAGGGACCATGTCACTATCTACAGTACTGGGCAAAGCTATATATGGAAAAGACAATGGCTTTCTTTCTTTCTTAAAATTTTTCTGAGGATTGAACTCTGGTCCTTCATACTGAATTACATCCCCAGCTCTTGTTTTATTTTTTATTTTGAGACAGGATCTAGATTCTCCTGCCTCAGCCTCCCAGAGTGCTGGGATTACAGATGTGTGCTCTATGCCCAGCTGGCAGTGTAGTATCTGAATTTCTCCGAATCCTTTCACAGACACATACAGAATAACTGGGATAGCAAAAGAAAAAGGCCACAGACACCATATGTAACAAAAGCAGATGATCAAGTGTCCCAGGCTGGGGCGAAACCTCTGATGGCTCCTGAGCCACAGCTCTGCTCTCTCTCGGGATCCTCCAGAATGCCAGGGAGAAGACAAAGCCACAGAGAGGCAGAAGGTACAGGATGACGGAGACAGGACATTTGTACATAAATGTGGAAGGGATTTAAGATTCCATGGTGGGGTGACTGGAGGAGACATCTCTTTGAAGGTACTGGGGACCTGGCTGCCCTGAAAGCTCACATTG
Source organism: Heterocephalus glaber (assembly GCF_000247695.1). Next base: position 14,390,430 of record NW_004624733.1, on the reverse strand, counting down.
TTTTAATACTTTTTGGAAACCAAGGAAGGAAGAGAGTGTGCTTGTGTTCTGGTTGTCAGCTTGTCTTCCCTCCCATCAGACTGGAGAGCTGGGATTGCATCTTGGAATCATGAGAACAACAGATTCTCAGAGAGGTCACCTGGAAATTCTAAGACTGCAGAAGTAGAGGACCAAGGTGGGAAACAGTTAAATCACACTAAGTTTGGCCTGAGAGAGGCCCCATAACTCATCTGCCCCAATACTTGCAAAAAGACTGCAACCTCACTTGGTACATAAATAACTTGAAAACCTAATTTAGGAGTTTGCCTCTCTAACAAATAACTGAGCCTCAGCAGAACTTGAGTCAATCACAAGCAGCCAACTGTCCAAACTAGGTTGCATTAAGGCAAATGCAGAGATTTAACAAATAGACTTGTTTTGTACCTCACTTCCTTTTTCTATACATCACTTCACTATTATTAATGCTATCCAGCCACATGGCACCTGCAGTCTTTCTGACTCTATTTTGGTTCTGGGTGCTGCCCAATTTGTAAATCCTTCTTTGTTCAATTTAATGCTGTTAAATCTAAATCATCTGAAGTTTTTCTACCATTGATCTCCAGACTTAGTGTCAGATGAGGAAGGAATATGCCTCAATGTTTAGGCCACTATTGGTGAGTGTTCTGCTACTTGAAGCCAAAAGCACTTGGATGGACAGGCTGTTTTACAAAAGAGGAAGTGGAGTCTCAGACTGGTGAAGTCAGTAGAGAACGCTTTCTTCCTTCTCCCTTGGCTTCCTCTCCACTCACATGCCTACTACCTCTCTCTGCTCCACATCCTCCTGGCCTTGTCCTGTTAAAGGTCTACCGAAGCCCTCTCCTCTGGGACACCTTTGATTCTACCAAGCTTGAGGATCACTCCCTTCCCTAATGATTGTTAGAAAGGCCCGGCATCCTCAGCACAGACTTTGATTGGTTGGTTGCAATAGAGGGCAAGCAGCTCTGGGAATGAAGAGCTGTTTCTGACACCAGGGGAAGAGGGGGAAAACCTAAACATTTCCACTTTCAAAAGCTGTAATTACTTTTCATATTGTAATGAGGCTTAATTTAAAAAGAAAAGTGTTCATTCTATCTCTGGCTGAGTCTGTGCCAAAGAGACAGCTCGTTCTCCCCCTTCCTCGGTGGTAGCCCCATGCTCCCGGAACTCTACAGAGGAGGCAAGGCTGTTTCTGTGCTGGCTTCCTGTCCACCGCTAGAGGGAGTCAGGTTGAGGTTCTCAGGTACAGCACTTCAGCAAGTCTCCTTTCTCTAAGGCTTCAATGGTTCCTCTGATAAAATGAGACTGTTGGGAGTCTACTGATCTTTCTCCTCAGTCTCTAGGGACATCTTTCTGAAGGGTCAGAAGCAGCAGGGAACTTTCCACTGAATCCTGAGCCCATTTCTCTAATCAACTGTACACTCACCAAAAACTGAGGGAGACATGGAGGCCCTCGCCTGGTGTAGCTTCATGAGCTGATTATGGGGGAAGCTTCCATCTGTACATCATTCTCTATACCTGCTTCTCATCAGGTCTTCTCAAGAACCCTGGGAGGGTCCGGGGATTTAGCTCAGTGATACCTCGCCTGCCTTGCAAGTCCAAGGTATACAAAATTCTGTTCAAAATCTAACAAAGACTTAAATGTTAGTGTTAAAACTATAAAATTCTTTTGAAAATAGTTAATCTTTGTGATGTTAGATTAGGCAATGATTTCTTGCCTGTGGCACCAAAGGCACATGCAACGAAAACAAAAATAAATAAATTGGGCTCCATAAAAAATTATAAACTTTTGTGCTTCAAAGGACATTATCAAGTGAAATGACAACCCACAGAATAGGAGAAGACATTTCCAAGTCATATATCTGATAAGAGAGTTGTACTTAGAATATATAAAGAACTTGTAGAGCTCAATAATAAAATATAAATAGACCAATTAAAATCAACTCGAATAGACATTTCTTCAGAGGTGATACTCAAGAGACCAGTAAGCACATGAAAAAAATGCTCAACATTATTAATCATTAGAGAAATGGAAAAAAAGTCACAAAGAAATACCACTTCACACCCTTGGATGGCTAAAACAAAAATGATGAACAATGAGCTTGGGCAAGGATGCAGAAACTTGGAAATCTCATAAACTGCTGGTAGGAATGTAAATAGTGCAGCTGATTTGGAAAATGGTCTGGAAATTCCTCAAAATGTTAATTATAGAGTTATCACATGACCCAGTAATTCACTCTTCAGACAATATGCAGGAGAATTGAAAACACATATCCACACAAAAATTTGAACCCAAGTGTTCATAGCAGCATCATTCATAACAGCCAAGAAGTAGAAACAGTTCAAATGCCCATCTACTGACGAATGGATAAACAAAATGGTATATCCATACAATTGGATATTATTTAGCAATAAAAAGAAATAAAGTTCTGACTCATGCTACAATGTGGATTAACTGAAAACACTATGGTAAGTGAAAAAATACAGACACAAAAGACCATATATTATATGAATTCATATCTATGAAATGTTCATAGTAGACCAGTCCATAGAGATTAGTAGTTTGTAGGAGGTAGGGAAAGGAAGGAATAAAAAGGGGAGTGACTGCTAATGGATATGGGTTTTCTTTTGAGGATGACAAAAGGGTTTTGGGATTGTGGTGACATTTGCATCATTAATTATATGCTTAGAAAAATGAATTTTAAGGGTGTACTTGATTGTACAATTAGAAAGAATGAATTTCATGGGATATAATTTTTTTTGTACATCAAAATTTTAGGGCCAGGGATTTAGCCCAATGGTTCCACCACTTGCCTCGAAAGTCAAAGGACCCGAGTTCAATCCTGGTACCCCCCCAAAAAAAATTTTAATGGGCCGGAGATTTAGCTCAGTGGCGTTGCACCTGCCTCGAAAGCGTAAGGTCCTGAGTTTGATCCCCAGTACAAAAAAAAGAAATTTAGTAAAGAACTCTGGGAGCCATAGAGCCTCTCTCTCTGCCTTGCCTGTCCAACTGACTGGACTCATTACTCCCTTTTTAGCCCTACACAGCACCCAGAGGTCTCCTTTGGAAATGTAAATTACAATGTCTCTCCTCCACATATGTCCACTCCAGCCCCTTCCCTATTGCATTTGGAATCATATTCAATCTTTCATGGCCTACAGGGACCTGTGCAATGTCTCCCCTACCTGCCTTGACCTCCCCACACATCCACACATCCATCATGATTGTGCTCCTGGGAGCACTGGGCTTCTCTCTGGGCCTCAAGTTACCAAATATATTCCTCTCTGGGAGCCTTTTGTTTGCAGTTGTCTCTGTCAAAGTTACTATTCCCACATAACCTCACGGACGGCTCCTCCTCATTCAGTTCTTAGCTGCAGTATCACCTCTTTGTAGGGGCCAGTCCTGCCTGGCTCTCTGACGTTGACTTCTTTCCTTCTTCTCCGCTTCTTCGCTCCATCTTGCCACCTTGTGGCACTTTCATGGCCTGCACTCATCTTGCTCACCCATGTTTTGAGTTACTACCTCTCTCTGCTTCTAGAATGGAGGCTCCTGAGAGCAAAGAAAATACTGTCCGTGGTGAGTCCAGGGAGGCTGCATCTAGCCTGGCCTGAAGCCCCGGGGCAGGAGGCTGGCCTGGCCTGGCAGCGGACATGGCCTTCTGAGATGCAGGAGGAAGCCAGGTGCATGCTGGGTTCTCAGCCTGGTCAGCCTGCCCTATCAAGGTACAGATAAAGGGAAAGGTGGGCATTTTTTACCTTGTAGCCCTGGACAAGTCACATAAACCCATTTTCCTTCTCTAAGATCTAACTTCCTCCCACAAGAGAATAAAGTTTAGATGGTTCAAACCATCTAAACGACAAAGATGCTGTATATAATGAGTCCAACAATGAACATCTGAGAAGAAATTATAAAGAATATTTTTGAACATCAGGATAGAAAAATATTTTGAATAAGGCATAAAATGCACAAACCACAAGGAAAAGAGTTGATTTGATTAAAATTGCAAACTTCTGAGTGAAAATGACCACCAACAAAAGGAAATGATTAATCAAAGCCAGGGAGAAGACACTTTTCTCATAAACAAAAGATTGAGGGAAAAACTATTATAAAGACTTCATGTATGTCAAGTACAAAAAGACTAGCAACCTAAATAACAAATAGAGAGTGATTCTATAAAAATAATGGCCTTATTCAGAAATGCGTATTGCAATGTGAATCCAAGTGGGCATATCCAAAGAGGCAAAAGAAGGAAAAGGTTTTTAAAGATAAAATGGAAAAGTTTACAAAACAAGCAGTCTTTAATTGTTTTCCTTAACTACAATAATCAATTGCAAGGTAGTGTCAGTCCAAATGTAGACAGGCAATTGCTGGAAGATGCCTTCCAGAAGTGCTTTTTCATGTATGGCCTTAGTTGTATTTTATTCACACAGGATTGTGGCTCCAGCAGAGTCTCTTGTGATCCTTCTTGTTATCAGGCATATGTGCATGAGATTCCCTCCTTTATTGGCACTGATTTATTAATGTAGGTTTGTTAGAGTTTGACATAAATGACTCCATTTTGATTTTGACAACTTTCACAAGACAAATGGCCAAATGAAGAATGAATACCAAAAATAAGAAACTCGTTAGGAGCCATTCTACATAATTTGGGGGAAAATCATTTCATAATTCAAGTATGATTATAGCTGTCTAAGGCCCAATGTTGCCTCACCCACGAGCTGGCTCAACCTGCCAAAACATAACTCCATGTTTTGCCTTAGGTCACAGCTGAGACCTCAGTGGTCCCATGATGCTGTGACACTCAAGGGCAAGATTACATCAGCTAAAGACATCCTGGTTCCTTGAGAACCAAGAGTAGTAAGAGAAAGGCTTCACCTGGGGAGGGACAAATTCCTTATCAGCTTAACTCAGCCCACCTACTATTGTAAGACTGCTCTCCTTAAAACCCTCATCTACATAAGAACCTCAAGACCTAAGATCCTCAACAGCTTAAGATCCGAAATAGGATCACTTCTGCTCCCTAAATCAGCTGATGCTCCCTCCAATTATCCCAATAAATAGTGGCTACCTCAGAGTGTCTTTGTCTTTGTCTTTGCCCACTTTGGAGCACTGACCTCCAGGCCCCCCTTTACTTTGAAGTTATGCAAGTCTCTGTTGTCTTTTTTCTCTTTATCCCTCACCATCCCCCTTTCTAGGCAGTCAGAGGATTCATTGCCCTCCCATATAAACATGATTGAAGAAATGATCAACATTATTAGTTATCAGGGAGGTACAAACGAAAGTAAGATTCTGTTTTGCATCCAATGGATCAGCAAAACTTTAGAAGTCTGACCATACAAGTGTTTTTCTTTAAATCATCATTCATTTATTCATTAGCATATTGTCAAATTCAGTTTTCTATACACTATGATACTTATTCCATTTTTTACTATTAAACATATTTTTTAAATATTTAACTTATTTTTATGAGGAAATTAAAGATTTTCTCCAAAAAAATCATTTTGTTACTGTTCTCTATCAACAAACCTGAAACAATGTTCATCCAAATCAACTAACTCATTTAAATATCTCTGCTCAATGGTAACATCTCTAAAGGCCTAGTTTACTTTTGTACTCATGTACATAACACTGTTTTACCCTGTTACGGGGCATATAATTAAAGAACATTTTTGTTATAAACATTTTCTCTTTGATATGATATAGAACAGTTTTCTCATACTCCTCCACAATCACTCAAATATATTAAAAATACATCCTTCTTTAAAAGGCACACACATTTACAGGTTCAAATCTTTATTGTTTTAAAATTGTACAGGTCTTTTACACTACAATGTTTTGTTATTTAAATGACCTCTAAGTGGTTAATGTACAATGCATCTTTTCTGAAACTCATACAAGTGTTAGTAAGACATGAAACAATGGACACTCTTACGTCCAGCTGGGGAATATAAATCAATCGCTTTGGGCTGATGAAGTTCATTCTTAGGCATATACTGGTGTATATTTTAGAAAAGTCTTGTGTAACTACACAAGAGAGCGATATTATGATTGTTTTGGATAACCTCAAACTAGAAAGTACCCAACTGCTAATTAACTATGGGATGTAGAACTTAGCAAATCTTTCTGCCAAAGGCCAAATAATACATATAGTTGTCACTTGGTATCTGTCAGGTAAAAGGGCCGAAGACCAAGACCAGACCAGGCCACAACAAGCCTTTATTAGGGGAATAGATCTGCCGGGCTGTCTCTGAACAAAGGAGAGACAAAAGCAATATGGCTGGGGCAGGGAGAGTCTTTTATAGAGACTGGGGTGGGGCTTGTAGGGGCTAAGGCGGGGTTGAGTGAGGTAGTGACTAGGGAATGGAGGAGCCGGTGATGTCACTAGGTGGTAGGAGGTGAGCAAGTATTAGGTTACTGTCTAGGTTGGAACAGGGGCATGCTGGGAAGAAGGGTTTGTTCTTTGGTGGGAGCAACCATCTTGGCATGATGTCACACAGGGGAGGGGGCAAGGCACCATAGGAAGAGGGCAGCTACTATACTTAATAGCTGCTGAGGTGGTGGGAGACCTATCAGTATCCAGAGGATTGATTGCTCCAAGACCACTTGCAGATACCAAAGTCTGTGGGCACTCAAATCCTTTATATAAAATGGTGCTGTATTTTCGTATAACAAATGTGCATCCTCCTGTACACTCTAAATCATCTCTGGATTACTTATAATACCCAACATAATGTCGATGCTATGTAAATAGTTGTTATGCTATATTGTTTATGAAATAAAAGAAGGAAAAAGATCTGTACATATTTAGTACAGGTGCAACCACTTTCTTGATTATCTTCACTCAGTAGTTGATTGACTCTAAAAATGTGGAGTCCGTAGACACAGTGGGTCTAGTGGTTAGGCTTTGTGGGTCTTATACAAACTGAACACAATTCTGTCATTGCAGAGTAAAAATGGGCATAGAGAACATAAAAAAGAGCAGGTATGATTGAGTTCTACTAAAACTTTATTTACAAAACTAATAGGCACTGGGTTGGACTTAGCCCATGGGCCAGTTGGCAGGAGGATTGCAGTCATTGTGATATATTTATACATGGAATATCATACAATAATGAAAATGTTTCACAACAAGATGGGTGAATATTCAACATATTTCTGAACTAAAGAAGTCCAAATACAAGAGGATTCATGCAGTTGATTCAATTTATAGAAATCTCAAAACTATGCCAAACTGTAGTGTTCAAAGGAACCTCCTAAGTAAGGGAAGTATAGGGAAAACTGACTAGCCAGGCACGGTGGCACATGTCTGTAATGCCAGCACTCTGGGAGGGTCAGGCAGGAGATCACAAGTTTGAGCCCAGCCTGGGCAACTTAGTAACTCAGCAGAATTTTGTCTCAAAATAAAAAGGGTCTGGGCCTGTAGCTCCGTGTGAAGATGCTTGGTTCATCGCTGTACCAAAGGAAAAAATTAAGAAAATTAACTAGTGATGACTGCGCAAGTCAGGATTGTGGTTATCTTTAGCAGGATGGAAAGCTCTGTAATTAAAAGGGCATCACAGGTTTCTAGACCACTGACTATTTTGTATTTCTTGACCTAGGTAGTGGTTATGTGGATGTTCATTTTAGAATAATTCATTGAGCTGTACATTTGAATTATATGTACTCTCCCTAATGCTTACTAATTTTCACCAAAATAAAAGTTTTTAGAAATAGGAGAACTTTAGGGCCAGGGATGTAGCTCAATGGTACAGCACCTGCCTGGCAAGCATGAGACCCTGAGTTCGATTCCTGGCACAGAAAAGAAAAAAAATAGAACTTTTGATGTTTATTTGCACCTCCCATATATTTTCTTGCACTATATAAGAGGTGTTTCAAGAGCAAGTTGCTCCAGGGAAGAAATCTGCCCCAGGCTCAGTGCAGAGTCTGGCTGGACTAGAAAGTGTAGGAAGGAAATGAGCGGTTAAGCCCAAAGGAAATGGCCCAGGGGGCTTTGCACTGTGCAGAGGCAGGAGAGATGGCTTCAGGCTCCAAACTACATCTTATTTAAGAGAGAAACAAAGTGTTAAAGCTGAAATCTAGAGTCTGAGCCAGAATTGGACACATAAATGGCATTTCCACCTCCAATCTGTTCCTATTTAAGCCTCTTTGCATTCTTCTAACCCCATCTGGAGGTGGCACGTTGTTAAAGGGTAGTTTCCCTAGTTACGAAGACTCACTCTTCCCGGGCTCAGGAATGACTCACTGATAATGCTAAACATGCATGCAGTGTGTTTTTGCAAGTGCATTTATGTGTGTACATGCTGAGCATTGGAAACAGGTCTTACAAATGTTTGCAAGATCACATAATGCAAAAATCATTTTGGAAATCTCACTGACACCCAAGAACCTTTGTCCTTTTAAGACATTATCAGAGATATAAAGTAAGTTTTCACAGAAAATTCGTTATTACTGTGTTACCAGCCCCTAGTGAGAACTGGAAACTACCTAATGTTCAAAAATAGAAAATCATTTAATAAACCAATTCCAAGCACATGCTGAAATATCTTATGGTCATTAAAATTCTATTTAGAAAGAGCTAGTAATCACTAAAAGGGGAACTGGATACAAAATTGAAATTACGGGATGATTTCAACAGCATTTCCTCATACACAGGAAAATACAGTAAAAAGAAATTCAACAACATGGTAAAAGAGTTATATTCAGAGGGCAAGAATGAAATGTGGGTGGGTTTTTTTTCTTCTACCTTTCTAGAAGGAATTTTCCCAAATTTTCAAAGCAATGATTTTTTTTAAACAAAGTAGAAAAGTGAGTAAATAAAATGTGTGCATGCTCACTATACGTAAGAAAGGCAAAAATTGTGAATTTGAGCTTCCTGGTACAGGAGGGTCAAAAGGGAAACTGAGACACACGAGGGAAAAGGAAAGGAAGCCACCACATACTAAATACTTTCTGCGGCTTCTACCTCTCCACATTAAGTAGATCATGAATTGCAGAATCAGGGTTCATGTGCAGTTCTGCAAACTACAAGTCTGTGCTCCTATCCTGCCTCCAATCCCATGTTCTCACCTCCACAATATCAACATCCTTCTCCTCGATTCAAAAACACTTCTTTCTGTCCTATTTCTGCATATAGAGTATTTCCTATAATCCCTCCTCTCCAAAAGCTTATTGAATCCATGGCTCAGGGGCAATAAATGCTGTTACAAAACCAAATACATTATAATTGCTACTTTTATTGAATTGCTGTCATGTGCTAGGGACTGTACATAGATTTGCCAACTCTCCAGCAACCCTTCTCTGGAGTACCTATTTCATGTACTCCTTTGCAGATGAAGAGGAGGCTCAGAGACATGAGCACATGTCAAATCCATCAGGAAGCAAATGTGCAAGCCAGGACTAATCTTCCAAGCACCCTGCTTTTTGGTCTGTCTCCAAAGCTACTCCACTGCCTTGACTTGCAACCCCCTTTCCTACCAACTGAGCATGCTATAGATGACCTCCTTCAAAATACACATCTTAGCGCACAGAAGGTCTCTGTAAAGAATGAACCAATAATTCTACACTGATCCATCAAATCTCCTGCTAAGGGAGACCACTCACTCCATTATCAAACTTTCATTCTCCTGTAGAGTTGAACTCATCTCTGCTTCTATAAACTTGTTTTTCTTTAATTTTATTTTTTATTAATTTTATTGGTACATTTTAGGTATACAATATAATGACCTTCATCATTGGAGATTTGTACCTTTACAAAACATATCTTGATTCTTATTTTTTCCCCATTCCTTTGCCCTCCCATCAACCCTTCCACCCCTACCTATTCACAAAGACTGTCTCCATTTTTTTATTTTCTCACATTAATTTCATTCCCTTCTTTCCTTTCTCCTACCCATCCCACTTCCCCTTCCTTTTTGAACCCTTTCTTCCTATTTCACATTATCTATTATACATTTTTAGCCTTATTTACACTTTCAGTCTCTCACACCAGAGAAACTCTTTGGTATTTACATGTGTGTCCTATTTACTTTACCTAAGAGTATGGCCTCAATGTGCATCCATTTAGCTATAAATGCCTCTAATTTTTTATTCTTTATGGCTGAGTAGTACCCCATCTTATATTTAAAAAAGCACATTTTCTTTATCCAGTCTCCAGGTGATGGACAACTGGACTGTTTCTATGTTTTAGCTATTGCAAACTGTGCCGCTATGACCATGGTTGAACACATAACACTGTGGTATGGTTCTTTCGATTCTTTTGGGAAGATACCCACCAGGGGAATAGCTGGGTCAAATGGGATCTCTAGTCCTAGTTCTTTGAGGTATCTCCAGACTGATTTGCACACGGTTGCACCAGTCTACACACCCACCAACAGCGGAAAAGGATGTCTATTTCCCCATATCCCTGCCAACATTTGTTATTGGTTGATTTCATGATCTCAGGCATTCTTTCTGGGGTGAAGTAGAATCTCAGCATTGTTTTCATTTGCATCTCTCAAATGACCGGTGATGTTGAACATTTTTTTCATGTGTTTATTTGCTATTTCTGCTTCATTGTTTGAGAACTGTCCATTCATTTCAGATGCCCATTTTTGGATTGGGTCTTTAAATTTGGGAGGTCTGATTTTTTTAAGTTCTGCATATACTCTAGATAGTAGACCTTTGTCTAGGGAAGAGCTGGTAAAAATTTTTTCTCACAATGGGGTTGTCTCTTCACACTGTTGGTGGTTTCTCTTGCTGTGCAGAAGCTTTTTAATAAGAAGAGATCCCACTTGTTCATTGTTTGTGCTACTTCATGTGCAACTGAGGTTTTATTCATGAAATCTTTTCCTAACCCAATGTCTTCAAGAGTTCTACCTAACCAAGGCTCCTAGGGCAGAGAAGCTCAGCCGGTCCCAGCACCCAGAAGGAAGCTCCCCGCCTCCATCCCAGGCTCCTAGGGTAGAGAAGCTCAGCCGGTCCCAGCACCCGGAAGGAAGCTCCCCAGCTGCCATCCCAGGCTCCTAGGGCAGATGAGCCATGAGGGTGCCAGAAGTACCCCCCTCCCCATGGAAATGAGAAAAAACATAAACAAGCCTCAAAAACAGACTTCCAGATCACCTAGAGCAACCCCAACGGGAAACGAGATGGAACACTCTGACACTCAACCAGCTGGACTCTCTGAACTGGCAACAAAAGAGGATCTGGGAAAAATGAAATCAGAAATAATTACTCAGATAACAGAAAAGATTGTGCTCATGGTG
>NW_004624733.1:14335137-14376324 GCF_000247695.1 Heterocephalus glaber | reverse complement strand
AGGTCTAAAAGAGCAGGGGAATTGGGAGGGGTAGGGGAAGGGGCAAAAGGGAAAGGAAAAAATATGAGAAGAGGAAAAAAAATGGAAACAAGGTCTTTGCAAAAAGGGAAGGGTGGAGGGGGTGAAGGGAGGGCAAGGGAAGAGGAAAAAAAATAAGAACCAAGATACTCATGTAAAGGTACAAGATCCCAATTATGAATGTAACTGTATTTTATACCTAAAATGTACCAATAAAGTTAATGGGAAAAAAACCTCTCTTCCAGCTGGTTTAGTTTTTCTGTTTTAATATTTAGATCTTTAATCCATTTTGATCTTAGTTCAGTTCATGGTGAGAGATATAGGTCTAGTTTTAATCTGTGGCAGGGTGAAATCCAGTTTCTCCAGCACCATTTATTAAAGAGGCTATCTTTCCTCCAGTGAGGATGTTTGGCCCCTTTGTCGAAGATGAGGTGTTTGAGTGTGTCTGGAGTTGTTTCTACATCTCCTAATCTGTTCCACTGGTCCTTGAGTCTGTTTCTTTCCCAGTACTATGCTGTTTTATCACAGTAGCTTTGTAGTATAGTTTCAAGTTGGGGATTGTGATAACCCCTACCTTGTCTTTGTTGCCTAGAATTGCTTTTGCTATTCTAGATCTCTTCTTGTTCCAAATGAATTTTGGAATGTTTCCTCAAGGCCCATAAAGTATGCTGCTGGAATTTCAATTAGGATTGCATTGAATCTATATAGCAGTTTTGGAAGTATGGCCATTTTCACTGTATTGGTTCTTCCTACCCAGAGCAAGGAATGTCTTTCCATTTTCTGATACCCTCTTCAATCTCTTTTTTCAGACTACTATAGTTTTCAGGGTAGAGGTCTTTGATTTATTTCATTAGGTTGATTCCTAGGTATTTCAGTTTTTTGGATGCTATTGTGAAGGGAGTTGTTCCTCCAGTTCCTTTTCTAGTGAGTCTGTTGTTTGTGTACAGGAAAGCTATTAATTTTTGTATGTTGACCTTGTATCCAGCTACTCTACTGAATTTGGTTATTAAGTGTAGAAGATTTTTGGTGAAGTTCTTGGGGTCTTCTATATAGAATATCAAGTTATCTGCAAATAATGACAATTTGACTTCTTAGTATCCTATCTTTATTCCTTTTATTTCTTTCTCTTGTCTAATTGCTATGGCTAATATTTCTAAAACTATATTGAACAGGAATGGTGATAGTGGACATCCTTGTCTACTTCCTGATTTTAGTGTGAAGGATTTCAGTTTTTGACCATTTAGTATGATTTTGGCTGTTGGTTTTTCATAGATGGCTTTTATCAGATTGAGGTAGAGACCATCTATTCCAATTTTTTGTAGGGTTTTTATCACCAGTGCATATTGGATTTTGTCGAATGCTTTTTCTCCATCTATTGAGATGGTCATATGATTTTTGTCCTTGGTTCTATTAATATAGTATATCAGATTTATTGATTTGCATATGTTGACCCATCCCTGCACCCCTGAGATGAATCCCACCTGGTCAGGATGTGTGATCTTCTTGATGATCTTCTGCATTCTATTTGCCAGTATCTTATTAAGGATTTTTGCATCTATGTTCACTAGTGAGAGTGGCCTATAATTCTCTTTTTCAGTTGGGTTGTTCTTGCTTTTGGGATCAAGGTGTTGCTTGATTCCAGGAATGAATTTGGGAGCATTATTTCCCTTTCAATTTCATTGAAGAGTTTATATAGTAGTGGCAATAGTTCTTCTCTAAAGGTCTTGTAGAATTCAGCAGTGAAGCCATAAAGACCTGGACTTTTCTTGGTTGGTAAGTTTTTAATTACATTTTCAATTTCATTGATTGATATTGGGTTGTTTCAAATTTTTAGGTCTTCTTCATTCAACTTTGGTAGTTCATATGTATCTAGGAATCTGTTCATTTCTTCTGTGTTTTCCATCTTATTGGCATATAGGTTCTTGAAGTAAGTATTGATAACCCTCTGGATTTCTGCTGGGTCCGTTATAATTTCACCCTTTTCATTCCTAATTGCATGGATTTGGGCCTTTTCTTTCCTTTTCTTGATAAGCCTGGCTAAGGATTTGCCAATTTTGTTTATTCTTTTGAACAACCAACTCTTTGCTTCATTGATTTTTTTGTTTGTTTGTTTTTGGTACTGGGGATTGAACTCAGGACCTTGCAATTGCGAGGGAGGCGGCAGAACTACTGAGCTAAATCTCTGCCCCTTCATTGATTCTTTGGTATCATTCTCTTAGTCTCCATTGCATTTATTTCTACGCTCATCTTTATAATTTCATCCCTTCTATGAGCTTTGGGTTTGTCTTGCTCTTCTTTTTCTATAAGCTTAAGATGCAGCATTATGTTGTTTATTTGCGCTCACTCTGTTTTCCTAATATGCATATTCACTGCTATGAATTTCCCTCATAGGACTGCTTTCATTGTGTTCTATAGATTCTGATATGTTGTATTGTCATTGTCGTTTAATTGTAGAAACTGTCTGATTTCTTCTTTAATTTCCCCTGTGACCCATTGCTTATTCAGAAGTGTGTTGTTCAATTTCCATGTGTTTATGAAATTCTTGAGGTTACTTTTGCTATTGAGCTCCAATTTCACCACACTATGATCTGATAATATACAGGGGATAACTTCAATTCCTTTGCACTTACTTAAACATGTTCTATGAGTGAGTATGTGGTCTATTTTGGAGAATGACCCACATGTAGCCAAAAAGAATGTTTATTCTGATTTTGTGGGGTGGAACACTCCATAAGTATCTGTTTAGTTCATTTGTTCAAGAGTTTGATTGAGCTCTAGTATTTCATTTTTTATTTTCTGTCTAGTGGATCTAGCTATTTGTGACAGTGGGGTCTTGAGGTCCCCTACTACTTTGTATTAGTGCTTATTTGATTTTTCATGTTCATTAGTATTTGTTTTATATAGTTGGATGCACTAGTATTTGATGCATAAATATTTATGATTGTCATCACTTCCTCTTGGATTGTTCCCTTTATAAGGATGTAGTGTCCTTCTTTGTCCATTTTAATCAGTGTTGTTTTGAAATCTATTTGTTTATTTGTTTTTGGTACCAGGGATCAAACTCCAGTCCTTGTGCTTGTGAGGCAGGTGGTGGAACCACTGAGCTAAATCCCCAGCCTTGAAATCCATTTGATCTGCAAATAAGATAGCTACTCCTGCTTTTGGGGGGGGGGGTTCCCTGTCACTTGGAGTATTGTTTTCCACCCTTTAATTTTCAGACTATGAGTTTCTTTTTGAATTAAGTATGTTTCTTGTATGCAGAAATGTATGTATTCTTTCTGCTGGGCTTCCTGGCATTATGATCCTCATTGTTTTTTCCTAGGATATTGTTTAAAATTGGTTAGAGTGCTGGTTTGGTATTCATTAATTTCCTCAGACACTCTTTGTCATGAAAGTATCATATTTCTTTCTCTTTTCTTTGGTTCCACGGACTGAATGCAGGCACTGGAACCACTGAGCTAAATCCCTGGTGAAAGGATCTTATTTCTCCATCAATTTTGAAAGACAGTTTTGCGTGGTTCATCAATCTGCGTTGGAGGCTGTTTTCCTTTAGAGCTTCAAATTTTACTCCAGGCTCTTTTTCCCTTGAGGTTTTGTGTTGAGAAGTCTTCTGTGATTCTAATGAGCTTTCCTTTGTATGTGATTTGTTTCTTTTCTCTAACTGCTCATACAATTTTGTTTTTCTGTTGTGTTTCTAGAATTTTTAACTATTATATATCTAGGTGTAGATTTTTTATCATGGCTAGTTGGAGTTCTATAGGCCTCACTTATCTGAATGTGAAGTTCTTTTCCCCTGTTTGGGAAGTTTTCTGCCATTACTTCTGTGAACATTTTTTTATGTCATTTACACTCTCTCTTGTTTCTTCATTGACTCCAGTTAGTCTTATGTTACTCTTCTTTCCATCATCTAGCAGCTGCTAGATTGATTTCTTTTGGTCCCTTAATATTTTAAAGAAATTTTTCTTTTCCTGGTGTCTAATTGTAATCTTGTCTTCTGTATCTGAAATTCTGTCCTCACTTTGGCTCATTCTGCTCCATAAACTTTAAGTCAAGTTTTTAATCTCCTGGAAATCTGTTTGCATCTGTTTTATGGATTCTATTTGTTTCCTGTGTTGGGATTCCATCATGTTCCTCGGCTCCTCTATTTTTTTATCTGTGTCTGCTCTAGTTTGTTTTTTCTTTTTTGGTACTGGTGATTGAATCCAGGACCTTGCACTTGCAAGGCAGATGCAGTCCCACTGAGCTAAATTCTCCACCCTTCTCTAGATTTATTAATCATGTCTTGCACTATGGACATCATCTCTGTTGTTATCTTAGAAATTATTTCTAATTTCATTTTTTCCAGATCCTCTTTTGTTCCTAGTTCAGGCAGTCCAGTTGGTTGAGTATCAGATTGTTCCATCTTGTTGCCCTTTGGGGTTGCCTTAGGTGATCTGAGGTCTGGTTTTGAGACTTGTTTACGTGTCTTCCCATTTCAACAGATGCAGCCCTCTGTGCATTTGTTGAGGCGACTTTTTGCTCACCCAGTGGTCTTCAATTCTCAGCAAGCCACAGAAAGTCCTTTTCTTTGCTGCTCACCCCTGTGCCAGTTCCTGGGTTCAGAACAGTAACTTTCTGGATCCCTGTGCTGCTGTGTTGTCTAGGCTGGGTTCTGGCTGGGGCCTGTGCACACTTGGGATGGTATCTGGGTGTGCCTCTGGATGGGGCCTGCTTCCCTACATAGCTGTTGTCTGGGAGGGCCTTTGGCTAGGGGCTGTGCACCCCAGTTGCTGGTGTCTGAACAGGCTTCTGGCTGGGGTCTGAACACACTTACCAATGGTATCAGAGCTGGCCTCCAGCTGTGGCTTGTGTGCCTGTGCAGCTCTTTTCCCAGCAGGCCTTTGGCTGAGACTGTGGGTCTGAGCTGCTGGGGTTGGAGTGGGGCCCTGGGTAGGGCCTGCTCGAAACCACACCAATCTGGCCCCTGCCAGCTTCTTGCTGGAATCTCAGTAATCTTGTTCCATAAGGCTGACCAACTAAATTTCACATTCTCTTAGTCATCATGATTGGGTCACAGATGAAAATCTGACCCAAGCAGAGAAATTTTGATGCCCTTTGAAGCTTTCTGTGAGTTCAAGATATTTGCAGAATCTTCCCAGCTAGAGAAAAATAAGAGGGAAAAAGGAAGGGCTGGAGCTGCTGCAGCCATCTTGTGATATGAGGCCCAGTAATGGAGTCAATACTGGAGATGTAGAGAAGGGGAGAGAAAAATGTTGCACCCTGGATCAAGTCATCCCCAAACTGAAATAATTCCATATCTATGCTGGTTTAGGTAAGATGTTCTCTGCTGAAAATTTTTCACAAGTCTCCAGGGTCTTGTAAACCCCATACTTTGGCATACAAGGCCTCCCTGCTTTAGCTTCAACTGCAAGTTCAGTTTTCAGGCTTTTCACATACCCCTGTAATCCAACACTCCTGTTTTGTTTTGTATCACTCACCCTTCAGCAAAACCCAGCAATTTTCCCTTCTTAGAATCTATTGTATGTTTTGTATCTTGTGCATCATATGGCTCCTGCTAC
Organism: Heterocephalus glaber; assembly: GCF_000247695.1. The sequence continues at coordinate 14,370,748 of NW_004624733.1, read as the reverse complement.
ACCCATCAAGAGGAACAGAACTGTCTAACAGTCTTAGTTGCCCAAAGACTCTGAGTTTTCATCCCAAGGAGGCATCACAGGGAGGACGAGTGCCTTCCAAGGGATGCCACAGAAGTAGTACAAGGCATCATCAGGTAGGACTTATTTCAGCTGTTATTCCTGTGGCCTGGGGTTCACAACCACCTGTGAGAATTGCCAGGAGGTGATTGCTACAGTCCACATTCATAGATCTAAATTTCACTCCAGACCTATGAAATTAGATCTCTGGAGATCACTGCCCCTTTGCCAGACTTTCCAGTTGATCCTGATGTGTGTCAGTTGTGCCAGTGGCTGTGTTAGCAGGGCAGGTGGATGTATAAGTTCAGAGCTCAGTGAGCACTAACTCAGGGATTGTTACCAGATGGGGTCCAAGGAGTTCCCCAAAGAGGAGGTGGAGACCTCAACTCAGCCCATTGAGTAGGTTCTTAACCCTTGTCATAGAAAAGAATTTCAGGACCCATAAGTGAGAGGACCTACAAGGCTTTATTAGGCAGAGTTAAAGAAATACTGTAATGGTTTAGATTGAAAATATTGGGCCAAAAATTCATTCATGTGTTCTTAGGAAGTGGGGCCTGGTGGAGGTTGGTCACTGGTGATGTAATCTAGAGGGTTGTATTCTTGTCCCTGGCTCCTCCCCTCTCTCTCTCTCTCTCTCTCTCTCTCTCTCTCTCTCTCTCTCTCTCTCTCTTCCTGGATACCATGGGTTAAGCAGCATTTCTCTACCATGCCTTTCTGTCATGCTGTTTCTGCTTTGGACTATCAATCATGGACTAAATTCTCTGAAAACTGTGAGCTCAAAAATGGAAACAAAGCCTTTGTAAATAGGGAGGGGAGGAAGGGTTGAAGGGAGGGCAGGGGAATGGGGAAAAAATAAGATATATTATATAAAGGTACAAGTTCCCATGATGAATGTAAATGTATTTTATACCTAAAATATACCAATAAAAGAATTTAAAAGAAAAAAAACCTGTGAGCCAAAATAAACTTAAGTTGTGGGTATCGGGTGTTTTGCCCCAGCAACAGGAAAGTGACAAATACAAATACAGAGAGAAAATAGACTGCAGGTCCTCAAGGAAAAGGTACATTATGGTCTGGAACTGGGAATATTTATGTGTTTGGAGAGAATATGGGAGTCATGGTGCATGGCCTTGGCAGAGGGATGGCTGTGAGGTCACAGTCTTGCAGGGGAGGAGTAGAAAGGAAGCTCTTTCCCACGTAATATGGTGTAGGGGCTTTGGATTATGAGCAACAGAAACCAACCTTGGCTATTGATTGAGATAAAAGAAAAATTCTGAGATGTCCTGAATTGAATCAGAAGGGCCAGAGGATGGAGGAGAGGACAAACAGGGGAGGTTAATCAGCTAATAGCTAAGGGCTGAGAACAGTGAAGACCATTTCACATTTTGGAATATACCATTAAGATGTTAACTCAAATCCCATCATGACCCCCTAGGTCCCTCACATCCTTCATACAACCTAACCAATCCAGAAGCCCCAAGTGCTTCTGCACAGAAACTACCCTCCTATGCCAAAGCCATTCCCACCTCATAACACCCACCCCTCTTATCTTTAGCTATGTAGGACTGATGTGAACAAACATGTCTTCCTTTCCCAAGTTCTTGTTATAAAAATACCTCTAGGGCCAAAGGATACTTTTCCAACTGTTACATGGCCCTGTTTCTTCTTTTTTTTTTTTTTGTACTGAGGATTGAACTCGGGACCTTGTGCTTTTCAGGCAGGTGGCAGCACCACTGAGCTAAATCCCCAGCCCTATGGCCATGCTTCTTTAGGTTGCACAAATGTGTCCCAGGACCTGATCCATTTGTGGCTAGCCTTGGTAACAGCTCCATAAATCCTTTTATTTCTGAGATCTCTTGATCTCAGGGATTTTAGTTTAACAGTGCTGAAAGGGACTCTTGGCTGAGATTCCAGAGGAAAGAATCTGGGTGGGGTCTAAACAAATAACAGGAAATCAAGGACAGTCTTGGCTCCAGCTTCCTTTGTCCTCAATAAGACACCACGGGCAATGGAGACTCCTTAGGTAGTAAGGACTAATGCACCACATTTTGGCTGTAGGACGAGGGAAGGGATGGGGTGCACTTGATTCCACCCAGACCCCATGGGATGAGGAATGAGAAAGGAGAGTTCTTGTATAAAATGGAGGTCTAGTCCTCAAAATAAAACAGGGAAATTGGGAAGGTAAGGGCAACAGACATCACTAAATCTGGTCTGCTCGGAGGAGTCCCCCAGGGCCAAATTCAGCCAGCTCCAGGGCCAAATTCCACCTGAAGTCATAGCCACAGCACCTCTTCAACCCAAGTGGAGACCCTGATTTACTGTACCTGGCTGAGGTGGAAGAGGAGGAGACATTTGAGCCAGGTTCTGTGGAATGGCAAGTTAAAGGTGACATCTCACAGGGAGACAAATATTTGACCTGCACAAATGAACTTAAGTGCTCGTCCTCTGTGCTGTCATGTTCTGAATTGTAAACACTCGTGTTCATGTCTGTCCACTGCTGCTCCCCCACACTCTGATTCTGAGCATTTCAAGGTCAGAAACACACTTCTACTCATCAGTGCAATCTCAGAAGCCTCCATTGGGTCTGACGCATAATTGGCACTCTGTGAAAATTTGTCCCATTAAATGTGCTGCCATCCATCCTAAACAATCCGGATCACAATCCTGGAACTTGTTTTAACGTGTCTTTCTGTATTCATTTTAAAGTCCAGGGTGAGTTGAGTAACAGATTACAGAGATTTTTTTTTTTTCTCAAATGCCTTTCAAGTCACACAGCCAAATCAGTGCAGCAAATTATATGTAATCAACGAGGAAATCAATAAGTACTGCAAGTGCATTAAAGAGTTTAGCAGATTCATTATGTATTTAGCACATTCAGTCCAATTTGCAGGAAGTTCAGAGAAAAACAGGCTTGCATGTAAACAGTGCCTCTAATTGACTCCAGAGCAGCCTTGGCTGGGGCTGCACAGCCAGTCAAGATGAGGGTGAATCGGGAGACCTGTTCTCCACCCCATCCCCTTTGGCCCAGACAACCCAGGCCAGTCCTGTGCAGCATAGTTCTCACCTCCAAGGGCAATGATGCTCAAGGCTCTTTGGCTTGGAAATTCTATAGGAGATGAAAGAAGGGAGGGAAAGGAAGATGGAGGGAAGGGGGGAAAGGAAGAGATTACTCTTAGAATTCTGTCCTTTCCCTCAATTTCTCAGCTGCCTCATGTCTCTGGAAAGGGGTCATTTTCAAATTCATTCAGCAAATATTCTCTGAGCATTTGTACTGTTCAGGTCATATGCCAAGTTCCAGGGCATGAATAAAGTCAGACCCAGACCTGCCTTCAAGCAACTCACAGCCTGGTGGGGGCAGCAGATCCAGGACAGCACACCCCACCCCAATTGGAGGCTTGGATTCCCTCTGCCTGAGGTGGGCAAGAGGGCCATTTGATCAGAGCCCAGAAGGAAGGATGATGAGCAGGTTAAGTGAATAAACAGACCCAAAAGCACAGAGGCAAAATTATGTATTTGAGGAACAAGAAGACAACGGTCACCAGCATGCTAAGTACAGGGGAAGGACAGCTCAGGGCAATTCCTCATCCAGACAGGTCTGAGGTCCTTTGGTTCAGTTCCTTCTCATCACAAATTCTGTCAGGAGTGCCCTGGGAGGAGAAGTGATTTGCTCAAGATCACCCAGCAAATAGTGGAGGCTGAATGTGACCTCAGGCCCCACACCCCATCCCAAATGCTTTGTGAATTCCCTTCCACCACAGTTGTCTCTGTCACCTTTGGCCACAAATCTTTCCATGTCCAATATCTGAATTGGCTGAGAAGTGGTATCAATTTTGGAAACCAATTTTGGGAACTCATTATAATCCCCTTTTATTCATTTGAAACAGATAACATCAATCAAAGATTAATTCACATTTGCAAGGATGTAGTACGTACACCTGCACTCATTTATGGCTCCTGTGGCAAACATGGCTGATTAAGCCCAGCACTCTTCCCCACTACTTTCTTAACCTAGCACTCCAGGCAGCTGGGTAAAGAAGACTAGCCACTCAAGTGAAATCTGCATTTCTTCTCCCTCACAAGTGCTAAACTCTGTGGGTTGCTGCCATGGGCCAAGCTGTAAGTGAAGTCATAAAGGGAAAAAAAACAACTGCCTGGCTCAAATTCTAAGAAGACAAAGAGGATCCAAACCAGTCACCAAGAGCAACAGCACAAAGTTTAGCATCAATCACAGGTCTCTGATTGGTAGTTACCAGTTGTATTAGATAGACACAGAGTCCCTGCAGACAGCCAGAAGGAGCAGGGGAAACTGGAGAGGTAGGCCCCATCTCAGGACCACCTGCTCAGTCCCAGCCAAAGGCTATCATGTAGAATGTGAGCTCTGCATTGGCACACATTCAGAGTTTTCCAGAAAAGCCAGAGGTCTAGCTTATAAAAATGTCATCGCATAATATTTAAATGTTTAATCATGTATTTAAATATTCCACATTTTTTTTGTCAAGGCCAACCAAAGGCTAGATGCTTCAAACCACAGGTTGAGTGTCTAATTTTTCTATCAGTCTCATTTCCCAAACTTCTTGGCATTTAGGTGTGGTCATGTGACTATGCTCTAGTCAATGGGAGTACTATATGGAACTACTTGAAAGTGTTCTTAAAAAGGAGGAAGTATATCCTTCCTGATGCCTGGAAAACAGAAGTAATGGCTTTAGCATTAGCAACAATATTAGATACTGAGGAGGCTTGAAAGATGGAAGAGTGCTGAGAATAACAGAAGAAAAGTAGAAATCTTAGTCCTTCCTGACACTGTAAAACTGGCTCTGAGTTTCTGACTTTTGTATTTCTTTCATAGGAGAGAAAAAAATTTCAGCTTATTTTTGTTATATTCAGCCAGTGTTAGTTTTCCATTACTCTAAAAAACACCTGAGATGATGAACTTATAAACAGAAAAGGTTTATTTTGGCTCATAGTTTTGGAGGTTTTAGTCCATGGTCAGTTGGCTCAGTTATTCTTAGGCCTGTAGCAAAACAGCACATCATATCAGGAACCATGAGGTAGAACCAAACTGTTCACATTATGATAGAGGATAAAAAGAAAGAAAAAGGAAGAGGCAGGTCCAAGATCCCCTTTGGGGGTAACTGCCAATGACATAACTTCCTCCCACTAGGCCACACCTCCTAAAAGCTTCACCACCTATCAATGGTGCCTTGCTGGAGACCAAACCATTAACACATGGGCCTCTGGGGACATTCCAGATCCAAAATATACCACAGCCAAACTAAATCTCCAACCCTCTTCCTAGTTTAGTGGGGCCTGAACATTCTGCTCACCCTTGAATTCCATGAAAATATTTTGATTCTTTCTAGCAAATCTACTGAACAGGATTTTATCTTTTGCAAAGTAACCATTCTCTAAGTTTCTTCTCTGTCCAACCCTAACCCCCCTCCTTACTCATTACAGGCTATATTAACCATCATTTTCAAACTAAATAACTGTTAAAGCAACATTTTTAAAGGTAAGGTCATGACTGTCATTAAACACAAAATGAACATGTATCAAAGATACTATTTAATTTACTCATAATGAAGAAAACTGTAAAATATTATACCAGGGTCAAAGGAGAATCCAAAAAACAGGCAGTTGAATAAGCGATCATGTATGATGAAATGGATTTGTTAGTGTATGCAGATCTGGCCTTCCACAAGGCAAAAATCAATTGAATCTCCATTCATTTGCATTCCAACAGACAAGAATTCTTTGCCATTCTGCCAGTTTTCTACAACTCATAGAGTTGCAAATAGCTTAGTAAAAGACCATGAAAGGCACAGATCCCTACAGAATCAGATTAGCCTACAGAGTTTGCTAGACAGCATCATTTTTAAACCCAACACTTCGTAGCCATTTTCTGAGCACCCTGGCTAAAGGATAGAGAATATACCATGTCTCATGTTCCCAAGGACATCCACCTTCAACTCCCACACACTTGGCTTTGACTTTCCTCCAAAAATACCCAGAGAAGTCTTCCCAGATGAACTGGAAAGACCTTCATATAGGAGCAGGAATTCATCAGGCAGAGAAGGTTCTAGGTTAATGGCAGTGCTTAGTAGACTCACATGAAGAGCCACTAAAAGCAAACATGCCCAGGCCCTGCCCCAAATTTACTGAATTTGCTGCATTTGCAGCACAGAGCCAGTGTTTTTACTGAGTCTGTACGTGCTGTGCCAAGACTGTGGGTGGCTGATGGACATATGGGGGTGGAGACTAAAGATCACCACCGACTCACTCATCCCCTCTCTCTCCCTCTTCCAGCTTCCCCTTGCCTCAGCCCTGGCTCCTGGAAACGTTGCCCTGGCTCCACACACCATTCTCCTGGTTCTTTCTGCCCTCTGGTCTCTGGTCTCAGCCTCTGCAGATCTCCTTTCTTCCCCTCTGGATGTTCTTGTGGCCCAGGGCCTCAGTCCTTGGTCAATTTCTTTTCTACTAACACATTTTCCTTGGAGTACAGCCAAATTCAAAGTTTTAAATGTCACTGCCAATTTCTGACCACTACCAATTCCACATCTTCAGGGCACTTTCCTGATCTCCAGGCCCCAGCCAAACTTCCTGGTTCGTTTCGTAATAGACAAGCTCAGTATATCTAAACCTAACTCAGATCTTCCCTCAAAATGCTGTCTTGCCCTCCATTTGTGCCATTTCCTTCTTCCATTAACTCAGCTGAACCTTGGAGTCAGCCCTTCCTTCCTGCTTCCCTTCACATTCCATATTCAATCTGCCAGAAAATCCTGTTGCCTCTACTGAAATACTCCCATATGATATGACTTTTCACCCTGGTTCAATCTGGCACCTTCTGTGGCTTGGATTCTGCAGCAGCTCCTGAAAAGTCCACCAACTGTCACCCCTTCCCTCCACTGCAGCTTTTGCTCAACATGGCACCTACCATGAGCTTTCTTTACTGTCAGTCTGATCAACATCATTTTTCTGCTCACAAGCCACCAAGTATTCCACATCCCTCAGGGGAAAACCTTGGATATGAGTATCAGCTCCAGGCCTACAAGACCCAGCCCAGTTCAGTTTGAACCACCCTGAACTACATTCTTCCTTGCTTAATCTGCGCTGGCCATGACCCTGCACCAGCCTCTGAGGCCTTTTGTTTCGGCCCTATCTGCCCCTGTTTGGCTCACCCTTTCCTCAATACCTGCTGGCCAATGCTTCACCTTTTTCAAGTCCTCAATTAAATCTCTCTTTCCCTAACCACCCTACTCAGTAGCAACACTGCACAGCCACACTTGCTCACCTGCCAGTCCTGATCTCCTACCTGGTTCTTTTCTTTTCCTTTATCTGGTAACCTCATGAGCGTCTAACAATCTGTGTCATGTACTGATGTATTATGGATTTTTCTTGGGGTCTGTACAGATGCTTCTCAATTTATGATGGGGTTAAGTTCTAATAAGTTCAGCATAAAAGTTGGAAACATGAGCTAGGGGTGTAGCTCAGTGGTAGAGAGCTTGCCTAGCATGTGCAAACCCTAAATAACAACTGTTGGATGTTGGTCCCAGCAACAGGAAAGTGACTGCTACAGCAGCTTACAGTAGTTGCTTAATAAATAGTTGTTGCATTGTTATGGAATTGTTCAGTGTCAGGCACGGGCTGGCTATTTGACAGTATACAGCCACCTCATTTAAAGTCTCAAACTGCCTTGCAAGTGCAAGGTCCTGAGTTCGATCCCCAGTACCAAAAAATAAAGTCTCAAAAATCATGGGCTTTATCGCGCAAACAGAAGACAAGCTATCCTGAGGTTTAGGAAGCTGCCCAAGGACACAAAGCAAGTGCCAGAGCAGAAGCCTGCACCCCCAGGTCTGGTTGAAGTCCAGAGTAGAGATACTTCTAGCAGTCAGGATCAGGCTCAGATCTCAAGGGCCCTGAATGTCCAGCTGCTGAGATTGGAGCTTGTGGAGGATAGCGGCTCTCAGCCTGAGCCATTATCAGGACAACCTGGGGCAGCTTGTCAAAATGGATCTCTGGGTACCATCTAGAGTTTCAGCGTCCATAGGTCTGGGGTGGGACCAAGAAATTGCTTTTCTAACAAGTTCTTGGGTAATGTTGCTGCCTCTGGCCTGGGCAGACCACTTTGAGGATCACTGGCTTCCACCAGCAGAGGCAGAGTCCTGCTTTCTTTGGATAAGACCATGTGTAAGCTGGGTGGGAGTTCAAGCTGCAGCCCCAGTGGTGGAGAGCAGAGGTCATGGGGAGGAAGAGTAGGTCAGGGTGGCTGCTGTCCTCTCAGACACCTTTCCTGGCCACACAGCTGCAGCCTCACTTTAAGCCAATTAGCACATCTCAGCAGAAGCAGCAGCCCTCCTAGCTCCTTACTCACTCAAAATCTTAATTATATGCCCAAGCGTGATTCTCACAGCCACCCCCATCAGGGGCGGGTGTGAAAGAAGCCAAATAGCTCCAAAATGCATGACTGCAGCAAAAATGGAATCATAACCTCCTGCAGAGGCACCATCCATGCCTGGGAGCAGTGCGGTAGATTTTGAGGTGATTTATCCCCCTGCCTGTCCTGGTGGCCTGTAGGCATGGGTAAAGTACTCTGGTGGTGCTTTGGACAAGTCCAAGGACTCAGTTTCCTTGGTTGTCTAATTTATTACTTATCAACTATCAAGAACTACTCCACAGGGCCAGGGATTTAGCTCATTGGTTCCGCCACCAAGGTCCCAAATTCAATTCCCAGTACCAAAAAAAAGAATTACTCCATCGTGCCTGCATTCCCCCAGGCCCTGGCTGCTGGGAACTCCAAGATGGGGCTTCCTTTCTGGGATGGAAGAGACCAACTTATTCATCCTTCCAACATGTGACAAGCACCTTGATAATTCATTTTTGAGACTAGTGCATTTATTTGAATGTGAATTTTTTCAAAATTTAACTAATGTATCCAATCTGTGAACATAGATAAATATTTCTTTTTTTTTTTTTGGTACTGGGGATCGAACTCAGACCCTTGTGCTTGTGAGGCAGGCCCTGGAATCACTGAGCTAAATCCCCGGCCCTAGATAAATATTTCTTAGAGCAAAGCTAAACTTAAAATTTTTTAAAGTGAAATGATCTCAAGAAAACATAAAATGTGACGGGCTGGGGATTTTAGCTCAGTGGTTCCGCTGCCTGCCTCACAAGCCCAAGGTCCCAAGTTTGATCCCTGGTACAAAAAAAATGTACATATATATATATATATAAAATGTGTTTCTAGCCATTGTGTGATGCTCACTATGGTCCAAGGACCATGCATGGGTTAATTCATGAAAGCATTATTAATGTCCTGGAGGTTGGGGCCATTATTATTCTCACTTCACATATGGAGAAGCAGAGGTACAGCGTGGTTGAGTAATTTGGCCATGGTCACACAGAATATGGCAGAGGGAAGATTTGAACCATGGCAGACTTGATCTAGATTTTATGCTCTGAACCACCTCCCCACAACACAAGATGTGGCAAATGTCAGACAGTTGTCCTCCAAACATATGTAAGCACTGATTGAGCAAATCATGTCCCTCCCTCAGCCATCCTGATATTCCCACTGAGGCTCAGTGTGAAAGCTATCAGGGCCCTCTGACCCCTGAGCCTCCCAAAAGCACAGAGGTGGGAAAGGGTGGCTGGGCCTGTCCTGTCCAAATTTCACATGTCCGTGTTGTTTTTCCTGAATCTCTCCCTGCCCTAGTGATATCAGGACAAGGCACAAGGATCCTATCACCCTGGAATGGTGGATGAAGTAAAACAGGAGAGGCTGGAGCAGGCAGATCAGGAGAGATATGCTATTAGGAAGATGCTGTGGCCACAGTGTGTGACTTCTGTCACACGGAGCACCCTGGTAAAGAGGACTTACCCAGACCCATGACTCTCAACCCTTTGGCATACAGCACCCTGATCCCTATAGTCAATATTTGAAAGTGAACCCAAAAATGCATAACTAACATGTCTAATCTTGGCTGTTAGGAAGATTTCTTATATGGAAGCTACATTTGCTTTTTTTTTAAGTATACTCTTTTTGTCTTAAAATTTTAAATTATGTAACCTATCTATACATATGATTGAAAAATGGGTGTGTGCATGCACACACATATACACACACATACACACACACACACACACACACACATATATATATATATGAAATCTTCCTCAAATGGCATAAAAGAAAATAATTCACAATACATATTATTTGGATGTGGTCTGGCGCTCTATGTGGCAATGTTGGGAGATGATGGAGCCTTTAAGAGGTGAAGCCTGCTGCTGCAAGGTGATTGAGTCATTCATGCTGCCTTGGGAAGGAGTTAGCTAGTTCTCTTGGGAACCCAGTTCCTTCTACTTATAGGGAGCCTGTCCCCTCCAGCATCTCTGGTTGTTCACCATGTGATCTCCTCTAACACACTCTCCCACCATGATGACATCTGCCATCAGATGAAGTGACAGCTGGCAAGGCCCTCACCAGAGCCTGCAGCATGTTGTGTGAGTTAAACTAATCTCTCTTTTTGTAAGTTACCCAGCCTCAGTATATTTCATCATAGTAATGCAAAACAACTAACACAGTACTTTTGATAATGCATATTTTCATATGTAGTGCTCTGCTGTGACTACACTAAAAAGCATGGTGGAGTAGTCAGCTGCCAATTCCTATTTTTTTTTTTTTTTTTTCCAGTACAGGGGATTAAACTCAGGACCCTGCACTTACCAGGCAGGCAGAGCACCGCTGAGCATGTTACATCCCTGGCCCCCAGTTCCTATTTATAATATATAAATTTGGATTAAAGAGGAACAAAACATTCAGGTTCCATAGATACAAGGTATAAAAAATACAGTGAAATGAATGGACAAAGGTAGAGTGGCTCTTAGATTAAAAACCAGTGTTAAGTAAGGTCTTTGTACATTGAGCACAGTTAAGGTCTTTGTACATGTGATAAAGGAAAGGAACATAACCTTCACTGAAGTTTCCTTAACATTCCAATGCAGAAGAAATACGACATTTTTCACAAAGTAAGCATGCCTTATTTGTTTATAAGTGTAGCGTCAAGGTAATTCTCTGTTTTGTGACAAAGGACCAAGAAATAAGGAAGTATCCCAGAAAAAAACTCCTGACTTAAATGTTAGTACACACTGATGCATACATTCAGTTTTTCTTGTTTTTTTTTTACATTCAGTTTTGAAGACCTAAGAATCTATACCTTTAGAAAGGGGACAAGACATTGGATGTAAGTTGGAAAAGAAAAAGTAATAATGCTAGAGATTTTTTAAAAATTATATGATCAACTGAAACACTACCATAGTAAAAATGGAAACTACCAGGCTACTCCAAAATAAATCATTTTACTGTATAATTTCTGGAACTTGGTTTTCTTATCACAGCCTAGAAGAAAATTTGAAATTATGTTGAATAATAATAATTTTAAATATTTTTGAAATCTTGATTAATGTCATTTAGTGAGATGTCTGAATTTCATACATCTCTACTAATTTAATACAAGCACCCAATGATGAATGTAAATGTATTGAATGCCTAAAATGTACCAATAAAAGAACTAAAAAAAAAAAAAGAACCAATTTGGTTTTCAGTCTAATAAATATCAAATCTGTTCGGTTATAAACATTTGACAACTGCTTTTGTAGGAATTGCATTGTTGGGTGGAAACTTTTCAGCTGCATAAAAGGCTGGAAACACTGTGGTCTACAATGAGTTAGGTGGATGCACACAAAAGAGAAATTGATCAATCATCTCCAGACAGTATTTTCCTTCCATTTAAGCCTCTTTCTCCTTAAGAAACTTCTGCTAACTTACTGAGGTTTCATATAGCATCTGCAACCTTTCTTTATTAAAATACTGAAGTATTATTGATTTATATTTTTATTGTTTAGCCCGTTGGGACATTTTAAAGTCCAGAGAGGACCAGACTATCATCCCTTGTGCCCTGCTGTGTGGGAGGGACTATTGTGTCCAGTAGGACCCAAGTTATTTTTGTTCTTCCCTGGACTCTGGAAGCATTCACAATTTTTCAAACATTTTCAAAATGCCCCCTAAGGAGATCAGTTGTCCAGATGAGAACCCCATGTCTACATAGTAAAGGCAAACTTGAGTTGGGCTGCACTGATCTGTTTTGAAAGGTTCTCATGGACTCCTCTCAGGAAACCAGCAAGGCCAGTTTCACACACAAGAAGCCCCAGTCCAGAGTGATAGAATGACTTGGCCAACATTATCCAGCTATTAAACACTTGCCTGTCCAACTTTAGTATTCTCATTTGTAAAATGTCTTAGAGCCAAGCACTCAAGGCAGATTTATTGAATGAGTGAATGGAGAAATAAAGCAACAAACAGATTAGAAGAATTGTCTGGCACGCTTTCTTCACTTTAGTACCCAATCTAGTATGTTTCTGCAATACGTAAAAACCAAAATGAATTTACAGAGTCTGTCAAATGATAGAATGAGAACTTCTACTTTATATAAGGCTTACAGGAATTAAACAAGTTCTATGTTTCAAAAACACTCAGAACCTAATAGTTTCTTTCCTATATCCTTTCCCCCTTCCACACTCTTTAAGATCAAATGAAAAGGTCACCTTAATACAAAAAAAATCTTTTAGTCAATTATAGCATTTTATAGAAGTCAAAAATCCTTTTCTGCACATTATCTCACTTAATCCAATTATTCAGAGGTGCTTTTGGGCACCCACTAGACACCAGAGACTCAGTCCAGGGAAGAAGACAGACCCCCTGCTTTTGGCCCCACTTGGATTCTCACACTTCTGCTTCATCTTTTCAAGACAGGATTCTGTTTCATTAGCATTGGAAGCAAATCCTTGGTGAAACCCTGCCCTGTACAATCTGGCTTTGTGTTAAAGATTACATTCTACCCTGCTCTGAAGCCTCCAGTGGTTTAGTCCCTTCCAAGCTTGGATTTGACTCTTAAAGAAGTTATTCTTTTCTCCCCTGAAAACGGTTAGAGTTCTCTACCAGACAAAATGGCCCTAATGGTACTACATTCTAAAATGGCTCCCGTTCCTAAAATGGTTCCCACTTATGGAACTGAGCCACTTGGGGAGGAGGGGGAGTGAAACCTACCCCCTCTGGTGAAGCAAAACCTAACTTGTTGCTCCACCCTGCTACCCACATGATCCCCCCATTCTAATCACCCAGCGTCCCATTGCTCAACTCTCAGGATACTCTCCCTGCTGCACTGCCCTATATAAACCTCACCCCCAGTTAGTCTCACCCTCTCTCTCCACTGTTCAATGCAGCCCAGCAGCTCCATCCCCAATAAAGCCCTGCCTCAGGTGTTCCTGTTTCTGCTTGTTTTCTTTCAAAAACATCCTGAAGATACTCCTTGCCTGTCCATCCCATAGCAGGGTGGACTCAGCAGACATTCACTGGCCTCCTGCCCTGGCAGGCAGGAGCTGGGGTCCTGTTGTAGGACAACAAGCAGGACTTAGAGATTCTAATCTGTCCTCTTTATAACAGAACATGGAATCCCAACCCCCATATGCCCTTGGACCTGACCCATGGCATCTGCAAGTAAAATGGGAAAGGAAGTCATAAATGGCAAAAATTAAGGACAGAAGAGGTTCTTCAGCAGCTACTTGGCAATCCTAGGAGAGCTTTTGCATTGAGAGACAGGAAGTTGGGTGGATCTAAGCCAGAGCTACTGGTCCTTCCTCTCACAACAAATCACAGCCACTCATCCTTGCTTAACTATGTCCTGGGTGGCACAGAGAAGGCATAGAGGAACCATGCAGGAAACACCCCAGACCAGATTCCATACAGGAACAAGGTACAGGGCTTGGTAGCCCAAAGGAAAGCATCCAGCCTATTTTCCTCCAGGGTTGCTGGCCTAAGACTGAAGTCAGAGCTCCTAAGATTGAAATGTGCTCCTGGATCCCTGGGTCTGATTTTGTTGTTCTTCATGCCACAGAAAGAAAAGCAGGGCAAGAGAAGCCAACCTGTGTGGCTGAATCTACAAGAGAAGGAGCAGGTCCATTCTGGGAATGTAAGTTCCCACTCTGTCTGACTGGCTCAACCTCTGCATCCCAAATGCCAGGAGAGAATCCAGCACACACAACAGATGAATATAATAAGTACTCAGATGGAAGACAGGAGGGAAAGAAAGCAGAAAGACAGAACTTTCTTGTTTAGCCATGTTTTCTCCTTATGTGTGTTGCAGGGTATAACATGCATGGATTGCACATCTATCATTATCTCTCTCACTTTCCAAAGCAACCATCTTTCATTATAGCCTTTGTGTTTTAGATTAAACCCAAAGGACATAACATTGGATAACAACAACCCACCCCATACTTTTCTACTGTAAATTTGTACTTTAGCATAATAGTAGCCAGCTGAGCATCTCAGTACCTGCACTTGGGGGATACAGGAAGCAATTTTTATGTTTAACCACTTGTATAATGAATCCCAAGGTGTGTGCACCTGTGCAAAAGTGTCAAACTGGGATTTTTACCCATGTAATGCTCCACATAATAGTTTTTTTTCATATATTTACCTGAGCATTACAGGGGGATAAAATACACACACACCATTCTTCTGTTAAGTAAGCATGTACTTCAACCATAATGAAATGTGGGTGTGGCTCACAGGAGCTGGGCATTCTAGACAGCAGGAACCCATTTATGCATTCACCTACTTGGCAGGAGCTCCATGGTCAGGTGTGTACAGGAGCTCCAAAGTAGCAACAGGTGTGCATTTAGGATTTGTTTTTCTAAAAGGTTTTTTGATTTTTCTAATAAAAGTAGCCCAATTTAGTACAATGGCACATGAAAAACCAGATTTGCAAGTTTTGGAGGAGGCTGAAAGTAAATCATCAAGTGACTCATACATGGATCATAACGTTGGCCATGTAAACCAAACTTCCTGTGTCAGTAAAATGGAGAAAGAATTGACCAACACAAACACAGGGAAGACCTCCCTGATTCAGATGAGGGAGAAAACAGTAATGTTAATGCTTATTTGACTAGTTGAAATGGTACAAAATGGTCATGCAACCAAATGGAATGATGCAATGTTAGAACTACATCTGAAAATATAGTAAGGATCTTGACAGGGGTGAAACCTATTGGACAGAATGCCAGCACTGCCATTCAGAGTTGGAAATGGTAACAGATGAAATGCCACAAGATGTTGTGAAATACACAGCTGATGAAATACAAGTACATAAAAGTGAATATGGCACCAATAGTCATATTCAAAAATGTGTTTATTATGACACCTCACTAGCTGAACTGAAAGCATTCATAGGTCTGCTGTACTTAACAAGGCTTTCTCATGGTAACTGTAGGAATATAAAAGCCTGTGGATGTAAAAGACTCATGGGTATGGGTTTGAGGTTTGTGTAATAACAGTGACACAAAGGAGATTTGGTTTCCTTTGAAAATGCCTGAGATTTGTTGACAAAACCACCCACCAAGAAAGAAAAAGATCTGATAATCTGGCTGCTATCTACTCATTGTTTGAGAGTTTTGTTTCAAAAGGTCAAGCAATTTGCACACTGTCTGAACACATGACTATTGGCGAATAGCTTGTAGCATTTGTATATTAGGGTGGTGTGGTGTTTACAGTTGAACAAAGGGAAGAGAAGGGAATGATTCAGCTCCTTTGTTTCTACCTGTACTAAAATTTAAACAAAACTGAAGCCTGAGGTGGTAACTTTTTACAACAAAACCAAAGGCAGCATAGAAGTTGTTGATGAGTTATGCTGCAACTGAGATGTCATTCCAAACACAAGGCATTGGCCAATGGTTGTGTTTTACTCAGTCCTAAACATGTATGGCATAAATAGTTTGATGTTTTTCAAAGGAAATAAATGCAAAATATCAGGGAGAATTTTTCTTAGAGGACTGGGACTGAAACTCATAAGAGATCATTTATAGCAGAGGAAGGACAAAATGTTTCTGCCCAGGGAACTATCCAAAAAAATTGTGCAGCACACTGGTGAGCTGACAGGTGAATACACAGGTGCAACACCATCAAGACCTACTATGACAACAGGAAAACCAAAAAGATATCAACTGTGCCCTACAAAAAAGGACAGGAAAACAAAACATATGTGCTATCAGTGTAGCTGATACTTGTGTATGGAACATGCCATTGTCTTATGTGAAGACTACCTTCAGTGTGACAATTGAAGCAAAGATTATTTTTGTTGTAGAGTTCTATTGGTATTTTCATAGTAGTCCATATATAAATTTATTTCTGATGTTATCTTTTAGGTTTTATAAGCAAGTACATAGCTGATGTGAAAATGTTGATGTTTATTCCTAAATATGCAATATATATTAAGAATTTAATAGTTTACTTTATTGATATTTTATATTCCTGTTAACCACACACATTGAATAATATAATAAGAACTACCTGACAAATTAGCAAGATCAGTCAAGTATGTCCTACAAAAAGACCAGGAAAGCAAACCACATGTGATGTTGATGTAAGCAATACGTGTACATGGGATGCGCTGTTCTCAAGTGCGAAGACTGCCTTAGGTGTGATAATTGAAGTAAAAATTATTTTTGTTGTAGGATTCTTTGTGTTGTTGTTGTTGTAGAATTCTATTGGTATTTTCAGGTAGGAATTTATTTCTGTTTTTTTTTTAGGCTTTGTACACCAAAAAACAGTCAATGTTGAAAATCTGATGCTTTTTTATAAACACTCAGTAAATACCCGTTAAGTACTTTTTGTTTATTGTAGCAAAACTCATAAAATTAAAATTAATAATTCATCTATAGAAATACTCTAAAGAATAAATGTGGGTATTATACACCCATAACAATATGCCCTTGTGGCAAAATTGGTGCTGTGCGCTGCAAGGTTAAGAGGCTTTAAAATATTCTTTGCAGGGAGTACAATGAATAAACCCTTAAAAATGCTAACTTTTTCAGCCTTTTGAGGAATTAACTCAGAAACTATTTACTTTAAAGGGAAATAAACTCCTAACGAATTAACAGGTCTAGGATGGATTGTCAATGTCTACTCCCATCAGTAGGAGAGGTCTTCCTGCAATCCTTATACTGATTAAGCCCTAGCTGGATCCAGCTTGCAATGTACTAGAACTTCAGGAGACAGAGCAACATGTTAAACAACAACTGAGAGATGTAGTCAGCAAAATTCAGGCTAGGGGAATTTTGTACAACAAATAAACCCACTTTTTAAAAAAAATGTTTTAAAAATTTGACAGAGAGAATCTTAAAAGGCGGGTCTAAGAGAACAAATCAACCAGTTATTATGTACTAATCATATATATGAGGGGGAGGCAATCACCCCAAAAGCAACAAAAATTTCTTCTTGGGAAGATGAAAAATTCTTAGTTGTTACAATGATTTGTGGCCTTCCAAAGGGCCACAGTATATGAAGAAATGCACAGTTGTCCTTTATTATCCACAAGGAATAGTTTCCAGGACCTTATTCCACCCCAGGATACCAAAATCCATGCTTATATAAAATGACAGAGCATTTTCCTATAACCTACACACATCCTCTTACATACATTAAATCTCTCTAGAAGACTTATAATACCTAATAGGATGTAATTGCTGTATAGATAGTTGTTATACTATATTGTCTAAGGAATAGTGACAAAAAGAAAAAAAATCTGTATATATTCAATATAAATGGATTTTGTTTTCTGAGTATTTTTGATCCATAGTTGGTCAGGCCAGGGATTTAGCTCAGTGGCACTGCTCCTGCCTCGCAAGGGCAAGGTCCTGAGTTTGATCCCTGGTGCCAGAAAAAAAAAAAAAGATTGAAATGTAAAAGTAGAACTTAGAGGTATAGAAGGCAACTGTACTGTACAGCTATGGTGTCAAAATTTCACAGGAGAGGCAAAATTATAATTAGAAAAAAGTCTTAAAATTCCACTGGGAAACTAGAATAAAAGGGGGTTTGAAAATATGGAATTAAAACAGATACAAATTGTAAAATAAGTATGAGGCAATAGGAGAAATGTTGAACAGGAGGTATCTGATAAAATATTGTTATTATTTTAGTATGCTAATGGCATTGTGGTTATGTTTTGGCATTCTTATCTGACAGAGATAACTACTGACATAATTTGCAGCTGAAATAGAAAGTAGAGACAGAAACAGACACAGAGAGCTGGAGATAAAGGCCAGGAGATTAATTGATGCTTCTCAGATCAACAGACTTCCTTTTTGTATTTCAGGATCTGTCATTTCTTAGATTGGGTAGCTAATCGGTGGTCCTTGGTTCACAGATAGTGTTTTGTTTGGCCTTTGAAGTGTTTTGAGTGAGTTTGAGCCCACATTTTAAAGTGAGACATCTCATTTCCAGTTTCTCTCAAGAAATTGGACCTTCTGGAACTTGGATCTGAGCCCTTAAGAACCCTCCTTATTCTTCTGGCCTCCACAGCCAGCATAGGTTATGCTGGAAATAACCACACTCACACTTTGGTCTGTCTGTCACCTTTTCCCTTCTTGCCAGATGGAAATTATATCATTAATCACCGGCACAAGTCTTTCTACACCAACTATGGGCCAGGCAAAGTTTGGTACATATCTCATTGAATGCTCTAATCACACCAGGAGGCAAGTATTGCTATCTCTACTTTATAGGAGATGACAGTGAAGCTCAGAGAGGTGAGGTGACTTACCTAAGGCCACACAATTATTTAGAATTTAAACCTGATTGTTCTGATTCCTATGCATATATTTTCATGTCAGGCTAGTCGCTGCATCCTTCACAAGACCACCGTAGGAAGCTGGGATGTTCTAATCCGAGAGGGGACAGGTCAAAACTGCTCAAGCTCCCCCATAGCCATGGCCTCAGTCTGGTTTGTTCCTTGGCAGGTGTTATGGTTTATATCTAGTTGTCCCCCAAGTCCTCATGCACTCATGGATTGAGCTTTGGAGAGGTGATTGGATCATGGATGTGTGATACTCATCAGTGGATTAGTCTGCTGATGTGTTTGCAGTTAAATTTGATTTGGGAGGTGAAGCCTGGTTGGAGGAGGTGGGTCAAGTGAGGGTGTGGCCTAGAAGGGTCTATCTCCCTCATTATCCCTTCTTCTCTCTCTCTGCTTCCTGCTGCCATGCCATCAACTGTTTCTGCTCTGCGGCCCCTCTGCACTGATGCCCTGCCTTGAAGCCATTTTGACTGAAACATCTGCAAACTGTGAGCTAAAATAAACCTCAAGCTATCGATGTTCGGTATTGTGTCTCGGCCATGAGAAAGTAACTAAGACAGCAAACATATGTTTACCTACCATGCTGGACACTCAGAATGAACCAATTTTTAGTATCTCCTCCTCTATATGAGGGAAGTATTAAGTTATAATAATCTAAAGTGAAACTTGTATATTCCATATAAACCCAAACTTGGAATATAAAATAAAAATACAATACCTTATAGTTTGCTCCATGTTTTAAATTTTAAGCAAATTAAAACTCCAAGTGGTCATATAGAATGACAGAATTGAAGAAACTGAAGATCCATTTCTTCATCTTTACCATTGCTGGGCTACCGCTTATTCAAATCTATTATTCAAACGCAGGAATACACAGGATTGCACGTATAAAACTTGCCCAAAGTGAATGATTCCAAGTTGTTATGAATTTATCTTCAAAACAAAAATTTACAGTTGAGTCTGTATATTGCCATTGACTAAGCAACAAGAATCAATTTCCACATAAAATAATGTTTTTGTTTGCTTGTTTGGTTTAGTCTGGTTTAGTTTGGTTTTTATTTTTTGAGGCAGAGTCTTGTTATAGAATCCACATTGGCCTCAAACTCACTATGTAATCCAGGCTGGCCTCAAACTCCCAATCTTCCTGCCTCAGCTTTCCAGGTGCAGAAAGAATATTTTAAAGGCAAGTAGTAACAATGTACCATTTGCAAGTGACATATATTATAAAAGTCTTAACAATAACCACAATAATTGTTTAGAATTTAGGCCAACAAACTTTTTCCAGGAAAGAATATTTTATCACTGACATTGTTTATAATTCAAGCTGTCTTTATTCATTTTCTGTTATTATAACAAAATACCTGAGGCTAGTTTACTTTATAAAGAAAAAAAGATTTCTTTAACTTTTACATATGGAACTTCAAAGGGATGATCCCTGATAGCACAGTTCTGGTAAGGACCCCCTGGCATCACAGTGAGAGTGGAAGTGAAAGCAAAGATCGAATGCCAGAAAGGAAGCCAGAGCAAGGGGGAAGGACTACTCTTGCTCTTTTTTTTTTAACAATGCTCTCACAGAACTAACCAAGGTTCCTAAAAGAATTACTTTAGTCCCTCCCAAAGGCAATGTCCCAGAAAGAACTAAGGAAATCCCACCAGGCCCCACCTCTTAAAGGCCCTACATCCTCTCACATCTCCACACTGGGGACAAAACTTCCAAACCCCTGACCTCTTGGGTGAAAAACTCGCACTATACATAAAATAGAAATATGGCAATAATAAGAAAAAAAGCAAACTGAGTTTTAGTTCATTTTATTATTTTGGTAAATTCGCAGACAAGGGACCCATTATTGTGCCCCTGTGTGAACCAACTTTGCAACACCACTGTTCCCAGGGCCCTCATGTGCTCAATCCTCCATTCCCAGGGCTCTGTAAGACCCCAGCCTTATTCTCCTGCATTCAGAAGGGCCCCCAGGCCTTGGCCCTCAATGAGACTCCCCACAAGAGCAATAGAGGGGGTGAGAGCAAGCCCGACAACTGGCATGGGAGTGTGGGCCGAAGCCCCAGCTCTACATTTTACCTCTCTAAGCCTCAGTTTCTTCATCCAAATGAGATCAAGCATTAAAAACAAGGGTTTGGTAGAAGCAACAAGATTATAAACCATGAAGCAGCATTCAAAACCAAGTAGGAATCCACAATGGATGAATTTCAGAAAAGCCTAGCATAGTCTGGAGATGCATTTCTAGAGGTAAAAATAGCTGCTGTGTATGAGCACTCACCATGCATCTGCCACTTTGCATATATTATCTCATTTAATGTCATCCTCATCATGATTCTGTGAGCTTGATGCTGTCACCCCTATTTTAATGACGAGGAAAACAAGGCTCAAAAACATTTGTAGACTTGCCCAAGAATTTATAGCTGAGCCAGGATGCAACCCAGGAGATGGATATTCCAGAGATCACCAGAGCTAAAGAGGAGAAAGCTTCCTTCTGCTCTGTGTGGGGTAAAAAGGGGACATCACCTAGAAGTCACAGGAAGTGGGGGCAGGCACTGGCGGTGGAATGGGGGCTGCTAACCTTGACGAGCAGTTACAAGGAAGCTGCCTCGAGTCTGAGGAGGGTGGCTGTGTTTGCTCCCTTGCTCCTTCCTATTTAATGGGCTTTTTAGCAACTGAGTAAATGAGTAGTCAAAGTGATCTTGTGCTCTAAGCCAGGCAGCCAGGCAGCTTCTAGATCATGGAAGAAGCTGCCTTGGAACTGCATCTAGCAAACTACCAGGGAAATCAACAGTCCAAATGCTTGGCACGGGAAGAGAGTGAGCAATAGAATGGGTCTGCATCCCTGTTTTAGATTTTGGAAACTAAATCTGAGAAGAAAGAAACTACTTGCTCAAGGTCACACCATCCGAAATTACCAGAGTTGGGCCTTGAAGCCCAGCCTATAATGTTTCTGCAGCACGTGGCTGCCCCAAGGAGTACTGCAAAGTCCCAGGGTCTGGGTATCTTCTGCGGAAGACACAGATTTTGTTTTCTCTCAGCACACAAAGCTCCCACAGGAGTGATGATGCTGCAGCCTCTGCCTACGACTTTTTCTATTCTGAGTGTGGGGTGTGCAATTAGCATACATCTGAATACATTTTTCATTTTTAACAGAAGGTAGAAATACTTGGGAACAGAGATCAAACACTCATGTTAGCAAAGGAAGCTGTGTGTCATTCTGCTTTAGGGTGCTGCTTCACGAGCTTCTCTCTGCCAAGGGAGTCCCTTCCTCATTGTCAGCATCTGAGAACTACATATCCGGGACAGAACTGATAGCTTCCCCTTGTGTCTTTCTGGGCCAGGTACATTCTTCCTCCATATCCCATTACACTGCACTCCCAGACACTTGGAAGAGAGCCACATGGAGTGGCCTAGCCTCCAATCCAGCCTCAGAGGACTTGCATGGTTGAAAGGTTCTAGAAAGTTCTCTCAATATTGCCGGAGTCTTGACACTCTGCTTGGAACATCCAGCAGCAAACTGAAGAACTCTATGCCCCAATAGCTACAGGGCTAATTCTAGACTTTGTGCTAACTCTATTCAGTCTGTGGGGTATATTCTGAGGGTCCACCCAGCCCCAAACTATTGTTATGACTCAGATCATAAATGTTCCTCAAAGGCCCATATTCCAGAGGCTTGGTTGCCAGCCCATAGCACTATTGGGAGGTGGTGGAACCTTCAGAAGGTGGGGCCTAGTGGGAGGAAGTTAGGTCCCTGGGGGCAAGCCCTTGGAGATATATTGGAAACCCAGATTTTTTCTCTCTCCCTGTCCCTCTCCCTCTGCTTCCCAGCCACAGTGAGGTGAACAGCTTTCTCTCCCATGTGCTCCTCACCAAGAGGTTCTCCCTCATTGAGACCTAAAAGTAACACAGCCAAGTGACCATGGTCTGAAACCATGAGCCACAACAAATCTTCCCTCCTTTTAAATTGATTACCTCAGATATTTGTTGCAGTGATAGAAAGCTGCCCGACACAACTATTCTCCCCAATACTGTGAGGACACTATTCTGTCTCAGTGTTAGGCTAGCACTTAGTTCAAGCTGTGAAAGACCTTTTATTGAGTCCAAAACCATTCAGGAGGAAGTCAGATGACAGCCACCAGGAGAACTTGAGTCCTTCTGGCTTGCTTATCTAGGTTTATTCTTTGATAGTTAAATAAAAGTAGCTCACAGCCCCATTCTAGATATCTACATTTCTCCTAGTGAGCCTTAGCCCTCATCTCCTACCTCCTCTGTGGTCTTACTCTTCATACCACCTTTGTTCCCCCTGCCCCCAGTGTGGGACACTCACTGAGGACTACTTCACCCCCCACCCTACTGCCAGGAACATGAGCTTCTGTATGTAGCAGACTTTCATGGAAGCTTTAGAGTGATGGAGGGTAGTGATTGCACATCACAACAGCGTAAGCAATAGCTTCAAATCAATATTATCCTAAAACCTACTTTTATGCTAAAATTCATCCTCTATTTGCTCATCACAGACAATCTCTCACAAGCTACACTCACCCTTAGGTGCTAGGTTGTCCTAGTCTCCTGCTTTTTTCAGATCCAAACCCAAGCCCAGCTGAGCCATAGTCCACCCAAGATCAATGAATAAGAAACCATTGTTTCTAGGTACAACTCTCCAATGAGAAATGTCATTATATTGCATACCTAAAATGTACAAATAAAATTAATTTTAAAAAAAGAAATAATTGTTTCTTCTAAGCCACTGAGATTTAGCTGATTAATTACTGAATTCAACATCCACTCAATGCATATAGCCACTCTTCACATCTTACCAAGATAGGAGCAAACCTCAGTTTGTACACCTCTGGTGACAGAGAGCTCACTCCACAAAGGCTTCCCAATCTCATCTCTCAATTCTAAGCTATCCCCACTCAAGTCTGAACATTACTCCTTCTGTCCCTCTTCCTTGGTCTTGCAAAACTCACCCCCCCACACACACACACACACCAGCACGGCCTGGGAACAACTGAAGCAGTGATGGTGCTAGACCCTGTGCCTTTACCCCTCTACCTTCTCTTCTGGTCCATGATCTTCCCTCCTACAGAGTTTGGAAGCAGCCACCACAGCCAATGAATGTGGCCAGCAGTGATGGCCAGACCCTTGTCTCTACTGGACTCCACTGGGTCTCTATGGGAAACACTCTGGAATCAAACAGACCTGGGGGCAAACCCTGGCCCCACTGTCACCTGCTGTGTCTCCTTGGACAAGCCACT
This sequence comes from Heterocephalus glaber, assembly GCF_000247695.1. The sequence goes on along the minus strand of NW_004624733.1, from coordinate 14,346,752 downwards.
TAATTTTCCTGTTTTCTCATTAATGAGACAACCAGAGTCACCTCCACTTTATGCCCTGTACACTGAGCACAGCACCCACCAAATAAAAAACACTCAGTCTTAGCTGTGAAATTACAGGAGCAACTGTTCACGCAATGCCAATTGAATGCACTGTCACCTATGTTTCTTGAGTAAAGCTTTATTTTTAAAATTTCTATTGAAATACCCAAACAATACCAGAAAGGACAAAGAAGAAAGCAAGTCTGATCACTCAAACATAATACTGGTAAAGTGTTAACACCCTTTGGAGAGATATTTGATTTTGGAAAGGGCAAATGCTGTACCTCTTGATCTTGTTCTTGAGGGAAATAGCATAGGAAGGAGGAACGAAACAGTCTTTGGGGTGTGTCCAATCCCAGTTTTGTCATTGGTTGGTCACTCATGTGATGCTGGGTCAGTGACTCCAGCTCTCAGAGCCCAGTTTCATCCTTGGTATGTGAAGGAATTTTTTTTTTTTTTTTTTTTTTTGGGTACTGGTGATCGAACTCAGGTCTTTGTGCTTGCACAGCAGGAGGTGAACCACTGAGCTAAATCCCTCGCCCAGTGAAGGAATTTTTTAAAAGCAGTTTTAGTGAGATATGATTCAAATACAGCAGACCCCCCCACCCCACCCCACCCCACATCCACAGGGTAAATAACTTCCAAGATGATCTGGGGATGCCAGAAACCATGGATAGTGTCAAACCTCACATAATCTCTTTTTCCTACACACACATACTTATAATCACTTAACTTACAAATTAGACACCTTAACAACAAAAACTAATAATAAAATAGAACATAATTAACAATGGACTGTAATGAAAGTTATTTAAAAACTTATGAATAGCTTATTTCTAGACTTCCCATCTAATATTTTTAAACCACAGTGATGCTTGGCAACAGAAATCCCAGAAAAGTGAACCCATAAAATGAAGACCCCTGCACTGATCATTCACCCATGTACAGTATACAGAGCGATGCATCCACCACCATGGTCCATTTCAGCACATTTTCCTCACCCCCACAAAGAAAGCCTGCAGCCCTTGTGCACCATGCCCATCTCCCTAGGCCTGGCCAGCCTCGCTGGGAACAAACTCTTTGGACCCAAGCCCTGAGAGCGGACGGAGGATGGTAGGAAAACGGATGAGTTCAGTGTTTGATGGGTTATGAATTGTATTCTCATATTTTCTGGTGTTCCTTGTGAAATTGAGGATTCCTTTTTTATTTCTTCTGATATTTGGGGCCACTTCTCTGTGAACAAAGGGGCTGGTCAGGAATCCCTAAGGGTTCTCTTCTTGACCAATTTAGGCCACTGCGTGTCTTGGAGCAATCAGGGCTGGCAGAATTATCTCCGTCAACCACTATTAGCCAGGAATTCGTAAGGGCTAGCTGCCTTATGCTGTTTCTCATCTAATTCTCACAAGAAATCAATGAAGTGAGTCCATTTTATTGAAGGGAAAACCATGGCTCTTTAAGCGAGTATGTATACCATAGATCTAATTGGGAGTTAACATGTAGACTATATTAAAAAAAACTTCCATGAATCAATAAGAAAAACCAAACAACTCAATTTTAAAGTGGGCAAAGGACTTGAGTACATTTTTCTCCAAAGAAAATATGCAAATGACTATCAAGCACATGAAAGGATGCTCAACATCCTAATCACTAGAAAAATACAAATTAAAACTACAACGACATACCATTCACTTGTTAGGATGACTAATAACCCACTAGAAATCAGCAAGTCTTGACAAGGATGTGGAGAAACTGGAACCTTTGTGCATATTTGGTGGGGACAGAAAATTATTCAGCTTCAGTAGAAAGCAGTATGGCAGTTCCTCAAAAAAGTAGAATTACTATATGATTCAGCAACTCCTATTTTGGGTACATACTCAAAAGAATTGAGAGAAGGATCTCAGAAAGATATCTGTACCTCCACATTTATAGCAATGTTATTTAAAAAATTTTAATTTATTAGTATATGTTTGCAGTACATGAAGTTTACATTCACCTTAGGGAGTAGGTCATGTACTTAACACATCTTGATCCTTTCTTTTTCTTTTTCCTCCCTGCCACCTACCTCTCTCACTTTGTCTCCAGATCCCCTTTCCCCCTTTTCATTATTATCATCATCATCATTATTATTATTTTAGTTCATGTTTATGACATATAATGTACACATTCATTCTGGATATTTGGTATATGTAACTCTTGGCATTATTTACAATAACCAAAATGTGGGAGTAATCTAAGTGTCCACTGAAAGATATATGTATAAGCAAAGTATGGCATATGCAATAGATTGTTTCACTATTAAAACAAAAGTGATTCTGACACATGCTTCAACATGGATGAAACTTGAGAACATCATGCTAGTCACAAAAGGACAAATACTGTATGATTCTCCTTCTCTGAAGTTCCCAAGTCAGTCCTATTCACAGAAAAAGAGTAGAAGGCTGGTGGTCAGGGGCTGGGTTGGGGCAGAATTGAGAGTTGTTCAGTGGGTAATAAAATTTCAGATTTGCAAGATGAAAAAAGGGTTCTGGGGATGGATAAGGGTGATGGCTGCATAAAGTGTGAATGTACTTAATGCCACTCAACTGTAGTCTTAAAAATAGTGAAACTGATATTTTACCATGATTTAAAAATAAATAAATCACAGAGATCTTCTTTTTCTTTGAGGCTATGGTTGCCAGCACTAAGATAAGAGCCCAGGTGAAGCTGAGGCTCAGAGAGGGGAAGGAGCCCGTCCAGGGTCTCCCCAGACAATATAGACACCCATACCATGGTCGCTGTGGTACCCAGAGGAGGCATCTTTCTATTGATGGCACCAAGCACAAGAACAGGCTTGGCACAGGACACGAGTTGAGCTGAAATTAATTGTCAGAACAAGTTTTGCTTAAATGTCGCAGCTTCTTTCTGTGTATTTAGCAAGGAAAAAAAACCACTCTCAGTAAGGAAGTGGACTCAACACATCCTTCCTGGCTGGCACTGGTTGTGGTAGAAAGCATATGAGTTTCCTATGAAGTCAGAATTTTTCTGTTGGAAATCTACAGCATCCCCAGCAAGTCATTTAACCTCTTCCAGCCTCGGTCTCCTTATCTTGAAAAAAATGGATAAAATGCCCTACCTCACAGGATTAACTCAACCTATATCTATACAGATGAGCTTGGCAATTTATTCTGTAAAAAGCCAGGTAGCAAGTGTTTTAGTGTTTGTGGGCCCTGTAGTCTCTGCCACACTTCTCAGCTCTGTCTTAATAGTATAAAATCAGCCATAGACCATGTGTTGTTGCAAAAGCAGACAGCAGGCTGGATTTAACCTGGGGGTCATGCTCTGCTGATGCCTGATATAAAGCAGTTGGGTAGCACCGGGTACATGCAAGGTTACATCATGAGATTCTCTCATGAGCTTTCTTTACATTTGCCTTAGTAGGTTCTTCCCACTCTAATAGATTTTTGTGACTCACAGAAATTTCATTTCTTTAATATGGAAAATTTTTGTTTATCTTATAATTTTTAAAAAAGAAATCAAAATATTTTGCACATCCCTAAAGGTATTGGGAGGCCTAAGAACTGTGCCTATGTGCCTGCCAGCTCTAGGCAAGCAGAAGGTCTCAGGAGACAAGACTTCCATACTTACCTCTCCCCTTTGCTGGTGGGCCTGAGGGTCAGTTTACTTGGGCTGGCATAGTCAAATATAGCAGACTAGGGGACTTCAACAAAAGAACATGTTTTCTCATAGTTCTGCAGCTAGACTTCTGAGATCAATGTGTTAGCATGGTCAGAGTCGGGTGAAACCTCTCTTCTTGGTTTATAGACAGCCACCACCTCACTATGTGCTGCTCATCTGTCCTCTTTGTTCATATGGAGGGAGGAAAGGAGAGAGACAGACAGACAGACAGAGAGAAGCTCTAGTATCACTTCTTATAAGGAGACTAACCCTTTAGGCCCTGCCCTTGTGGTCTCATTTAAGCTTAATGTCTTTTAAAAAGACTTCATCTCTGAAGTGTCTGTCCTCCACAGATTGCCTCCACTTCAGATGGTAGCCTCAAGTCTCAGGGACTATCCATACTTCTGTCTAGGAGGCTGTAAATTTATGAGTGCCCCCCCCCAGCTTTGAGCGTTTTCTACAGTGATTCATAGAACTCATTTATAATGTTATTATAAGTGATACAGATCAAGACAGACCAAATGAAAGACATGAAAAGCAAGATTTGAAGAGGAAACACAGTTTGGTGGCCTCTCTTTGTGGAACCCAGACACATGTGAAATCCAGATCAGACTTCTGGCACATGAATGTGTTCACCAACCAGCAAGCTCTGGCAAGCCTCAGTGTCCAGAGCTTTTATTAAAGTTTAATTTTGCAGACATGATTAACTAAATAACTGGCCATGTGATTGTACTCAACATCCACCTTCTTCCCTTCCCTATAGGCCGAGTTGGCCAAGGCTGTAATATTATGCTTGGTATTTCCTGTGATTTGTCCCAGTCAGGAAGCTACCTAGGGGCCCATGATAAGCTGCCTGTTTAGCATAACAAAGACACTCCTGTAACTCAGGAAATTCCAATTTGGAATTGAAGTTCCAATTTGAAATTGAAGCTCTGTGCCAGGAATGCCAACAAAGACCAGCTATATTCTTATTATAGCACACCTTTCTTAGACAAACCCTTTCCCTCTCTCTTCAAAGCATTGACTAAGTTTCTAGGCTCTGAACTTGTTCTCAACTTGAAAGATATCTCATCCCTGAAATAACCTCTGTAAGAGCTGATGTTGTTATCTCAGCCACATGTGAGCTCATTCTGCTCATTAAATAGGAGCAGACCCATTTAGGGCAACCACAGACCATCCGTAAACCTCCTTATCAACTGAATCTTGAGCTTTAGGTTTGAACCCCACTTCCAGGGCTGAATCCAGACCCCTCCCTTATGGCACCTAATGGATCTGTCCAGACCCCTCATCTCACTTTTCCACTGCCTGTGACTTCTCGCAGTGTTCCCTTGACTCACCCCAACTTCAGATCTTGAGCTGGAGAAGCTTTGGGTTCTGGTTTGGAATCAGTCCTGAAAAGACCTAAGCTCAACTACCAAGAGGACATTTCCAGACCAGCCATTTGTTAGTTGAATGACCTGAGAAAATCACTTCAAATCCAAAGGGTTGTGTTTCCTCGTTGAAAAATGAGAAAAATAATTCTACATTAGGATTAGGTAAGGTTTTGCTACCTAACATAATACAGGTTAGTTGTCACTCACATCCTGTCTTATTGCACTGCTATGTCTTATAATTATGTCATTTAGAGCATATGGTTTAAAAGTCACAAGCGCAAGCAGAAGAAAAAGAGTGAAAAAGTGCCCAGGATTTCCATTTTGTTGGCCTACATGTGACCCATGTCACTTCTACCTCCTGGCCAGAAGCAGTCGCATGGCTCCCACACACTTGCACTGATTGTTGGGAGATATCTACATGCTGTCTGGCAGGCAGTGACTGTCTCCAAGGGTCCTTTGACTAAGTGGGTAGTTGGGAAAATCAAGAGAGCTCATGTACGCAAAAACCCCAGCTATGGAACAGGTGATTCTGAGACTCAGATGTGTTAGTCAGTTTTCTGTCCCTGTGCAAAATATCAAGATAGTCAACCTATGAGGAAGAAAGATTTACTTTGGCTCACAATTCCAGTCCATGGTCTCTTGGACCTGCTACATTTTTCCTGTCATGACAGGAAGGTGAGGCGGGGGGTTGGGAGAAACAAATGTGGAAGGAGCTCCTCACCTCGTGGTGGGTGGGAGGCAAACAGAAAGACAGGAAGGGGTTAGGGTCCCAATATTGCCTTCAAGGGCATCTTTTCAACAACCTAACTTCCTTCCACCTGAAGTTCTACCACCTCCCAATGGCTGGCTGGGCTTGGGATCAATGTACCTTAGGGTAAATTCAAGATCCCAACTATAAGATCAGGGTTTTCTGCTTCCGTGAAGGACCTCTGTTTTTCTTGCTGATTCTTTTGTTGTTGATGAGAGAGGCGGTTTCCACCTGCACTGCTCACAGGGGCCTCTTTGCTTACAAGCTGCCCAGGTTGGACAGGTCCTAGTGGTCTGGCTGCTGGGGCTGTTTGGCTGCCTGAGGTTAATCTTGCAGGGACCACTGTGTTTTTCTCCCAATTTCTTCCCAGAGTCAGAAAGCCTAACTGCAAGCCCTCAAATCAAAGCTACGGGTAAAGCTTGCCTCAACTGTCACTGACCTTTGCAGCCACAGGGCTGTCACTTTCTATTTTCAGGCAAAGTTCCTTACATGTAGCTGGAACATGGAGTAAATAATTCATGGAACAGAAGGTAAGACATAAAATCAAGGCAACAATAACAATAATAACAACAGCTGTCATTTATTGAGTATTTACTATGTGCACACATTCTGTCAAGTGTTATATAGGAATTGTTTTATTTAAGTCTCTGAACAACTCCATAATGAAGATCCCAGTATTATCTTCTCTTTCAAAGTAGAAAAATGGAGGCACAGCAAGGTGGAATATATTTTGTACATGAAAGGGCCAAGACTCAAACACAGGTCTGCCAGACATGATGACCTCATCTCTGGACCATGGGACTCTATGCTTGGGACCCACTAGTCCTTTTACTACCTACCACTGGTGAGCATTTTTCCCAAACACAAGAATCCCTCATTCTCAGTGTGAGTGAGGATTCAATTAATTCACTTGAAAGACTAGTCAATGTTTACTACTTATCTGCTCTCTATGAGGCCCTATCCAAACCTGGTTAGAGAAGAATCCAACAAGATGAATCCAGCATGAGGTCTTAAAGGAGTTAATGATCCAAGGTAACAGTAGTTCTTAAGCAATGTGATGGAAGCCATAGGACACCAGAGGGAGGGACCTGGAAGGTGGGGCTGGAAGGGTAAGGAAAGGTCAAGAACAGGCTGGGACTTGATAGATGAATTAGGACAAGTCAGCAAGACAAGAGAGGGAGGTCATTCTAGGCAGAAAACAGCACTGGCAAAGGCGTGGATTAGCATTGCTGGAGCGTAGACATTGATTGGTAAAATTGGAATGTAAGCATGAACTGGCATTGCTAGGAGTGAATAGGCATGGACTGGATTTGTTAAAACATAAAATCCAGGAAGGGGCATGATGAGGACAGTTTTAGGAGGTATTACTAGAAAGGTAGCCAGAGACCAGACTATCCATTCTTTTACTCAGTGAATATCCACCGAGCACCAAAAGACTCCAGGCACTGTGTTAGGCACTATGGACACAGCTGTCACAAGACACGAGTTTAAAGTATGGAAGAGGAAGAGGGCAATGAACAAGTAGGCAAGTAGCCAAATAATAAGAGAGTTTTAGAGAGATAAGCACATGAATAAGGAGAAGGGCTTTGAATCCCAGGCCCAGGGATTTGAGGTGGTGGAGAGCCCTGGAAGGATTATAGGCAGAGGAGAGATGAGGTTAGATCTGCATTTACAGGCAGGAAGTAAGAAAGCAGAATGCAGCTGGCATCACAGGCTGGCCAGACATGCTCAGTATAGGACTGAGCACCCCAAGGGGGCTCAGATGATGCTCCGGAATCTGGACCTCAGTATGGTGTGCCGCCTGGTCTAGGGTTTGCACCGCTTCTCCTCCCAGCCCCTCAGTCCCCAAGGACATGTACAGGCAGGGCTAGACACTTCCTAATCCCTGAGCTGACCTTATGCCCAGGGAGAACTGATCTTAACAACTTAAAGCCCCTGGCTTTGATCCTGACGGAGGAGACTGCCTGAGAGCCTTGCATGCTGCTGCTGACTGGCTGAGGACTCAGCAGAATCTCCCCAGGGCCTTATCCATCTGCTACATGGTGCACAGGCTCTGGCTGGGAGGCAAGATCCTTGACCTTGTGCTAGACTGCTGCTTCCCGTGGGACTGGCTGTGTGTCCACAGGCAGCCTGCTACCCCCTTCTGGGCCCTGTTTCCTCAAAAAAATAGATGCAATAATCCTGCCTTCTTACTATATAGGGTTATTGTGAGAAGCAAGGGGCATCATTCATTCATTCCTCACCCAGGAAGTTCTCACCAAGAATCTACCTGTCCAGGCCCTTGATGTTGAGGGGGAGGGAGGGTACAGCCAGCTGGAAGAGAGAAATAAGTCAATCGTGTTTATGGAGCTCTGCCTAGCATGCAGGCTCTCTTCCAATCATATCCCAGAAATTATTGGCATTTCATTTTCATAGCCACCCAAAGAAGTAGGTTTTCTCATCACTGTCTTTGTGGACTAATAAGGTAGAGAAAACTAGGTGATTTGCCTGAGAGGCAGACCCACCATTAGCAGTAATCAGAGACATGAACTTGGTCTGAGTGCAGAGCCAATCTGCTATGGTTTCCATGAGTGTCCCCTACAGGCTCATAAGGAAAGTCTTGATCTCCAGAGTGGCAATATTGGGAGGTACAGTGGACCTCTAAGAGGTAAGGCTTAGTGGGAGGTCTTGGGTCACTGGGCATGTGTCCTCAAAGGGAATTGTAGGACCTTGCCCATTCTCCGACCCTCTCTGCTTCCTGGCTTGAAATGTGACCTCCCTCTAACATGTGTTCTTACCATTGCCATCCTCTGCCCTGGCAGAAGTCAGAATGATGACCACCCATGCCCCTCTCCATGCCAACTTTGAACCTTCAAATGGTGAGCTAAGCAAAACTTTTCTCCCTATGAAGCTAGTTGTCTCTGGTATTTTATTCTAGTGATATGAAGCTTACTGATACCCCATCCTTCTGCCCTCTAATCTATACCTCCTCCCTGTGCACATGGAGCTCACCGCCTAGGGGAGAGAGAATGTGGTTTTAAAAGTACTCAGAAATAAATTAGTCTGAAGTTATACTAAGATAGGAGGGATATGTGCTCATGTACTACTGCACAGTAGGATGTCTATGGTTAACAAGAATGTACTGCATATTCCAAAACAGCTAGGAGTAAGGTTTGTGAGTGTTCTCACAATAAGTGTACATATTGATGAGCATGTTAATTATCCTGATTTAAGCATTACAAAATATACACGTCACACTGTACTCTATAAATATGTATAATTATGTGTCAATAAAAAATAAGAAGAAACACTAGTGGGACCAGAGAGATGAGGGAGTGCCTGGCCTCAGGGAGGAGAGCCAGGGCTCTGGGTTATGCAGAACAAGGCTTTGGCTGCCGCAGGAGGGGCTCACAGAGCTCAGCAGGGCTTAGGGCTACAGGCTCCAAGAGGACTCGGTGGGGAGCTCATTCTTGACTCCAAGAAGCCATCTGAGGGGTGTCAGCGCATTATCCTAGAAGAAGCCTCTGCACTCAAGGGGCCATGACGGAATACAAGGAGGCAACTCAAGAGGTCACTGCAGTGTTGCTGGTGAGAGACGCATGTGGCCTAGGCTGGATGGTGCCCACACAGGTGAGGAAAGATCAGCTTGTCAGGATATGGCACAGAGAGGTGATAGGAGTGGAAGAGTAGGAAAGGGTGACCTTGGAAAATATCTTACAGTACTTGGTAAGAACCGTGGGTCTCAGAGACAGCTCCAGCAGCTCACTCTGTTGGGAAATGAAGGCTCCATAAGAGCCATCGTAAAGCACCCAAACAGAAGGCACAGGTAGGCACAGTTAGACTTAGAATCTGCTCTACCTCTACCAGCTTTGCCATCCTGACCTCATTGTCTCTGCCTCAAAATCAGGGCTATAAACACCCATATCTAACAGAATTATTGAGACAATAAAGGTGCTAGTTCCTGCCATTTGGATTTAAATCACTGCATGTCCTTAGCAACAATGTACTGGGCATATCCTACATGCCAGCTTCTGTGGCATATGTTCTGTACATGACCTTGCTAATCTCCTTAGCAACCCAATGATGTAGGCATGGCCATTTGCTTCAGTATTCAATGAGGCTCAGAGAGGTGAAGTGGTTTATCCAAGGTCATATCATGATTAAATGTAGAGTTGGAATTCAAATACAGAAAGATCTTGTTCCAAAGCCTGCACTTTTAAACACTACACTAGCCAGCTTTAAGATACAGTCTATACAAGTAACCAAAAATACAGGCAAAGGTGCTTACACAGCAGGGATTTATTATTCTCAAACATCAAGAAAATTGGTCTTAAATTATTCCAAGGTAAAGGCGGTACTTCTACCATGTCATCAAGGAGCCATGCACTTCCTTAGGCATTTGTTGACCCACGTAATGTGACAGTGACCCCAGGTGACTCCCAAGGGATCTCACTTCCACCCAGTTCCCTGGAATACACGTGCTGGTGTCTTGAGTCACATGTAGTGAGGTGACAGGCAGAGATCTCACAAGCAGAATTGTCTCAAGGAGAGACACTTATCCCCGAAGCATGCCAGACCTTCTGTTCCTGCTCTAGCCACATCTGATCAAGACTTTCAGCACAGTGCACTCAACAGTTCCTATTTTTCTGCCCTTCAGAAATCATGTGAGACAATGTTTCAAACCACTCAACTTGGGGGTGATTTGTTACTTGGTGGTAGGTCCTTAGACCCCGTGACCAATTTAGGCTAACCATGCTTCATCTCCTGTGGCTGAACACACTGCCAGTTGTATAAAACAAGGGTTCCACCCACAAGGAAGACAGGGCAGGAAACCCATAATGTCTACTACCTGCCAAATGGTTCAAAGATGGGAAAACTGCCTACCAAACTCTGAGCAACCACAGAATCCTGGGAGCTATCTCATGAGTTTCACTTAGCCTTTGCTCTAATGGTTAAGTTCCCACCATATTTATGTAAGAGGTAGAAATGTTAGTGGCTCCTGATTCATGTCCCTAGATTGTTAACATTCCCTGCTCCTTGCTGTGGGCAGCTGATTGAATCATTCCACTGACCTTGAGAACTCTCCTGGGTCAAGTTCTCTCCAGGCTCCACAACACAGAAAGGAAAATACAGTCCTGCCCTGGGCCTCGGGGAGCGCTCAGAGCCAAATATACACATACATACCATAAATAACTGCCCGCTCTGGCAGAATGAATGTGGTGTTTGTAAGAAAGGACACAGACACAGAGAGAGCTCCTAGCCTAGCAGTCACTTCCGAACTGGGGAGGTGGCAGGGAATGGGGTTTGTGGCGGCGGCGGCAGCAGCAGTGGCATTGCAAAGCAAGACTGATGCCTGCTAATACATCCTCCTTGTCACCCCTCACACATGGCACTCTCCCCACGGGCTTCCCTTCTCTTCCTGGAACTTCTGAGGCTCATTCGGACCTCAAGGTCTTCACTCCTGCTGCTGCTTTTGTCTAGAACACTTCCGTTTTCCTCAATGTTTACATGACTGCTTCCTTATCATTTAGGCCTCAAATCAGATATTACCTTTTGTGATAGTTCATTTTGATTGTCAACTTGGTTGGTTTGAGAACCCCCTTGGGAATTAGTAAAGCACACTTCTGGGAGTGTCTGTGAAAGTGATTCCAGAGATGACTGGTGTGTAGCACAGCCAACTAAAGGGGGAGATCCACTCTGAATGTGTACAGCACTGTCCAAGAGAATTAGGGCCCTGATGGAACCAAAGTAGCTCCCTCTTTCTCCCACCCTCTCTCTCCCTCTCTCTCCCTCTCTCTCCCTCCCTCTCTCTCCCTCTCTCT
>NW_004624733.1:14316768-14335037 GCF_000247695.1 Heterocephalus glaber | reverse complement strand
CTCTCTCTCCCTCTCTCTCCCTCCCTCTCTCTCCCTTCCTCCCCCTTTCTGGCTCCCTTTTCTTCTTTTCTCCCTCTCACTCTCTCAGCAGGCACATGACACAGCCTCACCCACTCTAATAGAAAAATTGGAAGTTATTCCCTGTGGTGACAGCATTAAGCCCAGAGTCCATCTGGGAGACTGTGAGGGTGCAGCAGAATGGCTGCCTCCTAAGCTGACTGTCCTGTGGCTGGTCTGGCTGAGGTGCCCCTGGCTCCAGCCATCTTTTTGAGCCATTGTCCATGTCTACAGAGTCAAACCACTACCCAGTGAAAGGAACAGCATGGGCAAAGGTCGGAAATGGAGGAATGTTGGAGAGTTACAAGGGCCAACCCAAGGTGCACAGGAATCAAAGAGACAGGAGCAGGCACTCAAGTTGCCTCCTGGATGGGGCAATAGGCTTCCTGTCCAGTCTCAGGTGTTTCAGTTCAGGCCCAAGATCAGGATTTCAGCACAGGCAGCAGATCTACTTGTGGCCCAGATGGCACAGGAACCAGTGCATTACCTGTGCCAGGCACTGGCCTAGAATCTTCACAGACCTCCTTCCGCTTCATCCCATTACACAGATGAGGGCAGGGAGGCCCAGGGAGGTCAGTGAATGGCTTGTTCACAATCCACAGCTTCTGAGGAAAGATGGGCCCACTCAAAGGTCCATGCTGTTCCCTCCTCAGGCTCATTGATAGCAGAAATAAAAGATCCTTAAACTGCTGACCCCAGAGTCTCAAAGGGATCCTCACCACCAGCCTCTGCTTAAATATTTGCTGCAACTGGAAACTCAGCCTATGCCATTACCAAAAGATCCCACCAGGCAGGTTTGGAGATGAAAAGAAGGAGGAAAGTCCTAGAAAAAGGTCCTAATGAAAGGCTGGATGACCTGGAAGCAGCTCTAGCAGGGTTTTATGAAAATCCCCAGGGGCAAAGGAAAGGCTGAAGCTGGGGACTGAAGAACTGAAGATTCTGGAGTACAGGGACTTGCTGCTGTGAGGAGACAGAGGGGATGTGCTCAAGGGCAATGTTGGATGAGGTTAGGGTTTTCTTCTGGCTGTACCAGGACCCCTAAGATTGCCCTGTGCCTGTGGCCAAAGGGAGTGCCACTATAGCAAGTGCCCTCTAGCTCCCTGATAAAGTCACAAGGAACATGTTGCCTGCTGGCCTGGGCCCTGGCAGCTGCACCAATCATCAGCTGATGATTAGCTACCCCTGGAAGCTGTGCCTTTTGGCACAACAACCTATGGTTTCCTACTGGGCAAATAGCCCACAAGTCACCCAAATGCCAACCACCACACACTTGGGAACCCTGGATCTGCTTTGGCTCCTGCTGAGGGCATGAACAACATTCTCCCCCAGGCACTGGAGCAGAACTGAAGATCATTCATGATGCTGTTACTGGATTTGATCCTGTTACAACCCTGGGGATAAAATTTTATTACTGCCCTTTGGTTGACCCAAGAGAGGAACAAGTGTTTGGCATTGGCCTGTTCTGGACCTTTGTTCAAATCCTGGCTCCTGGCCTCTTTGAGCTTCAGTTGCCCTCTCCCTTAATCCAAAAGAGAGGGCCGTGAGGATTAGATGAGCTACTCTACATTACTATGGGAGCTCAAGTATGGATGATCATTCCTACTGCATCTCTAGGGTAGCCTTGAATCCCTAGGCTCGAATTATCCTCCTGCTTCAGCCCCAAGAGGACCTGCAGCTACAGGTACATGCCTCCATACCCAGCCGGAATAAGTTCTTAGCCAGACGTCCTTTTAAATAGAAAGTTATAAAGGCAGGTTTTATGGGCAGAGAGATACCTGTGTGTTCACTCATAGAATGCACAGGAACATGAGAATCCCACTAGGCACCTTTATTTTTCTGTTATCATTTTATTACGGAGTTCTCACTCTGTGCTCAGAGTGAGCTGGAGACACAAAGATGAAAATAGATGACTCCTGCCTTTCTTTCTGGGTCAATGAAGAAGGACCAATGGGAATAAACAATTCCAATCAACCAAATGACAGCTGTCACCCACACGTGAGCCATCACCTGTAGGAGCACTGGAGAATGAGTCCTGCTGTATTTTGCCAAGGGACATAAACAGAAAAGTGAGCATTGCTATGATCCAAGAGTCAGTGTCTAGTGGGAAGGCACAAGTGAGTACTGAAAATACAACCAGGTATAGGCATTCACCAGTGTCTGAGCAAAAACTGCCCAAGAGCACTGAAGAAGGAACAGCTGATTCTGCCCTGGGGGTTGAGCCAGGCTGCCTAGAACAGAGGAAGATTTGAAACTGGGAGGACCAGCAGAGGCCATCTCAGTATTTGGAGTACCCCTGGCTTCCCAGGGTTGCTGGCCTGGGCCATCAGCTTAGGCTGCTCCTATGTCAGCTGCCAGCCTTCTTGTCCCCATGTCCACTTGTGAGCTCACACACACAGGTACTGGAACCTTCCTGACTCTGCTCCTCAGGGACCTCCAGTGCTGTGCCTTCCCACCATTCCTTGAGGTATCTGCTGGCACTAAACCCACCACCTCCCAAGAAGGTGGGGCCAGGGCAGAACTTCTTGGTTCTGTGCCCTCCCAAGTTAAAAAGAAATGTACTTTGGTGTTTTTCTCTTTCCCTGAGCGTCTGGAAGCTCATGGCTGGCTCATGCACCCCACCCCTTCAGTTTCACAAATACAAAAACATTGACTTTTCTCCCAGTAAGGGTGGATCTATATCCTATATGGTTAGCTCATTGCTCAGTTTTTAATTTTTTTTTTTTTTTTGGTACCAAGGATCAAACTCGGGTCCTTGGGCTTGCAAGGCAATTGACAGAACAACTGAGCTAAATCCCTGGCCCATTGGTCAGTTTCTAAAGAAGGGGAAACTGAGGCTCAAAACAGTCAGATAGAAAAAAAGGCAAAAATAGAGCTATCTCCAAATCCAGGTCCCCATCAGGCACAACACAGTGACCACCTTCCCCCACAACCATGTAGGTCAATCAGCTGTGAAACGGCCTTCAGTGAGAGGTTGGAGAAATTTCTATTTATTCAACAAATAGTCTCTGATGTGTAGCAGGCACTGTTCTACACATTGGGCATTTGACCATCAACAAGACAGTTGTGGAGCTTGCATTCTAACGAAGACAGAAACAATAAACAGGCAAATAAAGGAATGAACAAAAACATCGCAGAGAGTGACATACGTTATGAAGACAATACAACAGGATAATGGGATGAACAGCGACTCAAAAGGAAAGGGATTACTCATTACATAGGAAGTGGGGGAAAACATACGTGATAGGAAGGACCAACCACGTTAAGAGCTCCCGGAAGAGTTTCAGGCTATGAGAGGTGCAGTGAAAGGGCCCTCAGGTGGGGGCAAGCTTTGTGTGTGCGTGAAGCAGCAAAAAGACCAGTGTGTTTGGAGCACAAGGAAGATGCCAACTGCTACAATACAAAGTCAGTGAGGGCCAAATCAAATAGACCTTGTGTGTTTGTGAATGGGACCAGGGCTTACCACACCAGAGAGAAGTTAGCTGGATGTTTGTTGCAGGAACTAAATGGCCCCTCATTCACAGGGGCAGACAGAAAACTTCAAGGTCTGAGGCCTTGGTTCTCTGCTTAGTGGCTCCATGGGCTGTCTAGAGGTTACCTGGCCTTCTAGTCATTCGTATCTAGTACTATTCCTGGTACTACTTACTTCACCAGTTCAGAACATCTCACTTCTATTTTTTTGCTAGTCCCATGAACACCAGCTTGTCTTAAGAAACATTTCTACACTCCTTGATTTGTCCAAGGGATCTTGCAGTCTTTCAGAGTCCAGAGGTAGGTGAAATCCTGCTTCTAAACACTGCAGGGAGAAAGAAGCGGGGGGGATTTCATCACCCACATAAAGTGTCACACAAAGTAAGCAGCAACAGTGCTGCGCCGGTTATCACCACAAAATGACAGTGTTGAACACTCATCTCACACAGCCCTGTGGACACTGGGGTGCTACAGCAAGGCAGATGGCCACTCAGATCCTTCCTACTGATGCCACACCTCTTCCCCACGGTAGGCTTCCTAAATTCCAGCTCTGGGGTGTGTGTGTGTGTGTGTGTGTGTGTGTGTGTGTGTGTGTGTGCGCGCGCATTCCCATTATCAGCTTTTCTTTCTCATGCACCAATCACAAACTAGGGTGGCTGTCTCCAAAGGGACTTTTAGCCACGTGAACTCAGCTTTTCCCATAAACTCAGACTGTTGTCCTTACTGATGGATTCTTCTTTGGGGATTACTAGTAGTTTAAATGAGGAGTTTCCCAGTGAGATTTCATAATGCTAAATATCAGAAGACATGGGTTGGGAAGTTTTAATGCCTTCCTTTCCAGAAAACCCTAGCATATTTTGTTTCAGAAGAGAAATTGAGTTAAGCTCAATGCTGGTAAATCTTCTGATTATTTCCAGGAGAATGTAGACATTTATTTTTGTGTGAAATTTCTAGATCTTAAAAATAGGACCAACCTGTCAACAATAAGGAAACACTATTAATAAATCATTCATTTAATTTTCTGTCATACACACACCTCATACTTGCATATATACTTCTGTGTGTGCGTGCGTGGGTGTGTGTGCTTTTCTCAAAATTTGAAACCAGGCTTTTTTCTCCCTGTTATCAATGAGAAAGCAAAACCTGGCTCTGCTGGCAGCCAGACCACCATCATGTTCCTACCTGAGCATGTACAATGTTCACTGCTCACAGAATACAAACCATGCCTTAGTGTTGTAGCCCTGCTGCATCTGTGTCCCAACTAAGACAAAGACAAAGCCAATAAATCACTACACATCCCTTCTTTTGACTGATGTAACTGCGGCTTTTTTTATTTTTAGAGAAATACGTTAAGAGAAAATGCATTAAAACATCCAATCACTGATTTGCCCTTGTTCTCTAATATCCCATCCAGAAGCAGCTACCTTATTCCCACCTTAGAATCATCCGAGTTAAAGCCAAATGCTCTAAAAAATTTTCCCCACCCTGCTTGGCCACCTCCATTACGTCAAATTCCTGTGGCTCCTCTTAGGTGTGCTTTCCCATACTGCCGCAGACCACATAGGCCTCCCTTCCACTACACCAGCTCTCCTAGTGGTCACAGCACCTGTCCCCATCATCTTTCCCTGCCAATCACTAGAGGTTTCAACCCTCTTTTTAGTGATCCCCTAGCAGTGTATTGTTTGTGTGGCAACATCTCTGTTACTTTCATTTTATCAATATTCCTATTCATGTATTTCCCTATCATAGAATCTTGTCACACTAACTTTTTTACATTGCGGCATTTATTTGAGTTATTGATATGCTTTACTGTAACTATTTGCTTGCTTTCTGTCAGACCCACTGGATCATAAGGCAGAGATTCCCACTCTATTCTCGCAAACCCTCAGTTTTGAGAGTTTGGTGAATAGGGAGCCAAATCAGATGAGGCCCAGAAAACTGTTCATCAACAAACTAAAGAGAACAAGAAGAGTGAAATCTCAGTCTGGAACATGTTCCTGGCCCTTTGAAAAGTCAATGATGTCGGAGGTCGGGAAGGAAGTGACAGTGTGTCTAGGAAGGATGTGAGCAACTCAAGCTTGGCTGGATGTCTGTAAGCCAGGACCTTTGGGCAGAGGTCACAGAGGGGTGGCGGCAGCACTGGTGGTCCTGGCACCAGAACCAGCATCTGACTCCTGAGGCTGGCACTGTGGTTGGGCCACGAGTGATGCTTACCCTGAGATGGAACGTTTCCTCCAAGCTCACATAAGCAACTCCATATGGGTTGAGCTGGCATTCCTTCTCTTACCTCTGGAGGGAGAACTGTTGAGAAATGCCCACGTGTGCCCACCATTAATGCTTTCTCGGTCCAGCTGTGTTATTAGACACTCTGAAAAGCCAGAGAAACTCCCCACCCTGCTAAGAAACAAATCTCAAGAAAAACATTTCCAACAGCTTAGCAAGTATCAACTCCCAGTGGAGTCAACTCAGCCAACTTAGTCAACTCCCAGTGGAGTCAACTCAGCCAAGTCAGTCAACTCAGCCTCTGGGTAGAGGCACTCCTTATGCAGAGTTAGATGGGACTAACTTGATTTCTGAAGGTAGGGCTAGGGAGAATCAGCCAGGGGAATTTGTATTTTCCTGTGGACAAGACATGAACCAGATCAGAATGTGGAAAAAGAGATTTTGAAACACCTGGGCCTCAGGTTCATATACTGAGAAAATTGTTACAAAGATTTTATTAGGACAATTAGCTTGGAGTTTGTTTGGAGTCTTATTTTTTACAGCCTCTGCTCACTAATTAAGAAGGATAAATTTGAGTCATTTGTAAGAAAGTGGATACACTTTGAGACCATAATGTGAAGTGAAGTAACTCAGACACAGAAGCTTAAATATATGGTTTCCCTCATATGAAAAACTTAAATATATATATATATATATGTTACAAAATAAAAGACAGCTAATAGGAAAAAAGAGAGAAAGAGAAAATTACTGTAATCCAGTGCAGATAATGTATCTAGAAGTATACCTTGACTTAGTAAATTGTCTTGCATGTTTTATATGTTCTTTGGCCTGTCAGTCTTGTTTTTAATCTTTATATATGATAACTAGCTTTATAAGGTCTTAGAAGATAAGTGAATCTGATGCTGGGAAAATAAAATGGGAGGTGGGAAGGAGGAAAAGGGGAAAATGTGTTTTGTACGTGTACCAATTCCCTACAGTGATTGTAATGATTATGTACTGCAAACATGCACTAATAAAAGTCAAAAAAGAAAAAGAAAAGGAAGCACTTCCCCAAATGCCTGGGAATTTGAAGGCAGTAAATTTGGATAATACACATAAGTAGATTCACTGAGAGCTTTTTAAATTCAGGATGTAGGACAGTGCCCTGAGAAGACAGCAGCCCTACCTCCTGCACTCTGCCTTCAGCCTCTCCTATTTAGATGCTTTCTCATCTGTTTGCTATTTATGACTTTACTTCTCTAGGCTGCGACCTACTTGACACCAGGGAACCAGTTCTCGATGCCTTTGCTTTCCAACATCCGGTATGGTACACATTAGATGTAAAGGAGTGGTTTGGAGAAATAAATTTCTAAGTTCTTGATATACTAAAATTCTGGGTTAAATTGTGTCCCCCTAAAAATATCAAGTTCCTAAGCTTTAGTACTTCTGAATGTGGCCTTATTTAGAAACAAGGTTGTCTTAGTCCATTTTGTGTTGCTATAACAAAATACCAAAGGCTAGATAGTTCATAAAGAGGCTTATAAAATGCACAGTTCTGGAGGTCCAAGAGCATTGCGCTGGTGTCCTTGCAGAGGCCCCTCTGGCTTCTTCACAGTATGGCAAACAAGCAAGAATGGAAATGATGGTGTGGAGAAGAGATCAAGCTCATGGGGTGTCCTTGATTTATAACAACCCACACTCATGAGAACTAACTCACTTCGTGAGACCAACATGAATGCTTCTCAGCATGGTGCCTCCATGTTCTCACCACCTTCTAAAAGGCCGCATCTCCTAAAGATCCCACCACTCTGGAGACCCAGCTTCCAGCACATGAACTTTGGAGACACTTTCAAACATACCCAGACCACAGCAAGGGTCTTGGCAGGTGATCAGATGAGGTCTTTAGGGTGGCCCCTGATCCAGTAAGAATGTGGCCTTATAAACAGGGATATTTGGATACAGAGAACCATGGACAGAGGGAAGAGACATGAAGTAATGGGGAGAATGCCGTCTACAAGCCAAGGAATTCATACCATGACTGAAGCTAGGGGAGGACCATGAACAGATTCTCCCTCATCACTTGCAGAAGAAATGTACACTCTCAACACCTTGATCTTGGACTCCCAGCGTCCAGAACTGTAGGGCAAGAAAAGTCTGCTATCGCCATAGCATTTGTGGTATTTCGTTAAACAGCTGTGGGTAATCAGTACAGACAAAACCCACAGAAATCCTGAGTTATGAAGACAATGTTTGAATGTGCCCATTCATTCTTTCTTTCATTAAACTAATACTTACTGTGCGCCATCCAGCCATTCAGCCCTATCTGAGGCAGTAGTCATGGCACACTGCTCATGCTTCCAACTTCATGTCTTAATTTTGTCAATTATTTACTCTCTATTTTGCAGAAGGAGTCCTCTGACCTTTCTGCATTCATTCTCCTTCCTTGGTAAAATATGCCCCTGATTTCAACAGTCCTTCCCATATTCACATTCAAAGAAAGAAACGAACCCTACCCTCTAGTTCCTCCTGTCTCCCCTGCTATGTTTAAGCTCTTGGAAGCTGGAACCATCTCTTACCAATGTCCAGATGCCCTCCTTCACCCTAGAGACCTTGACTGAGTCTTATGCTGAGAACCCAGGCTTAGATATGCTTAAAATATCCCAGGTGGCTCCTAATGTGGCCCCAGGGTTGAGAAGCTGATCTCTAGCTAATAATAACAATGAATACCAGAAAAAAATAGCTAACACTTACACAATCTTTACAGGCCACCAAGAACTGTTCAAAATGACAACCATGTAGTGCTTGACGACAGGGATACATTCTGAGAAATGCACTGTTAAGCGATTTTCTGTGTTGTACTTACATAAACCTAGATGGTCTGGGTCAGTCACTCAATGAGGCCTCTTGATGCAATCAAGAGATGTGGTGAACACAAGATAGATGAGACTGCTGCTGGCAAAACATGAGATACTATTGCACAGTAAATTTGTTTTGTTTTTGTTTTTGTTTTTGTTTTGTACCAGGGATCGAACTTGGGTCCTTGTGCTTGCACAGCAGGGAGCAAAACCACTGAGCTAAATCCCCTGCCCAGTAAACTTGTTTTTAATAAATAGGAGTATATTGTGTAGTGATGATTTAAAAGTACAGTACAGTGAATAAAAAGACCTGGAACATAGTCCATAATTGTCATGATCAAGTGTTAGGTACTGTGCATAGCTGTAGATGCCATGCTTTTATACCATCTGTGGTAGTATAGTACCATAGATGAATCTTTTTCTTTTATTCATTAAATTTATGGGTACATTTTAGGTGTACAATATGATGACATTCATCATTGGGAATTTGTACCTTTACATGATATATCTTGGTTCTTACTTTTTCCTCATTCCCCTGCCCTCCCTTCAACCCCTGCACCCTTCTCTATTTACAAATCTTTGTTTCCATTTTTTTCTTTTCTCATATTTATTCCTTTCCCTTCTTTCCTTTCCCCTACCCCTCCCACTTCCCTTTCCTCTTTGGAACTTTTCTTCCTGTTTCACATTATCTATTATACATTTTGATCCTTATTTACACTTTCAGTTTCTCACTCCAGAGAAACTATTCAGTATTTACACATCTGTGTCCTATTTACTTCATTCAAGAGTATGGCCTCAATGTGCATCCATTTAGCTATAAATATCTCTGGTTTCTCATTCTTTATGGCTGAGCACTACTCCATTTTAATAAACGCGCACACACACACACACACACACACACACACATCTTCTTTATCCAGTCTCCAGCTGATGGGCAATTGGGCTGTTTCCAGGTTTTATCTATTACAAACTGTGCTGCTATAAACATGGGTGCACATGTATCGCTGTGATATGATTCTTCTAATTCTTTTGGAAAGATACCCAGCAGGGGAATAGCTGGGTCAAATGGGACCTCTAATCCTAGTTGTTGCTGTTTTTGCTTAAATTCTTTTATTGGTACATTTTAGGTATACAATATGTTCACATTTATCATTGGGTGCTTGTACCTGTACATGATGTATCTTGGTTCTTATTTTTTCCCCATTCCCTATGCTTTCTTCACCCCCTCCATTTCTTTGAGGCATCTCCATACTGATTTCCACAGTGGTTGCACCAGTCTGCACTCCCACCAACAATGGAGAAGGGTTCCTTTCTCCCTGCAGCCCACCAGCATTTGTTATTGGTTGATTTCTTGATAGCAGCCATTCTTTCTGGAGTGAGGTGAATCTTTATGCCAGCTTCATCGCAAACAAGGGAGTAAGACGATGTGCTACAATGTTGCTAGGCAATAAGAATTTTTCAGCTCCATTATCACCTATGTTACCATTGTGGTATGTGTGCTCAGGGATGACTGAGACATTGTTCATCTGTCCTTGACTCTACTCCTATTTACTCTTTTAAGCTTCACAGTCATCTCATTGGGTAGGTTCTGTCTGTCCCCATTTGCCAGTGAGAAGAGTGAGGTCACCAGCTGTAAAGTGATGGAGCCAGGATTCACAGGGAGTGACACTAACCGGTCCCACTCTGAGATACAGGACCAGGGCCAGGACCCAAGCTGTCCCTGGGATTGGGAACTGGAAGCCTTCACCGTACACAGAGGACCTTCTTGTCATCACGTGACCTAACTTGTTTTCTGCTCTGACTTGACAACTGCTCCTTGGGTTCACCCCTGGGGAAAGTTCTGGGTTGTGACCCATCCCACTTGGGGCCCTGCCTAAATACTGGGATGTGTCCTGCCCTTAGCACATTTTACAGCACAGAACTGCATGGGAAGGCTACATCCCATGCTGGGGGGGGGGGGGAATGAAGGCAGCTCCCTGGCAAGGGACAAGAGACAGGAGCAGCACAGCATAATATTTCCAACCTCAGGCTCAGGGCTCGGGTGCCTTGGTGTAGACCCCAGCAACTGCCTTTCAGTACATGGGCAACCTGGTCAAATACCTAACTTCTCTGGGCCTCAGTGTCCCTATGAGAAAAATAGGGATAGTACTAACAAAAACACCTGCCTTGAAGGGTTGCTGTGGGATTAAACAAGTTAATACAAATAAAATGCTTCCAACCGAGCCCAAATGGCTGATGGGGCTATGTGTATCTGCATTACTCTCCTGGACACCAAAGTATGGTTTCCATGGTGTGTCAGATAACCTCCATCTGTCCCTCTAGGCCCTCTCTTCAGACCAAAGGACTGCTGGGTCAAAGAGCTCTTTGTTCCTTAGCTTACTGTTGTGCTCAGCCATCAGGGAGTACTGCCAGGAGGCAGAGCAAGGGGATTAAGGGCTATGTTATCATCTTGTCTTCCCCACCATGGCATCACTGGGGGTGGCTGCCCCCTCTATGGAAGGTGGTAGTTCTGTGTTCCCACCCTGCTTAGTGCTCATAAGGACCCTCCCAGTCACAGCCAAGGCTACTACACCATCTATCATGGCTTTTCTTCAGCTTCCATCCCCTTTGAGAAAAGCCCCTGTCCTATACTCCTCAAGTCACCCAAGAGGAGGATGTTATGCCTTTTCTGTCAGGACATTTTCCAATCCTTGTGCCCTATAGGAGCTATGTCAGGAGCTCACTTGACAGCCTATAATGAGATAACATACTCAGAACTCCATAGTGTCACAGGACATTGATGGATATTTCAGAGAAGGGTGTTTCCTTGAGAAAAAGGTGCCAAGCCTGCCAGAGAAGTCAGCTGGGAGCAGGAGACCAGGCTCTGGCCTCTCTCTTTACACGCCCGCAGCAGTTAGTTACCCTAGGGAAGGGGCCCTGGAACAGGGCCAGGCCTAACATCAAGGGGCCAGTTCCTCACTTCTGCTGCCAGCCTCCCCAGGAGTGGTATGGAGGAACATGACTTCCTGATGGGCTTAGGCTTCTTCAGGGCCTGGGAATCTAGGGCCTGTAAGGGACCTGTGGCCTCCACAGATGGAGGCATTGCAGACAGCTGTTGCTCTGAGGTCAATCCAGCTGCTCTGCCTTGAAGATCAAAGGCCCCCTGGAGAAAGTTATGGGAAGTTGGGATGAGTGGGGCTGCAGGATTTTCCTGCTTGGTCAAGAAAGCCAGTAGGGGTGGAATAAGGGTGGAATAAGGCTTCTCTCCCAGATTTCCATCACATTTGACACATCTCTTCTCTCCCCTTACATCTTGCTCTTTTCCTCTTTTTCTCTCCAACCACCCCTAGTCCATATATCCTTCCCCTATCCCTCGTCTCGATCTGGTCTTAAGGAGAGCAATTTTATGTGCTCCCAGAGTCTCTGAACTCAACATTAATATCACCTTCAAAAATCTGAAAGGCCATTAGGCTGAGTACACAGTGTATCTTATTAAATAGTGTAGTTCCCCAGCTGCCAAAGGATGGGTGGAGGTTGGGGTGTTAGAAATGCTTTTTGTATATAATAATGATAAACAGCCAACATGATAGAACATTGCTTAGAGTTATAAAATATTCATGGCAGTAATATTATTACTAAGTAAACCTGATAGACAACATTTCAGTGTATCTCTGCTATTCCAGCCACTACCCTAAAAGCTTTACCTGTATTTATTTCTACATACTTTCACCAAACCAGGCACCACACCAAAAGCTTTGTTTATATCTTACTTAATATTACAGCAAAGCTGTGGAGCAGATGGCACTTCTCTGTCACAGACTAGGAAACTGTCGTAGACTTAAGGCGGTAGACCAACTTCTTAAGGTCACACACCTAGTAAATGGATTCAAACCCCAATCTGCTGGACTTCAAAGCCAAGTGTTTATAATCACTGTTGCCAGCAAGTGGTAGCAACAATCAAAGATCCTAGTATTCCATCACTGTAATAGAGAACAGACATTTTCAAAAGAGTAAGTGAAACAAACAGACAAACAAATACTCAGAAATGAAGGCATAGCAAACAGGCAAGGCCAATGGCAAGGAAAAACTCATCTTTGCAAAACTCATGAAAGCCCATGAGTAAATGACATGTAGATTGTGTTTTGGGGGTTGTAAGGCCAATTCTCCTCTAATTCCACATTAATTTGTTGTAATGCCAATAAAAATCCCATGTAGTACATTGGAGCAGAGCTTGATGAAGCAATTAAAATTAATTTGGGAGGAAGAGATGCCAAGAAAATATCCAAGAAATACAACAAGGAAGGCAGCTCACATTTCTCATTCACTCTTTCAGTGGATTTTTACTGAGCTCCTATTACAACCAGACACTAAAGATACAGATAAAATTCTTGACCTAAAGAAACTTACAGTCCAGAGGATGCTAAAATGCTCTTTAGAATGAGGAGGAGGTAAATGGTGTGGTTCTGGGACTAAGAAGACAGTGGAAAACACTCCAAGCCAAGCATAAGTTCTCAAAAGGAGGAGAGTAAAATGAGACAATAACCATGAGGCTGTTTACTGAATAATTTGCATGTGCTGCACCATTTCATTTCACAACAATCCCATGAGTCAAGACCCTAACAGACTCCACTTTACAGATGAAGTAACTGTAAGCCCAGCGACATTAAGTAACCTGCTCTAGGCCACAGAGCCAGGGAGTGACATAGCTGTGTAACTCAACTGTCATCCCTGGCAACCCCTGGACACTGGTAGGACACTGACACCCTTGAGTCAGTAGGAAAGGACAGCATACTCAAGCAGCTGTGTCTGGATCATTATTTGAGAGATGATTAATTGGATTGTAAAAACAAATATGGACTGGATTTGATATTTCAATATAAGATTCAAAACCATAAAAATAATGGAATAAATGGGAAAAAGGTTTTATAATTTGGATTAAGAAAGATCTGTCTCCACATACCATAAAGGAACAGTAATGATAAGCAAAAAGGCCAATAAATCTATACACACTGAAATGGGAAAATGAGAAAGTACAATTTGCCAAATGTATGATATAAATCTTGATATTCAAAGAGCTTTTATAAGTCAGTAAGGAAAATAAGAACCTGCTAATAGAAAAATGGCAAAAGACAAGAGCAGGCAAGGAAAAGAGAACTCAAGGAGAGTTTTGGACAAGTTGTTGGCCCAACCAGCTGCCCTTCTGCAGGTCTTGCCTTTGCTCCAGCCTGGGGGTGGGGGACAGGTAGATGTGCTTAGTTGCTGGCGAAAGGAGCCAGCAGAAAGTTCACGTTAGGACAAAGCCAGAGTCACCTCCATCAAGTCAGACGTGCTCATGAAAGATACTGTGAAAAGACAAATTGGGAATAATTAAAATGCCTATCAACAGAGAACCGGCTAAAAATAATTATAGTCCATCCATATAACAGAATGTCATTCCATAATTAAAGACAATGAGGTAAATCTTTATATAAAGAAAGATCCAGAAAATCAACAATATGATATTAGTGTTTTATTTTTAAAGAACTATATTTAAAACATTTGTATTTGTAGTGTATGTGTCTGTGTGTTTCAGAGTCAAATTGCCTAGTTTGAATCCCAGATTTTACATTATTAGCTGTGTGGCTCTGAGAAAGTTACCTAAGCTTTCAATGCCCTAGTTCTCTCATTTATAAAATAGGGAATAATTATATATTCTATAAGTGGTTATTTTATTTAGAATAATACTAAATGCTCTGTAACTGATAGCCACCATCATCCATCATCATTATCACTGTATTATAATCATCATTATCACCACTACCACCACTATCATCATCATCCATAGGACAAAACAACAAAGACTAGGAGAACACACCCTGAGTTGTTACCTGTTTCTCTGAGAGAATGGACTGGGGTGGAGATTACACTACCACATTTTACTTCCTATACATCGATATTTTTATAATGTATATGTTCTATATTGGACGCTATATGAGACACTTATACTGATCAGTAAGTAGAAGCGCTGATAAGTAAGAAAGAAGAAGAAGGTAGAGCAGATAGGCAGAGAGGAAACAGAGCTGAGGTCTCCAGAGAGGGAGTACTGAAGGGAAAGGGAGTGGTTCCAGAAGCTGGATAGATGCTCTTCCTCATTCCATAGGGCAAAACAGTGATTTGTTTACAGAGTCACTCTGTGTTCTTACAAAACACATTGTCCTCCTAAAAACAAAAAACAAAAAACCCCCCAAAACCCCCAAATTGTCCAAATGGCTTTTTGTGCTTTGTAACTACTAAGTCATGACCAACACGAGTAGCTGATTGCCGTGGTTTAGATCTAGAATGTCTCTCAAGAGTTTCATGTGTTCAAAGATGGGGCTCTTGGAAGGTGATTGGACTCCAAGGACACTAACCTCGTGAATGTATCAATCCATTTGGTGAATTTATAGCTAAATGGGGTATTAGGAGGTAGGGCCTTGTTGGTAAAAGTAGATCACAAAGAGGCTGGGGGGTGGTGTTCAAAGTGTATAGCTATCCTGTCCACAAATCCTTCCTTTCTAAGGATCTCTTCCTGCTCTCTCTATTTCATGGCTGCCTTGAAGTAAGCAGCTTTCCTTTGCCATGCTGTTCTTGCCTTGGAGCCAGCAACACATGGACTGAAATCTCTGAAACTGTGAGCCTCCTTTAAACATGTATGTTAAATATTTTGTCTCAACAATGGAAAGGTAACTTAGAACCTGATGACATTTTCAAAAAATAGTCTTAGTAGAAGCAAAGAATTACAAATTAAAGCACAGACATACCAGTTTTCATCTACTGAACAGATTGTTTACGGGGAGTGGGACACAGTGCCCATTCACACTGTGCAGGTGAACCTATATATTTTACAACTTTTACAAGAATACTTATAATCCATGAACCCACTGGCCTTGGAATGGGAAATTCCACCTTGAAGAATTTTCCCGAGAAAATCTTGAACCAGTTTACAAAGATAGAAGTTCTATGATGATGACATTGATTATACTGCTGAGAAAAGTACAAACCACCTAGGTGTTCATTAGTAGGAGAAAAGAAAGTGAGACACTGACAGACAGTGATCCCCATGATCTTTGGCTTCTGGTGTCTAGGCCTTTGTGTAATGCCACCTTTTTGAGTGTGGACAGAATCAACAATTTGCTTCTAACCAATAGAACTCTTTCATAATGAATTGATATCAATTCTATAATTAGGCTATAAACAGTTCTAACTTCCATCTTGTTAGCAGGTTCTCTGCCTTGCTGGCTTTGATGAAGCCAGGTGCTAACTTGGGAACACCATGATCAAAGGAAGAAAGTTATGGGATTTCCTCCAGGGTAGCAGGAGAAGTGGTGCCTCAAGTCTGTTCTTCCTATTTTGAGAGGGAATTTCCAAACCATGTTATCTCATTGACCAAACTTGTCACATGACAATCACTAGCCACAGTGGAGCCTGGGAAAGCTAGTGTTTGACTTTTCAGCCATTAAAGTGAGTAAAAGGTGAAGCCAAAGGGGTTGGAAATCATTGTAGTGAATATCACTGCTCTTTGCACCTACCTGAACAATCTGCCCAAGTTTTCTTTGGCTGGGCCCTGGGCTCATCTCCTGACCCTCACCTCCAAGCTCTTTGCCTAGGCTGGACTCTGACCTGGCCAGGCTCCCAGGGACGCAGACCAGGGTCACTCCTGGACCTAGCTTTCCCTTTATTCTGGACTATTATTCTCTTACTTTTTTTTTCATGAAGTTTATTGGTACATTTTAGGTATAAAATACAGTTACATTCATCATTGGGATCTTGTACCTTTACGTGGTCTATCTTGGTTCTTATTTTTTTTCCCCTTCCCCTGCCCTCCCTTTACCCCCTCCACCATTCCCTATTTGCAAAGACTTTGTTTCCATTTTTCTTTCTTTTCTCATATTTTTTCTCTTCCCTTCTTTCCTTTCCCCTACCCCTCCCACTTCCCCTACTCCTTTAGACATTTTCTTCCTATTACACAATATCAATTATACATTTTTAAATTACAGAATCAAAATTTAGAGTACATTACCACAGATTTTACAGAATTTAAAAGGATATAGAAAGCATATTACAAAAATATTTTTTGAAATAAATTTGACAACTTCTAAGAAGTATCTTGGAAGACAAATTAATGAAACTGACTCTGGAGGAAATATAAAATTTGAATAGCACCTATTAAAGAAAGTATATTCCTAGCTTAAAAGCCTACCTATAGGACAACAGGCTCATATTTATTTTAACTGATAAATTATGTCAAATATTTAAAGCAGAAGAAAGTACACTTCTCTCCTCATTTAGGAAATCAACATTGTGCTAATCCTAAAACTGGATAAAGATAATAGAAGAAAAAAGTATGAACATAAGTAAAAACTTGTTTAACAAAACAAACTATTAGAAGTCAGATCTGGCAGTATGTAGAAAGTGGTTTTGTTATAGGGATGGCAGTGTTGGTTCAGCATTGGAAGATCCACCACCCAAAGTCATCATTTTAACAGAGGAAAGGAAAAAGCCATACGATCCTGTCACTAGTTGGAGAAAAAGTATTGGACTAAATTCTACAGCTGTTCATGGTAAAAACTATCAGAAGACTAGAAGTAGAACAGAACCTTCTCAACAGATAAGCCATATACTCCATACTTCCAGCAAAAATGCCTTATATGAATGGAAAAGATACAACACTTTCTCCCTAAGGTGGGGAACAAGGGCAGATATGCCTGCTTTTCATCTGTCCATTAAACTTTGAAACATAGGCCGAAACCAAAATAGTCTGATAATAAAAAGACACAGTTAGCATACGATTGGCAAGGTAGAAGTAAAATCTTTATATATAGTTGAAATGATCATCTACAGAGAAAATACTGTGAAATCTCTAGGAGCCCCTAGAACTTGTATTTGAATTAGGCAGGATTAGAAAACACAAGGTATCAAAAACTCCTGTGTTAGATAACAGGCTTCTGAATGTATTGCTGTGGTCCACAGAGAAGGCTGGAGAAGGTAGCAAGGGGATGCTGTATCAGCTACTAAAGCCTTAAAACAAAGTTGGTGTCTCTTTGGACTTTAAAATTGTTCCTATGCAGCTTATTTTATTTTTGTTTAATCAAATAAATAAGGGCTTTTCCAATGGGGAAAAAAAAGAAAACACAAGGTATATATAAAAATTCAGGTGTATGTATGTATACTTGCTATAAATGAAGAATTGGATATTGAAATTTAAAAGTTATGTAGGAGTACAAAGGACCTAGAAAAGTAAGAAGAAAAAACAGTGTTGGAAGACATTTATTACCTAATTTTAAGACTTCCTTTAGAGCTACAGTAATCAAGGCAGTGTTGTCATAAGGAAAGACGTATAGATCAATGGAATAAAACAGAGAATCTAGAAATAGAACCACACATATATGGTCCTCTGAGTTTTGAAAGATTATTTAGCATTAACATTTTAGAGAACATAAACTCAATTCAAGAGCAGAGGAAAAGATAGTGCTTTCAGCAAATGATACTAGAACACCTGGTATCCATATGAAAAAATTTAACCTCAACCCTTTATTTCCATACATAAAAGTGACTTGAAAGGATCTATGAACCTAAATATGAAAGACTAAAACTATAAAACTTTAAGAAGAAATTATAACGGAAAATGTTCATGAATTTAGGGTAGGCAAGAATTTCCTAGGATACAAAAAACATGATGTATAAAAGAAA